>SJYT01022253.1:273413-432113 GCA_006410635.1 Cephalophus harveyi | reverse complement strand
TCATGCGAAGAGTTGACTCATTGGAAAAGACTCTGATGCTGGGAGGGATTGGGGGCAGGAGGAGAAGGGGACGACCGAGGATGAGATGGCTGGATGGCATCACTGACTCGATGGATGTGAGTCTGAGTGAACTCCAGGAGATGGTGATGGACAGGGAGGCCTGGCGTGCTGCGATTCATGGGGTCGCAAAGAGTCAGACACGACTGAGCAACTGAACTGAACATGTATTAGATAATGGAATACTAGATATGGTAACAAACAACCCCCAAATTATATAATGGCTCAGGTATGATTAAAAGTTGACTTCCCACCATGTGAAGTCCAAAATAGGTGTTCCTGATTAATGGGCAGCTCTTCTCCAAGTGGGGGCAGGTGACTCAGTGGTAAAGAATCTGCCTACCAATGCAGGAGACATAGGTTCGATCCCTAGGTCAGGAAGATCCTCTGGAAAAGGAAACAGCAACCCACTCCAGTATTCTTGTCTAGGAAATTCCATGGACAGAGGAGCCTAGCAGGCTACAGTCCACGGGGTCCCAAAGAGTCCAACGAGACAAAATAACAGCTTCTCCAGGTGATGATTCAGGACCCAGGCTCCTTCCATCTGTGGTTCTTCTGTAGTTACTGGAGTACTGTGCTCCCCTGCAGGAAGCCACAGAAGGAAAGACAGAGCAGGGAATGAAGCACGGGAGGCTCTTCTGGGCAGACCTGGAAGTTGGGCTGCATCTGCTCTGCTCACATTCCAGTGACCAGAATTCAGACACATGGCCTTGCTTAACCACAAGGAAGGCTGAGAAATTATCTACCTGACTGCCCAAGAAGGAAGGAAAACAGGCTTGCTGAAGAGCCAGCCAGTCTTTGCAAATAATGGAAGTCCTCCAAGGACTTCCAATGAGCAGGCAAGAAGAAGATGATTCATCCTCCAGCATCTTATCCTGAATGAACAGCTTGCTCTAGCCTGGATTCAGAGAGCAAGTCCCATTGTAAAACCACATTTGTTTTTTTTCTGGGAAGAAATCCCTTAGAAAAGCAAACAATTCTAACATTCCATTTATCTCTCCTGCCATTTGATATGTTTTATGGGTTTCCAAATATGGTTTTTCAGTGTTGCATAAAAACAAGAGGCACCTTAAAGCCTGTAGGGTGTGACGAGTGTGGCTGTATCCTAAGACTAGGACTATGGCATAGCTCCACTTCCAACTGCAGCAAGAGCTTGGCTAACAAACTTCACACTCCTGGGACTCAGGCTCCAATTCTGTGGAATGAGTAACCCTTGCCACAGCCATGTTGCTGGAGAATCAAAGACTTGCTCATTCTCTGCTCCCAGTGATCCTTACAAGAGCTCTTTGGAGCTGAAAGGACATGAACGGTTACTGCTTATTTCACAATTGGGGAAAGTCTGAGCTGAAGAGGTGACATGCCTGACTCAGGGAAATCCCACTTCACAGTCCCCAGGCAAGAGGTGGTGGCTTAAGTTATGAGAGGAGGTGACATCAGAAGAGGGAAGCAGAAAAGCATGAAGAATGGTGTGGAAGGAGGAATGAAGAAAACCCACGAAAGTACATCCCCAAGCCCAGGGTTCTTCCCATACTGCCTCCTAGCCTTCACTTTCTTGTGATTTGTTTTCTGTGATGCCTAGTGATCTAGTCAAAGAGGGAGGACTATAGAGAAGTAGAGTGGGCACTCAGGGCATCTGGAATCCCCAGGAGCCTTCAGATAGGAGGAGGATGTAGATCAATATTGCTCCCGTGGTCAAAAGCTGCCTGTTGGAGGAAAGGATTCTAAAGGAGGAACCATGAAGTAAAGGAACCCTCCTTTTGCATCCTTTTATTCTGAGCTCCAGGGAGTTGTTGCTCAGGGATGCTGTATCTTCCGCATCTGAAAAGGGAAGATGATTAAAAAAAAAAAAAAAAAGTGACAAAACATTAACCATGAATCAAGGTGATGGGAATGTAGAAATTCTTCATGCTACTTTTGCAAGATTGCTATATGTTTAAAATCACTTCAAAAACAAAATCAGAGGATTATAAGCACCTAGAAGCCCCCTTATGATCTCTTCCAATCAGTACTCCCTCAAGGGACGCCCCCATTCTGACTCCTAATATCTAAACCAGTTTTTCTATTTGAATCATGTAGAAATCATAATTTTGGGTCTGACTTCTTTCTTTCAAAACTGAGTTTTGATGGGGGACTTCCCAGGTGGTCCAGAGGTTGAGACCCCCAGCTTCCACTGTGGAGGGAGGGGGGAGTGCATATTCAATCCCTGATCAGGGAAGCTCCTCATGCCACATGTTGAGGTGAAAAAAAAAAAAAAAGTGTGAATGAGATTCAGCTATGCTGTTTGTTTTTTTTTCAATTCACTCATTCTCATTTCCCTCTAGCATTCCATTGTAAGAATTTATCATATAGGGGTGGGATTTCCAGAATGACTGAGAACCTCTGAAAACCCTCACTCCAAAAGATCAATGGTAAAGCTAGACAAAATAGCCAAAAGCAATCATTTGAAAATTGGAAATTTATCAAAATCATCCATGGTAGGCAGAATAATGACCTCACAAAGATGTTCATGTTCTAATCCCCAGAAACTCTGAATACATTGCTACACGGCAAAGGGGAATTAAGATTACAGATGGAATTAAGTTTGTTAATTAGCTGACCATAAGATAAAACCCTTCCTTCATTGGAAGGACTGATGTTGAAGCTGAAGCTCCAATACTTTGGCCACCTGATGGGAAGAACTGACTCATTAAAAAAGACCCTGATGCTGGGAAAGATTTAAAGCAGGAGAAGAGGATGACAGAGGATAAGATGGTTGGATGGAATCACCGACTCAACGGGCATGAGTTTGAGCAAGCTCCAGGAGTTGGTGATGGACAGGGAGGCCTGGCATGCTGCAGTCCATGGGATCACAAAGAGTCAGACACAACTGAGTGACTGAACTGACTGATAAAGATAAATGCGGGCAGTCTCTAGAAGCCGGAAAAGGTAAAGAAATGCATTCTCCTCTAGGGTCTCCAGAAGAAAATAGCCCTGTTGATACCTTGATTTTCTTTTATTTTTTTTCCAAAGATATTTATTTATTTATTTGGCTCCATTGGATCTTAGTTGTGGCACTCAAGATCTTTGTTGCATTACGAGGAATGTTCTGTTGTGGAGCTCAAATTCTCTAGTTGTAGCTCAAGGGTTTAGTTATTCTGAGGCAATGGGGATCTTGGTTTCCCAGTCAGGGATCAAACCCATGTCCCCTGCATTGGAAGGCGGATTCTTAACCACTGAACCACCAGAGAAGTCCCATTTTGATTTTAATGAGACCTATTTTATATTTCCAACCCATAGAACTATAAGATAATATATTTTTATAACTTTAAGCCACAAAGTTTGTGATAATTTGATATAGAAGCAACAGAAAACTAATATAGCATGCAAGAAATTGAGAAACATTTACTTAAGAAGATCAACTAAACTTCAGTTAGGAGAGTATACGTCTGTGGTGTTCAGCCTGAGGCTATGTCCATACTTCTCCTCCCTCAGCTTCATGATATATTAATAGAAGGTCTATCAAAGTGGTGGTAAAGAAGTGACTGTATTGGAGCAGAGTGCAGAAAATTCCATGCCCAGAGGCATTATCAAAAACAATAGTGATCTCAGGGTCATGCAATCAGAGACAAATATCAAAGTTAGTCTAAGGTCTCTGTACTGGTTAGGAAAAGCAATAGACCAACAGGTCAGCCAGAAGTGTTAACAGGGATATCTGGAGAACGAGACAGCCAAAGTTCTCAGTAAGATTTTACTGGCAGGCGATGTGCATACGAAAGACTGCACAAATCTCAGGAGATACTGGAGAAGGTTAGAGCGAGCTACTCAGCATGAGCCTTGACAACACGGGAATTAAAATCTGGAATAAACTTGTAAACTAGCTGTACCCTGAATATATACCTCAAAACACAAATTAGATCATTCAGCAAAAGGTAGAAGTCTTATTGGCTCAAGAGATTTAAGCACAACTTACGGCCAATCATTGGATAACCATCAAAGAATGCTGACCCAGTGGCAACCCCTACTACTAGGTTTATAAAAACAAGAATAAAAAATAACTGAGCAGAGACATCAGCAACCACATGCTTGGAGGAAACAAAATCCATAAAATTAGTCCAGAGAAGTCACCAAAAAAAGAGAAACTAACAAAAAACAGACAACAATAAACAGCCCCAGCGATGGGGAAGGGGTAACAGAAACCAGAGTTGCTGCAATATATGATCTAAAACAGCTAGCTGTCAACAGAAAGAATTACAAGAGAGGCAAAGGAAAAAATGTGACTCATACATAAAAAACAAAACAGTCAATAGAACTGTCTTTGGGGGATCCAAATGTTAAAGACAAAGTTCTCAAAGGAGCTGCTGCTGCTACTAAGTCACTTCAGTCGTGTCCGACTCTGTGCAATCCCATAGACGGCACCCCACCAGGCTCCCCCATCCCTGGGATTCTCCAGGCAAGAACACTGGAGTGGGTTGCCATTTCCTTCTCCAATGCATCAAAGTGAAAAGTGAAAGTGAAGTCGCTCAGAAGTGTCCGACCCTCAGCGACCCCATGGACTGCAGCCCACCAGGCTCCTCCATCCATGGGATTTTCCAAGCATGAGTACTGGAGTGGGGTGCCATTGCCTTCTCAAAGGAGCTATTATAAACATATTCAAAGAACTAAAAGATCATGCTTAAACAAAGGAAAGTATGCTGACAAAAATTTATCAAGTAGAAAATAATAACGAAGACAAAGAAATTATTTATTTATTTTATTTTTGGTTGTGCTGGGTCTTCATTGCTGCATGCCGGCTTTCTTTAGCTGCTGTGAGCAGGGACTACTCTTTGCTGGGGAAGGTAGGTTTCTCATTGCGGTGGTTTCTCCAATTAAAACAGAGTTTGAAGAGTGGATTTTTAAAAGTATGATCCCACTATATTATGTCTACAAGAGATATACTTTCTAGCCAAAGATACAGATATTTTGAAAGTAAAAGGATGAAAAAGATATAAAATGCAAAAGAGATATAAATGTTAAAAAGAACTAGGGTATCTATGCTCCTGCTGCTGCTAAGTCGCTTCAGTCGTGTTCGACTCTGTGCGACCCCATGGACGGCAGCCCACCAGGCTCCCCCGCTCCTGGGATTCTCTAGGCAAGAATATTGGAGTGGGTTGCCATTTCCTTCTCCAATGCATGAAAATGAAAAGTAAAAGTGAAGTCACTCAGTCATGTCCAACTCTTAGCGACCCCATGGACTGCAGCCTACCAGGCTCCTCTGTCCATGGGATTTTCCAGGCAAGAGTACTGGAGTGGGGTGCCATTGCCTTCTCCAGGGTATCTATAATATCAGCTAAAGTAGACTTTGAGGCAGAATTTGTTACTAAAGTCAAATAAGAGTATTTTATAGTGATAAAAGTGTCAATCGATCAGGAGGACAATCATTATAAACATATATTCACCTAACAGTACTTCAAAATACACAGATCAAAAATTGACAGAATCCAAGGGATAATTCAACAATAATAGAGACTTCAATGCCCCATTTTCAATGATTAATATAAACAGGTAGAAGATCAATAAGAATATAGAAGACCTGAACAACACTATAGAATAACTGAAACTTACAGACATCTATAGAACATTCTGCCCAACAACAGGAGAATAAAGATTCTTCTCAAGCATATGTAGAACATTCTTCAGGATACCATATGTTAAGCCATAAGATAAGCCTCAACAAATTTTAAAAGATTGAAATGATCCAAAGTATGTTTTCCAACCACCATTAAATATAATAACAGAAGGAATTTTTGGAAATTCAGAAACTTAAAATTTAAACAACAAATTCCTAAATAACCAGTGAGTAAAAAAGAAATCACAAGAGAAAATTAGAAAATACCTTGAGTTGAATGAAAACAAAAGCACAAAACATCAAAACTTAGGAGAACTTCCCTGGCGGTCCAGTGGTTAAGAATTCGCCTGCCAATGCAGGGGACAGGGGTTCAGTCTCTGGTCTGGGAAGATTTCACATTCCTCAGGGCAGCTAAACCCATGTGCCACGGCTACCCAAGCCCCCGCTCCACAAGGCAATGAGAAGTTTATGCACCATAACTAGAGAGTAGCCCTCACTGGCCACAGCTAGAGAAAGCCTGAAGACCCACCACAGCCAAAAGGAAATAAATAAATACTAAAATGTTTACAAAGAAACTTAGAGAATACTGCTGAAACAGAGCATGGAGGGAAATTTAAAGCTGTAAATGCCTATTTTTAAAATGGAGAACGATCTCGTCAATAACCTAAACTTACATCATGAGAAACTAATTTAAAAAAAGAGAAAACTAAATCCAAAGCAAGCTGCAGGAATGAAATAACATAGATTGAAGAGGAAATAAATAGAAAAACAACAGAGAAAATCAATGAAACCAAAGGTCGGTTCTTTGAAAATATTAACAAAAGTGACAAACCTTTAGCCAGACTGACCAAGGAGAAAAGAGAAGACATAAATTAACGAAATTAGGAATGAAACAGGAGATACTCCTGCCTAGAAAACATAGTCAGCAATTGCATGACAATAAATCAGATAACCTAGATGAAACGGACAAATTCCTAGAAAGACACAAACTGCCAAAACTAAGAAAGAAATAGAAAGTCTAAATAGATAAATAACAACAAGCCAAAAGACTGGATTAGTAATCAAAAAGTTCCCTACGAAGAAAAAGAGGCCTGCCCCAGATTGCTTCACTGGTGAATTCTGACAAAAGTTTAAGGAAGATTGAACACCAATCCTCAAATTTTCCAAAAATAGAAGGGAATACTTCCCAATTTATTCTATCGAGATAGTCTGGGACTTGGGACCTGGCATCCGGGGCCCTTCCCTGGAGTGCTTGCACCTGGACAAATGCCTCCTGGAGCAACAGAATACCAAGAAACAAGAAGGGGCTAAAAATAACTGCATGCATGTGCACATAGGGCAAATTGTGTATAAGATACAAGAAAGNTCTGGGACTTGGGACCTGGCATCCGGGGCCCTTCCCTGGAGTGCTTGCACCTGGACAAATGCCTCCTGGAGCAACAGAATACCAAGAAACAAGAAGGGGCTAAAAATAACTGCATGCATGTGCACATAGGGCAAATTATGTATAAGATACAAGAAAGCCAAAAACCAACTGCCATTTCTGAGGTGCAGGAGGGAAAGCAGGGTACTGCCCATGCCCCCTGCACGCAGCACCACTAACAGAGCATGCCTAAGCCATCCCTGAGGACCACTGATCACCCCACTACCCTCACCCCGTTTAAGGAATCAGCCCGCCCTCCTCAGACAGCAGGCAAGGACACTTGTTCCTTGTTTTCACTCCCTTGTGCTACAGCCTATAAATCCTTGCCTGCATTTCTCGTCTGGCCTCTTACCAATTTCCACTGATTGAAGAGTTCAAGTACCCGGGTCAGTAACAAAGTGAAGCCAATATTGTGCTTGTGTGTGCTCAGTTGTGTCTGACTCATTGTGATCCCATGAAGTGTAGCCCGCCAGGCTCCTCTGTCCACAGGATTACGCAGGCAAAAATACTGGAGTGGGCTGCCATTTCCTCCTCCAGGCGATCCTCTCAACCCAGGGATCGAACTCACGTCTCCGCAGTCTCCAGCTTTGCAGGTGTATTCCTTACCACCAAGTTACCTGGGAAGCCAGAAGCCAATATTATTCTGATACTAAAACCGGAAAGACAGAGCACACCCAAAAAATTAAGGAATAAATAAAACTAAGAAAACCAACATCCCTTATGAATCTAAACGCAAAAAAATCCTAACATGAAAAAAAATTAGCCAACCAAATTCAGCAAAACACAAAAAGAGTTAACCATGATCAAGTGGAATTTACATCAGGGATACGTGGTTAGTTTGACATACAAAAGCAATCAATGCAATATACCACATGAACAGAATAAAGAACAAAAACCACATAATCATCTCAATAGATCCAGAAAAGGAATTTGACAACATTCCACACCCTTTAATAACAAGAAGTTACTCAACAAATTAAAAACGGAAGGGAAATTCCTCAGTCTGATAAAGGGCAACCATGAAAAACCCACAGCCAACACACACTTAATGGTGAAAAATCAAATGCCTTCCCCCTGAGATTTGGAACAAGACAAGGATATTTCTTGTCAGGAAATTAAGCAACAAAGAGAAATAAGAGGCACTCATACTGGAAGGGAAGAAGTAAACATAATCATATACACAAAAAATTCTAAGGGGATTACAAAAACACCCAAAACAAATAAAACCACAAAACCATAGCAGAAACAGTAGTAATCCTGTTGACTGCCGCATGGAAGATCAATATACGAAAATCACCTGCATTTCCATATGCTTATGAACAACCCACAAATGAACAATTCCATTCACAACAGTATCAAAAGAATAAAATACGTCAGAATAAATTTAACAAATACAGTGCACGATTTCAAAAGTGAAAATTGTATCTTTGCCAAGAGGGGTTGAAATCTAAATAGAGAGATATTCTACGTCTGTGGATTGGAAGGCTCATTATTTATGGGAAATTCTCTTCTATTTGATCAGTAGATCTAACTCAATCCTTATCAAAATTCAAGCAAGTCTGTTTCCTTTCCACACAGATTGACTATAGCTGCTTCTAAAGTTTATATTGAAAGGCAAAGGGCCTAGAATAACAAAAACAATCTTGAAAAAGAAAAACAAAGTTAGAGGACATAACCTTCCAGTTTCAAAACTTGCTACAGCAATAAAGAGAGTGTGGAACTGAATAAGGATAGACATACAGATCAATGACACACAAGTGAGAGCCCAGAAATAAACTCTGAAATTTACAATCAGTCGGTTTACAACCAAGGAGCCACTCAGGCAACTGGCTACCTACACAAAAAGAGAATGAAGCTGGACTCCCTACATCACACCATTCACAAAATTTAACTCAAAATGAATGAGACCTAAACATAGAGTCAGAATTATAAAACCCTTAGGACAAAATCTTGGTGACTTTGGGTTAGGCAAACGTTTTGTCACCAGCAAAATCCACTGGGGTCCCAGGGAAAAATAAGAGAATTTAGGTGATAAGGTCTCATTTCTTTTGTGCTTTAGTTTCCACTTGCTTGTAAATGGTCTTGCCCTTAACACAAAGGACTAGAGTTTCCACCACAGAATGGCTGTGCCCAACACCTCCAGCTTGGCAGGGCTGTATGAAAAGCGTGAGCAGGGCACTTCAATTCAAGATGGTAGAGGAAGGGCATGTGCATAGACCCTTCACCTGGCACTGCAATCCGGAGCGTGAGCAACACTCCTGTGCCAGACCCGTAAGAACCGTCCGCTTCCGCGCTTGACAAGAACCCTATAAGGCAGCCCCGCCCACAGCCTTTGAATGGGAAAAGCAGCTGTGTACTCTAGAGTCAAGGCTTACACCTGTCCCTTCTTTGATTTGATCAAAGCCTAAAACATCCCTTTGCTTCTATTGGCACAAGAAACATGGGGAAGGAGAATCCTTGTTGGGGCTCTCCTCGGAAGGGGTGGTAACAGTTTCTTAGATACAACAGCAAAACCCCAATCCACAAAATTAAAAATTAATTGAATTTCATCAAAATGTAAAGCTATGAGTCACCATGAAGAAAATCTAATCACTGGAAGAAAATATTGGCAAATTATACATCTGCTTGAAGATGTGTATCCAAAATATAAAGAACACTTTATGGAATACCACTCAAGAACACAACAAGTAATCCAACTTAAAAAAATTGGCAAAGCAACTGAACAGATATTTCATTTAAAAAGCTATATGAGCATCCAATAAGCATATATTAAGATGTTCAATGGGACTTATCCAGTGGCTCACTGGTAGAGAATCCACCTGCCGAGGCAGGAGTCTTGTTTCCTGAGTCAGGAAGATTCCCTGGAGAAGGAAATGGGAACTCACTTCAGTATTCTTGCCTGGGAAATCCCATGGACAGAGGAACATGGCAGGCTACAGTCCATGGGGTTGAAAAAGAATCAAATACAGCTTAGTGACTAAGCAACAACAAGGTGTTCAATATCATCAGTCATTAGAGAAATATAAGCCGCAATGAGATACTACTTCATACCACAAGAATGATGAAAATTAAAAAGACAGATAATAACAAGTGACAGCAAGGATGAAACTAGAGTCCTCAATAATTTGGAGGAAATGTAAAATGGTACATTCAGTTTAAAAAACAGTTTGGCAGTTTCTTAAGAAGTTAAATATATGTGTTTTTCTGTATTACTCAACAATTCACTCCTCGGAACATTTACCCAAGAGAAAGGAAAATATATGTCCACACAAAGCTTAAATATGAATATTCAGAGCAGAATTGTTCATGATAGCCAGAAACTGAAAGCAACCCAAATGTCCACTCATGGATGAATGAACAAAGTGTATTTTACAGACACAATGGTATACATTCAGCCACAAAAAGGAATGAAGTACTAATATTTGTTAAAACCTGGATGAACCTCACCAGCACTGTATTAAGTGAACGCAGCCAGGCATGAAGAGCCACTGGATGGTTCCCAGTATGTGGGATGTCCAGAAAAGACCTATCTATAAAGACAGCAATTAGATTTAGTAGTTAACTGGAGCTGGGGATGGGGAAAGGGGAGTGACTGCAAATATGCATGAGGGATCTTTCTGGAGAAATGGAATGTGCTAAAATTTAATTGTGGTGACAGTTGCACAACTTTGTGCTTTTACTACAAATTATTGAATTCTACATTTATAAGTGAAATAGAAAGACCCTGAAAAAACAACAACAAAAAAGAATATATAATTTCTTTATTCATTCTACTATTAATAAACATTTGGGTAGCTTCCAGTTTGGAGACATTATAAATACTGCAGGTATGGGCATTCTTGAACATCATTTGATGGCTATAAGTAAACATTTCTCTTAGGTGCATGTTTGAGAGTAGGATTTCTGGATCGTAGAGTGTGCATATATTATGCTTTGGTAAATTCTGCCACAGAATTTTCCCAGATCTTCTGTAGACTTACATCTCCGTCAGCAGTGATGAAATTTCTGGTTGCTTTACATCCCAGCTGACACTTGGCACTGTCTGTCGTTTTTCTTCTAGCCATTCTTTGAGTGCATAGCAGTGACCACAGTGGCTTCGGTCCGCATGCCTCTGATGATTAGTGAAGTTGAACCCATTTCAAGTTTGGTTGTTTTGTCTCTTTGACCATTTGGAAATTCTCTTTGTGAAATGCTGGTTCAAATAATTTTGCCCCCCTTCCCCTCTAAGTAGTCTGTAATTTTCTTACTGATTTTTGTGGGAGTTCCTTATATTGAGTTGGCCCAAAAGTTAGTTCGAGTTTTTCCGTAAGATGTTATGAAAACACCAGATGAACCTTGGGGCCAACCCAATATATTCTGGATGAGGGTTTTTTTTAATACCACTCTCTGACATGATTTTTCTCTTCCTTGACAGTGTCTTTTGATGAATACAAATTTTTGCTTTAATGTGGTCTAATTTAATAATTTTTTTCTTATGGTTAGTGTTTTTTTGATATCCCCAATTAAGAGATCATCTCCTTACTCATAAAGCTATATTCTTGTTTTACTTCAGATCAACAATTTGAAATTGATTTTATATATATAATTTGAGACATAGGGTCAATATTCCTTTTTTTCCCATTTGGATAATTGATATATACAACACGTTTGGGGGTTGTTTACTTTGTTTTTTAAGCACAGTACCTTTAGTAAGTCTTGAATCGGATGGGTGAGTCATTCAGCTTTGCTTTCCTTTTTCAAGGCTGCTTCGGCCATTAAGTCTTTCGCCTCTCCAAAGAAGTTTCAGAATCTGCATGTAATGAAAACTATCCTGGGAACAAATGATCCTAAAATTTGTATGGGATTACAAAAGAACTCAAACAGCCAAAGCAAACTTGAGAAAGAAAAGCAAGTCTTGAGGCATTATGATCTTTGTTTTCAAATCACATTACAGGGACTTCCCTGGAAGTTCAGTGGTTAACACTCTGAGCTTTCGCTGCAGGATCATGGGTTCAATCCCTGGCCCCCTGGTTGGGGATCTAAGACTCTGACGTGCTGTGTGGCCCAAAATAAAAACAAACAAACAAGCAAAAATAAGAAGAATGAAATCTTGCCATTTGCAGAAACATGAATGCCCCCCCACCCCCACTGCCCAAGGAGGATTGAACCCACATCTCCTGCGTTGACGGCAGGATTCTTTACCGCTGAGCCACCTAGGAAGCCCCCACGTTAGATATATAGATGTTTGTTACACACTATATGAAAGAAATTTTAGGCAGTGTGTTCTTTCAGTGAGAAGAAGATATACTCAGTGATGATACTACATTCTTAAATATTTCAAACGTATTTTTCTTTTAAGAATAAAGACATTCTACGGATTTTTGACTGGAATTGCCTTAAACCTATCAATCAGTTTGAAGAAATGAGAAATAGATTCTATAATCCTGAGTGAAATAAATGAAGGAAGTCAGACAGAGAAAAACAAACACTGTTTAATGTCACATGTTGAATTAAAAATAAAAAACAAGTTTATGAATACAAAGAACATGTAGGTGGTTGCCTGATTGCCAGACATGGGAAGCGGGGGTGGGCAAAATGGGAGCGTGTGTGCCCCCGACCCTTTGTGACCCTATAGACTCTAGCCCACCAGGCTCCTCTGTCTGTGGGGTCCTCCAGGCCAGAATACGGGAGTGGGTTGCCTGTGCCCTCCTCCGGATCTTCCCAACCCAGGGATCAAACCCAGCCGCGCTGCAGACGGCTTCTTTACGGCTGAGCCTGGGCAAAGTGGACAAAGGGAGTCAAATCACTTATAAAAGAAAGAAGCCGTGGGGAGGCCATGTACAGCACGATGACTACGGTTAATAACACTGTACTGTACATCTGAAAGTTGCTGAGACAGTCACCTTAAGAGTTCTCTACACAGGCCCCAAAAATTATAACTAAAACATGGTGACAGATGTTAACTAGATTCATTATGGAGCTCATTTCACAAGTATATACAAATATCGAATCATTAAGCTCTCCGCCTGAAATATAATGGTGTATGTCAATTACATTTCAAAGTATTTTTAATTAAAAAATAAATTTATTATTAAATATTTAGAGAAGAAAATGTTTCAAATGATTATGAAAAAACGTTTTTATAATAATGTAAAAAAAACAAAAAATAATGCTTTGCCAGTGAATTGTAGACATCATGACACTCTGTTCTTTTTTATATATATATTCAGTAAGTCATGCATGTAGTGAATTGTGTAACAAGCCTGTTCAGTTCAGTTCAGTCACTCAGTCATGTCCGGCTCTTTGCGACCCCATGGACTGCAACAAGCCTGTAGCACTATTGTTTCCAAGGTTACCATAAAGCTGTGAAAAGCCTCACTTTCACACAGGAAAAGGAGGTATTTTCTGCATCCTTGTGAAGACTTTTCCCACATTAAATGTATACAGCACAAGCTTGTTGTTCAATTGCTTAGTTGTGTCTGACTCTTTGCGACCCCTTGAACTGCAGCATGCCAGTCTACCCTGTCCTTCACCATCTCCTGAAGTTTGCTTAGACCCATGTCCATTGAGTCAGTGAGGCTACCCAACCATTTCATCCTCTGCTGCCCCCTTCTCCTCCTGCCTTCAATCTTTTCCAGCATCAGGGTCTTTCCTAATGAGTCAGCTCTTCAAATCAGGTGGCCAAAGTATTGGAGTTTCAGCTTCAGCATCAGTCCTTCCAATGAATATTCAAAGCTGATTTCTTTTAGGATTGATTGATTTGATCTCCTTGTTATCCAAGGAACTCTCAAGGGTCTTCTCCAGCACCACAACTCAAAAGCATCAATGTGGAGGAAATTTTAGGCACAGTGTTCTTTCAGTGAAAGGAAGTTATAGTCATTGAGTTAAGCTTGCAGTGAATTGTATAACAGACCTGTAGCACTGGTGTTTTTTTAATTTATTTTTTAATTGGAGGAGAAAATTTCTTTATAATGTGCTGCTTTCTGCCATACAGAGAGAATCAGCTATAATTATACATATATATATATATGTTTATATGTATCCCCTCCCTTTTAAGAGCACTAATGTTCTAAAAGCCACTTTGAAGGTGGAAAAAGCCTAGCTTTCAAATAGGGACAGGATGTATCCTCTTTTATGTCCGCAGGCAAAGACATGTTCCCACGTTAGCTTTAGAGAGATGTTTCTTACAAACTACATGAAAGAAATTTTAGGAACAGTGTTCTTTCAGTGAAAGCAAGTTATATTCACTGAGTGAAACGTGTAATGAATTGTGTAACAGACCTGTAGTACAGTGTTTCTAAGGCTATATTAAAGCTGGGGAAAACCTAGCTTTCAAACAGAAAAAAAAAAAAAAAAGCATCTTCCTTTCCATCTACATGTAAAGACTTCTTTATATATATATATGCATGCTCAGTTGCTCAGTTGTGTCTGACTCTTTGAGACCCCATGGGACTGCAGCTTGCCAGGCTCCCTTGTCCGTGGGATTTCCCAGGCAAGAATACTGGAGTGGGTTACCATTTCCTACTCCAGGATATCTTCCCACCCCAGGGATCAAATCTGTGTTTCCTGCATTGGCAGGAGGATTCTTTACCACTGAGCCACCTAGGAAGCCCCCACATTAGATACATAGATATTTGCTACATGCTATATGAAAAAAATTTTAAGCAACCTATTCTTTCAGTGAGAGGAAGTTATACTCAGTGATGATACTACATTCTTAAATATTTCAAACGGATTTTTCTTTCAAGAATAAAGACACTCTGTATATAGGCAAAAAAAAAAAAATCAAATCTGGGATTTTTGATTGGAATTGCCTTAAACCTATCAATCAGTTTGAAGAAATGAGAAGCAGACTCTATAATCCCGAATCTTTCAATTTCTGTTCATAGTATATTCCTCCATTCATTTAGTCTCTCTTTCAAATTTTTTCAAAAATATTTTGCAGTTTTCAATGTTGAGGCTTTGTGCAACTTTCATTAGATTTATTTCTAGGTTTTAAATTATTTATAATACTGTATAGCGTTAAATTTTCATGATTGTCTCATCTTCAAGTATCTACTTGTATGTTGCTTGTTTATAGAAATGTAATTAACTTTTGAATATTGACCTTGGATGCAGTGACCATGCTAAATTCACTTATCAATCCAATAACTAGTCTATAGATTCTTTTGGAAAGTTCTCTATACTCAGTCATGTCATATGAATAATGATTACTTTTTCTTTCTAATTCTTTTTTTCCCCCCTAATTCTTATGGCTTTTATTTCTCGACTCATTGCACTGGCTACCACACTAGTACAATGTTAAAGTGGTGACCTAAATCACATGTCCAGTGTACTATTTGTAGGAAAAGGGGAACTGGGACTTTCAAGTACATATATGCTTAGAATCTTTGAATCTTTCTGGAAAGATATGCAGAAAACGAGTAACCTGTCACTAAGGCTGACTTCCCTAGTGGCTCAGTGGTAAAGAATCCACCTGCCGAGGCAGGAGACACAAAAGAGTTGGGTTCAGTCCTTGGGTTGGGAAGATCCCCTGAAGAAGGAAATGGCAACCCACTCCAGTATTCTTGCCTGGAAAATTCCATGGAGAGAGGAGCCTGGCTCAGCCTGGACGACAGAGCACATCACCAAGGCAGCAACTGTTGAAACTAGGGCTTAAATTTAGAACCAATGGTGACTTCCTCAGACCCGCCCCAGGCATGCTCTGGAATGCAGGAATAGCCTGTCCCATTAGATTTTAAAACCCACAGGGCAGAATCACAGCCAAATTCTTACCCCAAGAGAGAGGTCCAAATGAGAGGCAGGAAAGGGGGCGTTTACCATTGTCTGGAAGGGAATGTGAAAGTGAAAGTCGATCAGTCGTGTCCTACTCTTTGAGACCCCATGGACTATACAGTCCACTGGCTCAGGTGGGGCTCTTCCGTTGACCCTGGAGTCGCCTTGGGAAGGCACCTGCCTCTTCGGGCTCTGTACCCGCCCTGCTAGTCAAGGCTGGCTGCTGGCTCTGGAGGTCTCCTGCCTGCCCCAGACCAGAGGAGGGGGCTGAGCTGCTGAAGGAAGCCCCAGCACTGCTGTGCCCTTCCCCCTCTTCCCCACCCTAGGGGCATTCCATGTCCCTGCATGGGAGGTCCAGGCAAATTCTTTCTGCGTTTACAAAAGTGCATAAGTCAGTGACCTCCCTCTAAAGCTGACCGGTCCCATATGAGTTTTCCGGAGCCCTTACGCAAGAGGGCCCCTGCGCGGGGCGGGGGCATGTTTCTGTGCTCCATCTGGAGCAGACCCCCTTCCTATACTCCCACCTTCCAGAGAACCCCCTCCTCCTTATGTCCTGACCCCTGGGGTTGGATCCCAGTCTACAGTTGGGACTTTCCAAAAGTTCCACTAGGCCTTTTTCTGGCCTCTCCCCCTTTCCAGGCCACCCATCAGGGATCCTGAACACTGGGTGAAGTGAGGAGCAGGTTTCTCAGAGCTCCAGAGAGCAAGATCGAGGCAAATGCAGAAGAAAGAGCACCGGATCACCATGCTAAATTCTCCCTGAGCCCAATTACAGCATTAATCATAAAGGTTGATAATAGGCAGCTCACTCGCTTTTATGTGAATGCATTTATTTAATCCTCACAAAAACCCTTTGAGGTGGGTACTATTGTTTTCCCTCATTTTACACAGAGGCAGGCACAAAGAGGTTAGGATGCTTGCAAGGTCCACAGCTAGAAAGTGACAGAGCCAGGGTGCAAGCCTAAGTACTTTGATTCCAATATCTAGGCTTTTGACTCATTCATTCTACTGCCTCTCACAGCCCCCAGGGAAGATCTCACTCTGAGCTTTGGGTCATGCTGTTCTCCCCTTCTGGAACATTTCCTCCCTTCTCCACCTGGCAAAACGTACCCTTCCATGCCCACCCAAGAGCTTTCCCTGGTATGGTCCCTGTCCCCTGCTAGACACGTCACAATGTCTTTGCCCAGTCGTAATGCCACTCCCCATTGAGCTACAAACATTTCCAGGAAGGTCCTGGGCTTCGTCCATCTTCATGTCACCAGCCTCACACACTGCAGACTTCTCCAAGGAGGTTCAACGTTCCATATGGGGCAGGCCTCAGCCTCTGACTTTCTGCAGAATTTTGGATATATCACTGCCCTTCTGTGGTCTCCAAAGTTCCCAGGAGTGAGATTTTTCTCTGATCCTCAGTTGCTGAAATCCCCATTTCTCCCTGCCAAAGAAATCACCTGGGGACTTTTTTCTCCACACTCTGCTCTATGGGAGAGAGATTGAGAGCTGCCTGGTGGGCCAGCCTTGGGATCTCAAGTTGGACTTGTCCCAGAAAAACTTCTGAGTCACCTTCCTGTCTCAAGATGGAACTTGGCTGCTTTCTCTTGGGTGATGAAGGACCAGGAAGTGTACTGACTCTCCACCCAAACCCCCACTCCTCCTGCCCAGGCCTGAGGAGGAGGGTGATCTAGTTACAACACCTCATTGATAATGATAACTGTTATTAAGGATCATACTACATATACCGCCCCCCCATTCATTCACAGTATATGAATTCCCAAGCCTGGAAGGCAAAGGGGTGGGATAATTAGGACAACAGGCTGGGTTGAGCCAGAGCTCCAGATCCAGGGCTGTCTTGTCATCACTTCTCTAAGCCTCAGTGCACCCATCCGTAAAATGGGTTAAGTGCCTTTCCTCTTGGGTCATCATTGTGAAGAAGATACACATAAGCCCCACAGTGCCTGGCACATAGATATGGCTGAACGCCTGGCTTAGACCACTGTACGGATGAGAAGATCTGTGAGCAACTTGGGAGCACACAACAGGTGTTCTATCCAACTCCTTACCCCCAGCACCCCGTGCATGATAAATGTACAAAAGTAAAGAAGTATTAGTTGTTCAGTCATTCTGATTCTTTGCGACCCTATGGACTGTAACCCATCAGGCTCTTCTGTCCATGGGATTTTCCAGGCCAGAATACTGCAGTGGGTCGCCATTTCCTTCTCCAAGATGTACAGAAGACAGTAGGAAATGTTCCCTTTTCTGCTCGTCCCAGAGGCTGTGTGTCTTTGGGCAATCTGCTTTCTCTCTCTGGGCCCAGCCTCTCTGTCCAGGAAATGTGAAGCTGTCTAAGCTTACACTTGAATATCGGCACCCAAGGGAATGGTAGATCCCATTAGGGACTCTTTGGTCGGCAGAGCTGGCCTGGTGTGATTTCTGTCTCCAGTGCTAACTAGCTTTGTAACAAAGGGTGGTTCCTTGACCTCTCTAAACCTCAGTTTCCTTGTGTGTCCAGTTTCTTCCTTCCTTTCAGTGTTGTTTTGAAACTTCAGCACATGAAGACTGCTTGGCACAGACCTGGAACATCAGAAGTGCTCAACTAATTAAAGATTATTTAAGAGTGAAAGGAGGAAGTGGTGGGGACTGGGGAAGGATGGTTGTAAATCGTGTGTTGTGGGAACCCAGAGAAGCAGCAACTAATTCCAGCTGGTGAGGCGTAGAGAGGAGCCTGGAGGCCCAGAGAAGGAAGGTGACCTAGCCAATGACACACAGCTGTTGTGGCAGAGCTGGAAGGAGGCTCCATAGATTTGGCCCCATTTTGGATGGAGAGGCAGCGATCTGTAATGGGGCAGGCACTGACTTACAGATGACCCAGAGGGAAGGCGAATGCTCTTTTCTAGTGTGTACTTGGGAAGTTCTGATTCCCTTTCTTCTGAGAACCAAGGGTTCCTAAAACAAACAAATAAATCTATGTCTTAGCATTGTTTCACTCAGTGAGTTTATTTAAAATAGTATCTCTTAGTGGAGACAGTTTATATCTGCCAATTTCACCCTCGAACTTGAGGAATGTACCCCAGACTGGGGCAAGATGGGGTTCCAGAGCACTCTGAGCCTCAGTTTACACTTCTATAAAATGACCAGATTCTTTTTTTTTTTAGAGGATAGTTGCTTTAGAAGGTTGTATTTTTTCTGCCATACAACAACGTGAATCTGTGAGTCTGAGTGAACTCCGGGAGATGGTGATGGACAGGGAGGCCTGGCGTGCTGCGATTCATGGGGTCGCAAAGAGTCGGACACGACTGAGCCACTGAACTGAACTGAACACAATGGCAGCAGGTCTAAACTAAATGGTGGCCACAGAGAGCAAAACGGCCATCATAAATCACAAGATGTGTATAAGAGACAGCCCCTCCCCACCCCCTAGGTCACTACAGAGCACGTGCTCCCTGTGTGATTCCACAGGTTCCCACTAGCTATCTGTTTTACACATGGTACTGTTGCTGGAAGGAGGACCTCTTCCAGGGCCAGAAAGCGGGAAATGTTCCCTTTTCTCCTACTTTCTCTTGTCTTAACACTCAGAAACGAATTGTCCAGGGAGACACATGTGCTGACAAAGCAAGAGAATTTATTGGGAAGGGCCGCCCAGGCAGAGCAGTAGAGTAAGGCAACCCAGAACAGCTCTGTCACGTGCCTCACAGTTGCGGGTTTTATGGTGATGGACTTAGTTTCCGGGTTGTCTCTGATCAATCATTCTGACTCCTGGTGGCACACACATTGCTCAGACAATATGGATGCCAGCGAGAAGGATTCTGGGAGGTGGTCAGACACGCAGCATCTCCTTTGGACCTTTCCCAAACTCTTCCAGTTGGTGGTGGCTTATTAGTTCCGTGTTCCTTACCAGGACTTCCTGTCGTAAAACAACTCATGCAAATGGTTACCAGGGTGCATGGCCAGGGTGGGCGGTTTCAGTCAGTGTGCTTCCCCTAACAACTCCCCACTGAGAGAATTCATATTCAACATACTTCTTGGGAATTGGGGCAGAGGTTTCTTTCTTCTGTAACTTCTTCCTACTGTGCACGGGCATAGTCCTACCTAGCAGAGTAGAAGTCTCTCTCTCTCTACCTGATCTTAGTTGAGGTATTCAGTATCTGAAACAGGCTTCCATCCTTGGAGTAACAGCAATTTAGCCTGAAACTGTTGGACCCTGTCAAGAGATGAAACAGACAGGGGCCAAACAGGAGACCTAACAGGATGGTCACCACTGGTCCTCAGAAAAGGAAGGCAAAATTTGGGGTGATGAGGGCTGCAATATGTGTAACTTTCTTCTGATTGGTTTGGTAGTGAGGCAACAGGGAGGTGCTCCAGGAATCTTGTGCTCAGCCTTAAATTTACCATCCTCCAGCCTAATGTTACCATCCTCCCCAGGCCTGCAGAAGAACTCAAAGATATTGTTATGCATATTCCTTGAGTAGGAACCAGGATTTTGTCCCAAGGTTGTACCACCATTTCCTCCTCTGTTTCTGTATCCCCTCCCTTCTCTGATCAGCAACTGTTTGGATCTGCCCTTTGAAACTCAGGGAAGGTTAAGGAGGCTGAATGAAGTCTATATCCTACAAATAAGAAATGGGAAACACAGAAAGGATCTGTACTCCAGAGCCCCATGAAGTCCCGCTCACTTTTAATTCAGGGAACTGGGCAACTATGACTCTGATATCCTCCTGTCAAAATAGGGAGACGACTACCTCATTTTGGAGAATAGACACTGAATTGGAAGTATTTCTGAGTTCCAAGTTCTAGATCTGAGTCCTGTATGATTAAAATCTCAGTCCCCTTTTCTACCATTTTGGTATAGCAGACCCAATTAGAAGTAGTTGGAGGAGTGGCAACCGGAATTTTAATAGACAAAATGAATCTCATTTCTTTTCAGAGGAATAGGCCTGAAACCCAGTCTAGACCTGGCACTTTGGGGAGACTTGTAGCCAGTTGCCTAGTTTTATAAAAAGTAAGCTTGCAGTTACTAGCTGTCAGCAGACATTGTTTTGAGAATGTCTAGTGGCATCCAAGTCGGACACGACTCAGAAAGGTCAAGTTTTTAGCAAAACAAGGACTAGTCTGAAATTACATCCATAGTGTCACCTAGTTATTTCCTTGGATGTCTGAACCATAGCTACTCTATTTTGACTTTTAATTGTAATATTCTCCTTAGTAGCCAAAGTAGACGTCACCATTAATGATGACTGTTTCTCTAGGTATGAGAAGATGCAAGAATTGGGACTCATAAAATCTTCTCCTGAAAAGATCTAACTATCTAAAGGCCTGTTCTGCCAGTTTTTCCCAGAGCACAGAGTGCCTCATTCCTGATTTCCACCCTGAACTCTTTCCAGCATTGTTGAAGGTCAGCAGCTCCCATGACCATGATTTAATTTTTGCAGAGGTAGATGGCAAGTGTCAGTTTCCAGTTGGCAGGGCCCTTTCTTGGTCATAAACTTGACCATGATTTGGGGGAAGGGGGGTGGTATTTCATGACCATTTCATCCCACAGTGCTGAGAACATTCATTCTCAGGTCTGGCAAAGATTCTGTTGACAGGCCACTCAGAGGGCTGTTTTCTCTGGACCACCTGTCTTACTAACCTCTCGATCCATGAAAACATTCCCTTTTGTTGCTTCTTCCCAAATCTAGAGTTACACTGTTACCATCATTGGTCTCATATGGAACTATATATTATTTTATCAGAGGCTCAGTCACACATCTGGCAGTGTAAGAAACAGCAATTTTGAAAAACAGGGGAAATACAAATAACATAGCCAGCAGCATTAGTAAAGTCATAAGTAAGACTTAAGCTAAGAGCTTTCATTAAATGTAGCCCAGTATATTCCTGACTTAGTCTGGAATTAGTCTATTCTGTACTAATCCTTATCTTCCAGGGAATTTATATGTTGGCATTGTCTACAAGGCACATAGCCCAGTTTCCTAGTGCTATTAGACTGATTATCCTTAGTATGATTTAATTGTTTCCAACATAGAGGAGACTAAACCTAAATTACCATAGCCTGGTATTATCTATACAAATCCATCCCATAATTCTGGGAGACTTTTTTCTTTGCTGAAACTTTGCTTGTTGCTCTGATCGAACCTGAGTAATGCAAGAAAACTCAAATTTATGGCCAGGGTCAGAGCAGGCATTAATAATTGGCCAGGTGAGGGGATCTCATCTAGCAATATCAATAGTGACCTGAATATGGCTATAATTTTTCTTTCAAAGTAAATTTTTTCAAAGCCAACCAATTAGAGCCTTGGGGTAGAGAAATTCACCAGGGTAACCCAGAACTACACACAGGTAATTGGCCACAAACTCAAAAATTGGACTGATTTCTAAAACTAGCATAGGATCATGCCTATGATAGAAAAACATTTGATTTATAGGCAAAGGTCCAAGAAGTCAAGAAAACCCTATAAATGATCATATGAATCAGGTCCAGCATCTTGGGCAAGTCTTCTACTTCTGATGTCATCTTCTTCTCATGCTGCTGCTGCTGCTGCTAAGTCGTGTCAGTTGAGTCTGACTCTGTGAGACCCCATATACAGCAGCCCACCAGGCTCCTCTGTCCCTGGGATTCTCCAGGCAAGAACACTGGAGTGGGTTGCCATTTCCTTCTCCAATGCATGAAAGTGAAAAGTGAAAGTGAAGTCGCTCAGTTGTGTCCAACTCTTCGCGACCCCATGGACTGTAGCCTACCAGGCTCCTCTGTCCATGAGATTTTCCAGGCAAGAGTACTGGAGTGGGTTGCCATTGCCTTCTCCACTTCTCATCCTAATATAGTGCAGTTTCCTCTGTTTGAGCATTGTTTTATTTTTTTTTTTTA
Organism: Cephalophus harveyi; assembly: GCA_006410635.1. Lineage (NCBI taxonomy): Eukaryota > Metazoa > Chordata > Mammalia > Artiodactyla > Bovidae > Cephalophus > Cephalophus harveyi. The sequence continues at coordinate 409,439 of SJYT01022253.1, read as the reverse complement.
CTTTATTTTACTTTACAATACCGTATTGGTTTTGCAATACATTGACATGAATCCATCACGGGTGTATATGAGCTAAGCATTGTTTTAAGGTAAGTTCAGGTCAGCAGTCTTCTCTATAGAGTAGTCCAGTGTAGAGGCTTTTGGAAGTGGAAACTAATTTAAGAGTCAAAGTGAAGTCACTCAGTCATGTCCAACTCTTTGCGACCCCATGGATGGTAACCTACCAGGCTCCACGGTCCATGGATTTTCCAGGCAAGAATACTGGAGTGGGTTGCCATTTCCTTCTCCAGGGGATCTTCCCAACCCAGGGATCGAACCCGGATCTCCTGCATTGCAGACAGACGCTTTACTGTCTGAGCCAATTTCACTGTGCATAAGCTAGTTAAGAGTACCTGATAAAAATGTCCTTCCAACCAGGTTGGAGACAGTCCCTTAAATTATGTCTTTTTCCAGTCTTGGTTGCAGGTCGTGAGGCATCTGATATTCATCCAAAAATAGATTACTGAGATAAGCTTCAGAAACAAACTTAGAATATTCTTTAATAATTCAATTAAATTTTACATTAATAATGCATAATAGCAAAGAACTATCCAGGAAATGAGTCTTAGTAGATACAAACCTCCACTAACAAACTGGGATTTAACATTTATTGAAATATCTTCATCTCCCTAAAATTACCCTCATTTTTACCAAATATAACCAAATTAAAGCTAGTGTGCTCACAAAATAGGTCTGCTCTCAATAAATTTGGCCTGATGATTTATAGAACCATAACTGATCATAGACTTTTTGCTTTGCTGAAACTTTTATAGAATCTCAGACTAAACTTTTAAAATAAAACCTTTCAGGACTGGGAAAGTCATGCCAAAGTCTTAACACAGATTTTGCCTAGCAAATCTAGGTGAATTCTTCCCTTTTCAAGGTCTCAAAAATTCCTTGTGATTTCTGTACCTATTAGTAAGATAAACTTCCTCACTTATCTGATAAAGTTAATGGAAACCTAAGAGTTTCCAGTCTCTGGAGGAGTCATATAGAGAGAAAATATAATTGTTTCAATTTGTTTATAACGTATAGTTTTACCAAATTACTATCATAATTAGTTTGAGAGGAAGGTTTTCCCTAATCCTGGAAAACACAGAATAAAGCCTGTAATTTTTTTAGATAGAAGCCATAAAAGTTATAAGCATATTCACTGGCCCATTCAGTCCTTTTGTTAACCTTTGTGAGGTCATCAGGTTTCCATTAGAATACCAGGACATATCAGAATGTTAGGAACTCCATATAATTTCTAGGATATATAAATTACTAATATTTACCATACAATATCGGAGAAGGCAATAGCAACCCACTCCAGTACTCTTGCCTGGAAAATCCCACGGGTGGAGAAGCCTGGTAGGCTGCAGTCCGTGGGGTCCCGCAGCGTCAGACACAACTGAGCGACTTCACTTTCACTTTCCACTTTCATGCATTGGACAAGGAAATGGCAACCCACTCCAGTGTTCTTGCCTGGAGAACCCCAGGGACATGGGAGCCTGGTAGGCTGCCATCTATGGGGTCACACAGAGTCGGACACGATTGAAGCAATTTAGCAGCAGCCGCAGCAGCAACCATACAATATAACCGGAGAGGATTTATTATTCATTTGATAATATTTTCCATGTAATTTATCCAACCAAACAAACACAATTAGTTTAGTATCTCTCTTTGCGGGGGTTTGGGGGCCCTCTGAAGCATCCCAAAGTTAGCTAGAGATCCAAAGAACTTCAACAGAATTAGATTTAGGAAGTTTTGTCAAAAATAATCAGTCAAAAATGTTTAGAACATTCAGTCAGATTTAGCCAATGCTGGTGGGTGTAGCACTTAGCTTGCTGATATGTCCAAGTGCATATATACTGAGGTTCAAGGTCTAGTGAAAGTAAACTCCGCCATCTTGGACCTAGCTGGCTCTAACCAGTTTTCCTTTGGCTGTGTCGTTCCTAACAAAATCCATTTATCCAACTAATTGTAATCCAATTTTAGAAAATCGTGATCATGCATAACTTTTTTCAGTATTTTTTTTTTCATACCTTTTACTGAAAACATCTTCATTTCAGTTCAGTTCAGTCGCTCAGTCATGTCTGACTCTTTGCGACCCCATGGACTACAGTACGCCAGGCTTCCCTGTCCGTCACCAACTCCTGGAGCTTACTCAAACTCATGTCCATTTTTTTTCCTAAAGTATTTTCTACAATGAGGTACATTTCTGGTTGACAAATTTGTAACAAAATACAGTCTTATTCGACCTCTAGAAAACCTAGGTACAATATAAGTATTATACTTGTTGATGGTTCTATTAGGTAGTTAGAATAGGAAAAAGGAGTCCAAAATGGTGGTGGCTAAAAGACAAAGGGGAAAAGCCTGGGGAAAGGGAACAAAGGAAAATCCACGGTCCAGAGTGAGAACCTAAGGTGAAACAAACATGCCCCCTTCATGGTTAGCTCTAATTTACATAGAGCAGACTCAGGGGGGAGGAGACAAAATGTATAAAAAGAAGGAGCCACGATGGGATTGGGGCCTTGCTTTGGGGTTAGCCTGCTCTCACTCCTTGAGGGTGTACTATCCTTTGTTTACCGAATAAAGCTCTGAGCTGTAACCGAGCTGTAACACTGGTCCGCCGTTTCAAACCTTTGTTGTCGTGAGACAGAACTGAGGAAATTACACATTTTCCATACAGTTCTAAAGACATGTCTATGTTACCAGGTATTAATTTCATACTGAATATGTCCCACTTCATATGATCCTGAATTCATTTAGCTTAATTTAGAATTGTTTGATTTGTAAGCATTTGCTTTTCTTTAAGACAATTAAATAGAGCTCATTTACAAATTAATCTCAAAAATATTATTCAGAGGCAAAGACATACCGAGACATACACATATTCAGACAGACACAATGCAAGATCTAGCTTCATTTTCTAAACTTAGTCATGAATTAGATATTACAATATAAAATTTACTAGTTTATAAATAAAATTGGAATAAATAAAAAATTTAAGGGCTTCTTCCTGTTTTTCCTCAGTCTCAGGAGTTAGAGATGGTCTAGATAAGCGTTCCTGAGAGCCCCGGTCTCAAGGCACAGGGAAAGAAAATCAAGTTCTAACACAATGGCTGTGAAGAAGGCTGAGCACCGAAGAATTGATCCTTTTGAACTGTGGTGTTGGAGAAGACTCTTGAGAGTCCCTTGGACTGCAAGGAGATCCAACCAGTCCATTCTGAAGGAGATCAGCCCTGGGATTTCTTTGGAAGGAATGATGCTAAAGCTGAAACTCCAGTACTTTGGCCACCTCATGCAAAGAGTTGACTCATTGGAAAAGACTCTGATGCTGGGAGGGATTGGGGGCAGGAGGAGAAGGGGACGACAGAGGATGAGATAGCTGGATGGCATCACAGACTCGATGGACGTGAGTCTGAGTGAACTCCGGGAGATGGTGATGGACAGGGAGGCCTGGCGTGCTGCGATTCATGGGGTCGCAAAGAGTCGGACACGACTGAGCCACTGAACTGAACTGAACACAATGGCAGCAGGTCTAAACTAAATGGTGGCCACAGAGAGCAAAACGGCCATCATAAATCACAACACAGAACACAGAGTATAAAACACACACGTAGACCTGGCAGTCCTAATCAGACACTCCCTTAAATACAAGATTACAGTTTCTCAGAAAACATCCTATAGAGACACAGAACTTAAGCTCCAAGTACTAACAGGGTAAATGAAAATATCTCAGGTCTTCCAAAATTTCAGAGAGGAAAGGAAGCCAGGTTGAAGGAAAAGGGGGTAGGAGGCAGGACAGGCGGGCAAAAGGGGTGTCCTTACAGACGTCTCCTGCCACCTGCAGATATCCAGGAGTTACTGGACTTTACCCTTGGCCCTCAGAGAAGGGAGGACTGGAACTCAGCCCTACCAGAAACCAGGTCAGACCAGACTGGAACCAGAATTTAAACCAGAAACCAGAACAGAACCAGAATTCAAGTTCTCTGCCAAGAGGAGTTGATCAGCCTCCAATCCTCAGCTCAGGCTGAGGCCCTTCGACCAGATTCCTGTATCCAGGACCAGGGGACTAGAAAAAAAGGGATAGGATAGGAAACATTAAGGAGAGGAAAGAAAGAGGGAAGGGGAGAGAGGTCAATAAAGTCTCTTGCTCCTTATCCAGTCGGGGCACTCTAGCCAGTTGTTGGCATCAGGAGGAGACCAGGGACAAGAGGGTCCCAGTTGCAGCTGACAGGTCTGGTCCATCACGGGCAAGCTGGTCCCTGAGTACCCAAGTGGTCAGGATGTCAGTCACAACGAAGAGTTGCAGCAGAGTCACCATTTGCTGCAGGCAGGGAAACCCCATTCTGGCAACAGTACTGTATGTACGAAAATGACCAGATTCTATAGGTCAGCAGTCCCCAACATTTTTGGCAGCAGGGACCTGTTTTGTGGAAGATAATTCTTCCATGGATGTGGGCAGGAGGGGGAGGAGAGGAAGAGATGGTTTAGGTGGTAATGCCAGTGATGGCGAGTGATGGGAAGCAGCAGATGAAGTTGTGTTTGTTCACCTGATGCTCACCTCTTGCTCTGCAGATTTGGGGAGGAACAGAACAGAGTCTGTAGGAAACTACCACATTAGGAGGAGGAGGCAAGTATCTGCTTATATGTGCAGAGGTGTCCTGGAGGGCTGCCTGAGGAACTAGTAACAGGGGTGGCCTCTAGGGCGGGAAACTGGGGTAAGGGAATGAAAGAGAAGTGTTTCACTGTTCGTTCTTTTGTACCTTTTGAAAGTCAAATTATGTCAGTGTTGTTGTTGATCAGTTGCTAAGTCATGTCTGACTCCTTGCCAATGTAATGCCTGTTAAAAAATTTTTTTTAATATGTAAGGCAAAAAAGATTAAGTTTTAGAAGGCAGCATTTTAGTACTTTTAAAAATTATGTAGCAATGACTGCAGTTTTTGTTTCTTTTTTCACACACTGAGGATCAAATAAGAAAAGCTCCCAATGGGCAGGCTCTTTGGCCAGAGATTTCCTAATACCAGCGGGGGAGGAAGCTGGAGCACAAAGAGGAAGAAAGCATACAGTTCAAAAATTTAAACTTGATTTTTAAAGGTACAAAGGAAAAGTGAAATATTTCTCTTTCCTTCCCCAGAGATAACCTCTGATTTAAAATAACTTTTTGAGATTCCTTGCCAGGCTGAGGGGAATCTAAAGCGGTGAAAAGAAAGGAAAGCAAAACAGGCACTGTGAAAGGCAAGTTTCCATTTAATAACTTGCCTAAGGCAAGTTGCTTAAGCTTGGGAACCCTTAAGTCTGTTTCTGCAGGTGAATTTTGTCCCGTTTCTCTGGGCACCGGCTGAGCCTGATTCTTCTTGGCCAAGAAAGCAAGCCAGGAGGCTTCCTGGAAGCAGCATTCCTGTCTTCTCCAAGTTAGGCAGTGACATCCCTAGCTGGTTCCTAAGGAGAAGGAGGCCACAGAGAGCTTGCCTGGCCTGAGGATGTGACCCCAGCAAACAACCTCATACCTAGCCGTACCCACCGTGGTCATCTGTAAGCATCTCCCCAGCTGGACTGAGAAAGGTGGTAAAGGTTTCCTAACACCTCCACCACAAAAATTATACATGCTCAGGGTAAGAAATTCCAAGAGCACAGAGAATGGAAACTCTTTTCTCATTTCCTTTCCCTAGAGGGAACTGAGTTACCCACCAGGTTTTTTGGTCATCCTCCCAAAGTAGTCTGTAGGTCAGCCCTGGGAGGCAGTGAGGGTAACAACACCCATTCTATAGATAAGGAAACTGAGGCTTGGAAAGAAGGAGAGATTCTTGAGACACACAGCTGAAATGTGGCAAAGCTGGGATTTGAACTTGACTTTCCTGTTCACAAGTCTACTATTGTGTAAGCTCTGAATGGCTCCATCCCAAGTTTATAGAACTTCTTTGGCACATCCCTTGTCCCAGGCATACACACACCACACACACACACACACACACAACACAACACACACACATGACTAACTCAGTCACACAAAAATGTCCCAATACATACACACACACGGGCCCAATGGGGTCCTCTTACCCCCATAGACACATCCATCTCTAAACCAATATGCACACTCTCACACAATCACACATGTGCAGTGTGTATAAATAGACTTCAGACACACACACACGTTACCATTCCCAGAGACAAACAGTTCTACACCATAGACACAGACACTGGGACGTGCCCTGTCCCCACTCAGCTCTCCCTCATTTCTTCTCTCAGAGCCTACCCCTCAGAGGGGCCACACTCCCCTTCTTGGCCATGCTGTCCACAGAGGTTCTGCCCTCTCTGCCCCCTCCAGTTCTAGCTGCTGTCTTCTAGACCAGTGATCATGCCAGCAGATGCTACCTGCCCCAGCCACAGCTGGGCCCCTCTTTCCACGCCCTTCCCCTCCCGGCCAAGATTCTAAGGCAGCAGAAATCTAAGGCTCCTCTTCCCGCCCTAGCAGCCCTGGTGTGTGTGTGCATGCTCAGTCATAGTCAACCCTTTGTGATCCCACGGACTGTAGCCCACCAGGCTCCTCTGTCCATGGATTTCCCAGGCAAGAATACTGGAGTGGGTTGCCATTTCCTACTCAAAGGGATCTTCCCAACCCAGGGATTGAACTCACATCTCCTCCATTGGCAGGTGGATTCTTTACCACCTGAGCCACCTGGGAAGAGCCACAGCCCTGATACCTCATGGAATTTTGGTGAAGAACCTTGAGGTTCATCACTCCCACCTTCTAAGGTTTATACGAATAGGTATCTTGGAGAGGACCTCGGCTGGGAGATAAAAACCTATTTTGCCAAAGTTTTCACTTTCATCTCAGGTTCAAACAATTTGTTCACAAAATAAGCCACTTGTTATATACAAATAAATGATACAGATATTTATTAGAGAATTATCTAGCTTACTTTCAATATACCAACATTAAAAGAAATGAGAAATAGAGAATACATTACCAAATTGGGTTTTGACCAACATCCAGATCTAAACAGCGCCAGAAAGTCCCATGTCTCAGCACAACTGGAATCCCAATTGGTAAAAGGTCCCAGGCAGCATGTACGCTCTGTGGGTGAGACTTCAGAGATTGTAGTTCGGGGTTCCTGCTCATATTCCCAGGGACACAAACTGATATCATCATCAATCTGTGAGCAAATTGGAAGCTTGATTCAAGTTAATGAATGATGTTTGTTTTGTCTTGCAAAACTTGGGATGTTGTTAAGCCTGGGGCTTGGTTGGCCAGAGCCCCTCTAGGGGCTCAACAATCTCAAGACCTCCCCCATCTTATATACGGTGCTGCAAGCCTTGCACTCACAGAAGGCAGTCACTCACAGTCAGGGCAGTGTCCAGGCAGGTTAGAAGCAAGGTCAAAGGCCTGCTCTGCTTTGTCTCTGAAGCCTAAACAAGACTATTTAATGACTTCCCTGGTGGCTCAGAAGGTTAAGCATCTGTCTACAATGCGGGAGACCCGGGTTCAATCCCTGGGTTGGGAAGATCCCCTGGAGAAGGAAATGGCAACCCACTCCAGTACTCTTGCCTGGAAAATCCCATGGACAAAGGAGCCTGGTAAGCTACATGTACTCCATGGGGTCGCAAAGAGTCGGACACGACTGAGCGACTTCAGTTCACTTCAACAAAACCCCAACCCTAGGTGGAAGCCCATCCCTAACCCTCCCTCTAATCCTGTGACTTCATCTTCTCCAGTTGCTCCTATTTGTGAAATGTTTCTGAATTCCTTGCCTCAGTTTCCTCTAGTAGTACTCATGTAATAGGGAAGAACCTCTGTATTCTAAGTTATTCACTAGGGACTTCTCCAGCAGTCCAGAAGTTAAAACTCTTGCTTTTACTGCAGGGGACGAGGCTTCAATCCATGGTCACGGAACTAGGATCCCACATGCTGTCCCTCGGCCCAAAAAAAAAAAAAAAATTAATCACTAAAGGGATGTTGCTTATAAACTTCAGTTATACATAATGGCCCATCTCTGGGAACCGTGCCTCCCAGGTAATAAGCGTTAAGCTAAAATACCTTTGTTTAACTAGCAGGAAACATCCTGACCAGGCCCACCTGTGAATGACTACTGGGAAGGAGAAATTAAGACAGTCCCTCTGGAGTCTGGCTGGAACCAGGACTTTACCCTCTCCCCTTTGAGTATAAAAGAATCCTGGATTCTATTAATAACTGGAAGAAGAAGTTTCTTTGGGACACTAGTCCACTGTCTCAGACTGCTGGCTTTCTGAATAAAGTTGCTATTCCTTGCCCCAATGGCTCATCTCCCCGTTTACTGGCCTGTCATGGCAGGGGAATGATGAGCCAAGACTCAGTAACAAATACATTTAGTCTGACTTGAGGCTCTCCTAAAAATGTGGCTCCTTGATGCCCAGAGACATAGCAGGAATCTCATGAAAATGCACTCCTGTCCCTACACCTACTTGAGGTTCCCAGGGCCGGGGCAGGGTGGGCACTCCACCAGGCGGTGAGTAGGTAGAGAGAGGAAGGTTCCTTTGTTCTGTAGCCTGACATTAACTAGGAGAAACTTGCTTCCTCCGAAATGTAATCTTGAGGATGAGAGCATGAGGACGGAGGTCCTTGGTTGGGATGCTATAAACACCTGGGGGGACAGACTCTGAATGTAGGATTTATTCATGTGCTCAGTTAATGACTATTCCTGAGTGCCTACCTACAAGATGCCAGGTGCTGGAGATCAGGGGTGAATGAAGGGTCCAGGCAGGCCCTGCTCACGTGACGTGTAGGATACATGTGGCCTGAGAATCTCTCTCTCTCTCTCTCTCTCTCTCTCTCTCTCTCTCACCCACACACACCCATGCTGGGGACTCTGGTTCAGACAGGGGAGCTGACTCAGGCTGGAGGCCAGCTGGGGTGTCCAGTGGACAGCTGAGGGATATAAAAACACTGAGGCCCTTCAGCAGTGCTGAGACTGCCTGACCTAGAAAAACATTGCATCAGAGTCTGTCTCATTTTTGCAGGGCGCTTGATCAACCAAGACACTTGCTCTATAGATCTGTGGAAACCTTTAGAGAACTAAGTTGTCAGTAATGCTTTTTTTTTTTTAGAATGAAAAGTAATTTTCACGGCTTTTTTTCTTTTGCAGTGCAAAAGCAGTGAATTGCAGAGAATGGGGCTCCCCCAGAACATCCCTGGCTGGGGGCACCAAACACCCTGATTTTTCACTACTCAGTGATGCCTTACTGGAACTCAGTGAGCCCACTTGTCCAGGCCCCTGCTGGCATGTCCTCTATTGAGATACTAGGTCATGGGTACATTTTCTATGACGTATCTAGCAGCATCAGAAAGGGACTGCAGGAAACAGGCCAAGAGAAAACACAAAGCCTTAGGCATATCAAAAGATCAGAGGGAAACTGGGAACTATTTGTGGATGAGAGAATTTCCAAAGGAAATGGTAAAACTGAGGGGCTCTGAGCTAGTAGGAAAGAATTGCAGATACTGGCTCTTGTCCCTCCCCAGAATTAGGGTCTTTCCGTCCTTGGAAACTCCACTTTGATGGGCTCGGGCATGTAACATACATAGCCTGCTGGATTCTGGTATCTCAGGGCAGGGGCCAGGGATGGGGTGGGGGCGGTTGTGGAATCCGACTCTGGATACCTGGGGAAGTGGTGGCACCTGCCCTGGGCCTCATGACACACACAGAAAATGTGTGGTGGCTGAAGGGAACATGGAACCTTTGTCCCTTGGAACTGGACCCTCCCTAAGGTCCTCAGCTTCTATGAAGAAATCCATGGCCCATCTTAACCTTCCAGCTCCCCTATATCACCTTCGTTTCTCCTCAGACCCTGTCCTGTTAGTCCCATGCTCAGGCCTTTGCTCTCGCTGTGTCCCCTATCCCTTCCCCTCCACCCCTACAAAGCAGACCTATCCTTTTGTGCCCACCTTCTCCAGCAAGCCTTCACCTCCTTGGCATCTTTGGAGTTCTTTTCCAGTGGGGTTATATCATTATTTGAGTAGACTCTGATCTCTTGCTTTCTGATATTTTACAGGTGAGTGATGAAGGCTGGCACTGGCCAGTAAAAACATAACACAAGGCACACACAGTTAAAATTTCCAGTAGCAACTTTGAAAAAATAGGAATAGATGACATTCATTTTAATAATCTGTTTAATATAATATAACCAAAGAATTATCACTTTAACATATCAACAGTAAAAAGTAATAATAAAATAGGGTTGACCCTTGAACGACATGGAGGTTAGGAGTGCTGACCCTCTGCATGGTCAAAAATCTGTGTATAACTTACAGTCTGCCCTCTGGCACCTGAGGTTCCTATGCATCCACAGTTTCTCCCTATCTGTAGCTCCGCATTCATGAATAGATTCAGCCAACTGCAGACTGTGTAGTACTATAGGTTTTACTGTTGAAAAAACCCACAGAATTAAAAAAAGAGAAAACCCAAGGGTAAGTGGACCCCCACAGTTCGAACCCTTATTGTTTAAGGGTCAATTTTAGCTTACATGTTTATTTTCAAATTTTCTTTGAAATCTAGTTTGTATATTGTGTGTGTGGTCTGCTCAATTCAGTGCAACCACATTTCAAATGCTCAATAGTCAGCTCATGACTACCATGCTAACCAGCAAAGATCAAGGCCATATTAGTCTTTGGGTTACAGGTAACAGAAGTTCACATTAAACTGACTTAGTGGAAAAGGACATTGGCTCATGAAACTGAAAAGACCAGGGGCGGATGGTTTCAGGTACAACTAGATTCAGGTGTTCCAATAATATTGCTGTCACCAGAGTTCTGACTTTCTGTCAGAAACTTTCCCAGCCCTTCCCAAGCAGGCTCTGGATGGCATAGCAATGACAGCCACCACCAGCCTCAGACTTTCCTCCACCTGATCCCCACACCTGATCCCCACACCCAGTTCCTCTTCTCTAAGAGTTCCCCCTCACCAGACTCCCATTGGACCAACTGGAACCGTGTGCTCATTTCAGAACCAATCACTGGGTAGCTAGGTGAATGGAATTGGCTGATTGGTCAGACCAGAGTCACAGCCCATTTCCCCCTCACATGGTAGGAGACTAGAATCAGCTTATGTGATGTGCCAGGACAGACAGTGGGTGAGAGGTTGTTTCCCAATGGAAAATCAGGGGACTGGTATCAGAAGACCTGGGTGGGGAGAGAGAAGCTGTGGAAGTGGGAGGTGGCCAGAGTAGGCGTGGGACTGAATCAATAAGGGCTCCCAAAGAGTAGCTGAGTATCAGGTCAAACAGAAAGTCATAATGTAGTCCTGCAGAAATGTTTAAAACTTTAATGACTTGTATAATATCTTCCAGCTTTGTCAGAAGTGAGATTCAAACCCACGCCTCCTGGGGAGACTGCAATGCAGTGAATGCAGTGCCTTAGATCACTCAGCCATCCTGACTACCACTAAAAAAAAAATAAAGCTAGTGGAGGTGAGGGAATTCCAGTTGAACCATTTCAAATCCTAAAAGATGATGCTGTAAAAGTGCTGCACTCAATATGCCAGCAAATTTGGAAAACTGAGCAGTGGCCAGTTCAGTACAGTTCAGTTGCTCAGTCGTGTCCGACCCTTTGCAACCCCATGTAGGGTGGCAATATACAGCCCTGATGCACTCCTTTCCCAATTTGGAACCAGTCTGTTGTTCCATGTCCAGTTCTAACTGTTGCTTCCTGACCTGCATACAGATTTCTCAGAAGGCAGGTCAGGTGGTCTGGTATTCCCATGTCTTTAAGAGTTTTCCAGAGTTTGTTGTGGTCCACACAGTCAAAGGCTTTGGCATAATCAATAAAGCAGAAGTAGATGCTTTTCTGGAACTCACTTGCTCTTTCAATGATCCAACGAATGCTGACAATTTGATCTCTGGTTCCTCTGCCTTTTCTAAATCCAGCTTAAACATCTGGAAGTTCATGGTTCACGTACTGCTGAAGCCTGACTTGGAGAATTTTGAGCATTACTTTGCTAGCATGTGAGATGAGTGCAACTGTGTGGTAGTTTGAGCATTCTTTGGCATTGCCTTTCTTCAGGATTGGAATGAAAACCGACCTTTTCCAGTTCTGTGGCCACTGCTGGTTTGATCTCTGGTTCTCTGGTTCCTGATAGAGAAAACCAGAGATCAAATTACCACCATCCATCTGTCCGTCTGTCCATGCATCCACTCGTGCGGAACTTATGCCTCCAGTCCCTGCTAGGTGACGGGTGCTGTACTCCTGCAGGACTGCCTGGTGAACACGATGGCCAAGGTTTCTACTTTTACAAGAGCTCAGAGCCTAGTGAGAGAGAAGAGTGATCAGCAAATAAGCCAGCAGATAAGCACAGTGACCTTGCATCTGTCAGAAGGAGGCCAGGCTGAAAGTGAATGGGAGGTCTGGGGGCCATTGTAACCCAGACACTGACAGGAATGATGAAAGGAGCCAACCCCTCAGGAGCTGGGGGAAGATGGCTCCACACGGAGGAAACAGAAAGTGCCAAGGCCTGAGGGGGAAAAGAAAGATGGGTGCAGGGAGCTGGAGGTGGAGATGAGGTGGGAGAGGTGAGCAAGGCTAGATCACAGAGGGCAGACAGGATCCTGTGGTTGTCGGGATGGCCCCATAGATACTACTTCAGCAACGCCAGTTTGGTAGGTGGGTACTTGCTCCACCATATTTACCAGATGCATGCAATAAATGGTACACTGGGGACCAATGGAAATGACCAATGGTAGGTGACGGTCTGAGACAGCACCACCAAGCTGGGAACTGGGGAGATGACCGCAAGACCATGCAGGATCTCACCTCAGAAATACAGGCACTCCTGCAACAGATTCAAGATAAATTTCAGACCGTATCTGACCAGATCATTGGAATAACTGATGATATCATCGTGAGGGCCTTCCCTTGTGGCCCAGTGGTTAAGACTTCACCTTCCAATGCAGGAAGTGTGGGTTCGATCCTCCAGTTGGGAAGCTGGGATTCCCCACATGCCTCGTGGCCAAAAAAAAAAAAACAGAACTTAAAACAGAAGATGAGATGGTTGGATGGGATCACCAACTCAGTGGACATGCATTTGAGCAAACTCTGGGAGATGGTGAAGGACACGGAAACCTGGTGGGCTGCAGTCCACGGGGCTGCAAAGAACTGGACACGACTGAGCAGCTGAACTGACTGAAAACAGAAGCGATGTTGTAACAAACTCAATAAAGACTTTTAAAAGGGTCCACATTTTTTAATCTTAAAAAGAAAAATTGATGACATGGGCAATCATATTGATGACCCGGAGAAAAATATCGCATTCAGACCATGTCCAGCTGGATCGCTGGAAGAGCTGATGACACGAGAAGTCGCATTGGTGACCTGGACAGAAGCACCTCAGCCCTCATGACACAGGCTGGGGTGGAAGAGCTGGATGGTGAAAACAAGATCCCTGCCCCACAGAAGAGCTGGAGTTTGCCCATCCGAACCAGACTCAGCAGCATCCTTTTCACGAGCCAAGAGAAGACGGAAGATGGGTGGCCTTTTGCAACTAATTACTATGTGTAGACAGGTTTTCTATTATCAAGTGGGCCCTCCTCTTACCTGGTACTACAGAGTTAGTTTATAGAGTGATTTCTCTCCCCTACCTTCCATGTTTCCTGAACATGGTAACTTCATATCTCGGACCTTGAGTTGTGCTATTAAACACTAAAACTTCGGCAGTTTTGGAGCAGGGCAGAAGAAGTGGTACATTGGTTTATTTTTCTGGGTTAACACTTAAAGCATTTATTCTATTCCATGAACCCTAAATGTCCAGCACGTATTAACCCTTCCGTCTATGCAACCCTTTGAGGCAGATACTATTCCTAAATCTATTTTGCAGATTGGAAAGCTGAGGAACAGAGAGGCTAACTAACTCTCCTGTGTCATAGAACTAGCAGAAGCAGGATTTGAACTCAGGCGGTTCCAGAATCCACATGCTGACACATTCAGTCATGTTCCTTCGAGTTAAAATTGGCTATGCAAGCACATGTGCACTGCAACCCTTGCTTATTAGAGTGCTATGCCACGGAGTCTCCCCATTCCTGGGGTTCTCTTTCTAGGGAGACTGAAGGCTTTGGGGACATGATAAGCAATCTACAGAACTTGGAAGTGAGTTCCTGGTCCTTGGTGCATTCTGGTCACCACTGTCCACATGATTCATTCAAATTCCGGGAACTGGGTTGCCCAACTCTCCAGACCAAGGGAGAATCCGGGGTCTTTGGCTCTAGCTCCAGGGAGACTGAGTGGTTCCTATCCCACCCCATCAGAGATCCACACCTGCTTCATCAACTGTACCCCTGAGCTCTCAGCTAAGTGGGCCAAGATGCCCAAACCAGGCTTGGCAGGGATTCACTACTGGCACTGAATCTTGGCCAAAGAAACCAAAGCCTGAAGCAAAAAACTTGGCCTTGACAATTGGACTGGCTTGCTGGGAAACGCTTACCCTTTATTTTAAGTCTCCTCTATAATGAAAACAGGACTAAAAAATAATGTCTCCTAGTTCAGCCTGCCACCTTAGTTGGCAAGCCCCCATGGCTTTCTTTCTGGCTTTGTTTCTAAAAAGAAACAATGTAAATAAAGCACTTGTCACAGATATGACGTAAATTAAATCCCTTACAACTATACAGTGGAAGTAACAAATAGATTCCAGGGATTAGATATGGTAGACAGAGTGCCTTAAGAACTATGGACGGAGGTTCATAACATTGTACAGGAGGTGGTGATCAAAACCATCCTCAAAAAACAGAAGTGCAAAAAGGCAGAATGGTTGTCTGAGGAGGTCTTGCAAATAGCTGAGAAGAGAAGCAAAAGGCAAAGGAGAAAAGGAAAGATATACCCATCTGAATTCAGAGTTCCAAAAAAATAGCAAGGAGAGATTAAGCCTTCCTAAGTGATCAATGCAAAGAAACAGGAAAACAACAATAGAATGGGAAAGACTAGAGATCTCTTCAAGAAAATTAGAGATACCAAGGAAACATTTAATGCAAAGATGGGCACCATAAAGGACATGAACCTAACAGGAGCAGAAGAGATTAAGAAGAGGTGGCAGGAATACACAGAAGAACTATACAAAAAAGATCTTCATGACCCAGATAACCATAATGGTGTGATCACTCACCTAGAGTCAGACATCCTGGAGTCCAAAGTCAAGTGGGCCTTAGGAAGCATCACTATGAACAAAGCTAGTGGAGGTAATAAAATTCCAGCTGAGCTATTTCAAATCCTAAAAGATGATGCTGTGAAAATGCTGCACTCAATATGCCTGCAAATTTGGAAAACTCAGCAGTGGCCATAGGACTGGTAAAGGTCAGTTTGCATTTCAATCCCAAAGAAATGAAATGCCAAAGATTGCTCAAACTACCACACAATTGCACTCATCTCATACACTAGCAAAGTAAAGCTCAAAATTCTCCAAGTGAGGCTTCAACAGTATGTAAACCATGAACATCCAGATGTTCAAGCTGGATTTAGAGAAGACAGAGGAACCAGAGATCAAATTGCCAACATCTGTTGGAGAATAGAAAAAGCAAGAGAATACCAGAGAAACATTTACTTCTGCTTTATTGACTATGCCAAAGCCTTTGACTGTGTGGATCACAGCAAACTGTGGAAAATCCTTAAAGAGATGGGAATACCAGACCATCTGACCTGTCTCCTGAGAAATCTGTATGCAGGTCAAGAAGCAACAGTTAAAATCGGACATGAAACAACGGACTGGTTCCAAATTGGAAAAAGAGTACGTCAAGGCTGTATATTGTCACCCTGCTTATTTAACTTCTATGCAGAGTTCATCATGCAAGATGCTGGCTGAATGAAGCACAGCTGGAATCAAGATTGCTGGAAGAAATATCAATAACCTCAGATATGCAGATGACACCACCCTTATGGCAGAAAGTGAAGAGGAACTAACAGCCTCTTGATGAAAGTGAAAGAGGAGAATGAAAAAGCTGGCTTAAAACTCAACATTCAAAAAACGAAGATCATGGCATCCAGGCCCATCACTTCATGGCAAATACGTGGGGTAACAATGGAAACAATGAGAGACTTTATTTTGGGGGGCTCCAAAATCACTACAGATGGTGACTGCAGCCATGAATTTAAAAGACATTAGCTCCTTGGAAGAAAAGCT
Source organism: Cephalophus harveyi (assembly GCA_006410635.1). Classification (NCBI taxonomy): domain Eukaryota; kingdom Metazoa; phylum Chordata; class Mammalia; order Artiodactyla; family Bovidae; genus Cephalophus; species Cephalophus harveyi. The sequence continues at coordinate 393,285 of SJYT01022253.1, read as the reverse complement.
ATAACAAACCTAAACAGCATATTAAAAAGCAGGCATTACTTTGCCAACAAAGGTCTAGTCAAAGTTATGGTTTTTCCAGTAGTCAGGTATGGATGTGAAAGTTGAACTGTAAAGAAAGCTGAGTGCTGAAGAACTGATGTTTTCAAACTGTGGTGTTGGAGAAGACTCTTGAAAGTCTAAAGGAAATCAACCAGGAATATTCATTGGTAGGACTGATGCTGAAGCTGAAACTCCAATACTTTGGCCACCTGATGCGAAGAGCCTACTCATTAGAAAAGACCCTGATGCTGGGAAAGATCGAAAGCAGGAGGAGAATGATACAACAGAGGATGAGATGGTTGGCTGGCATCACTCAACAATGGACATGAGTTCGCGCAAGCTCCGGGAGTTGGTGATGAACAGGGAAGCCCAGCGTGCTGCAGTCCATGGGGTTGCAAAGAGTCAGGCAAGACTGAGCAACTGAACAACAATAAATCACTGTTATAGGTTCAGAATAGTTCTCAAGGAGGGGTATTAAGCCAGAAAAATCAAGCTCTGTTTATCTGTGTGACTCTGGGTAAATTACTTTGCGTCTCTGAGCCTGATTTACCTCATCTGTAAATGGAGGTAATGCTACTCTGTATTGTGGTAATGCTATGAATGTTCAGCAAAATAATGGATGTAAGGGAGACATTCACTAAAATTCAGTTTCCTGCCATTCTTTTCCAGACAGAGGTGGGTATATATGCCAAGATTCCAGGGATGCCAAAATCCCTGGAATTTTCAGGCCCTTTGGTTGGCTGAGCACCAGGCTCCCACTCGGGGACTGACTCCATCTGTCCCTAGCAGAGGTGAGCATAGTCACCTGGGACTTCCCCAGCTGCTAGTAGACTTTCCAGGGTGAGCTCAGGGGACTTTCCTCTCCCCAGCCGGACAACTTCCGAGAGTAGAAAATGAGTGAGGCTGGTTCCTCAAGGATTGATCGTTGGTGTCTGGGCTGCTGATAAGGGGACTATGGGACAAACAGGAATAGTGACCCTTTCCTATTTTTGGAGATCTGGGACTGGAATGGGGTTCTAAAATGGCTTCTTCCATGCCACAAATCTAGCACCTGAAAGGTGTCAGGGGAAGATAGCTGACCATCCACCCAAACCCAGGAGGTAGGTCTGAGTGGGGCCGCAGCACTGACCCTCATCAAATCAGCACTTTCTCCCAGCCAGGCAAGGAGGGGAGCAGGAAGCGTGGGACTGACTTGGGCTGCAGCTCTGGGTTTGCCATTGTTTTCTTATCTCCAAAGGATACACATTTAGAAAGGTTGGTGGTAGAAGGCATGAGGGGAGGGTTCCAGAGGTCCTGACACAAAGCTTTTGCCCCAAAGAGGACCTTGGTGAGTGACTCAGCCTGTGTGAGCCTGAGCTCTCTGCTGTGCAAAATGGGGCAGGAGGACAGAGCTAATGGTTCCTGCCCGAGCACTGGCCTCAGAGGGAAGTTGTGAGTGTCTGATAGCCCCTCTGATCTTGGTGACTTTCTGTTGCATCCCTACACCCCCCTCTCTCCACCTTCTTGTGTACAGGCACTCATACACAAAACACTGACACACACACACACACACACACACATACACACACCATCATCATCATCCAGCCAGCCGGGCTAATTAGTGACACCTCCAAAACACACCTTGAATCTTGAACTTGACCACCCTTTGCAATCTCCACTTCCTGGCTCAGTCACATCATCTCTCATCCTCCTTTCCATGACCGTCTCCCTGGGCTTTTGATTCTCCTCTTGCCTCTCACATCCATTCTCTGTAGATCAGCCAAATGGATCATTTTGAAAGGCCAACTGAATCTTGTCACTCCCCTGCTTTAAACACGCCAGTGACTCCAACACAGACAGAAGAAAATCCAAACTCCTCTTCCTGCACCCCAGCCCTGTGTGATATGGACTTCAGCCTCCTCCCATGCTTAACCTTGTCCCATTGGCCTTGCTGCCTCTTCAACAGACCACAATCCCTCTCTGCCCCAGGACCTTTAAACAGGCTATGCCCCCCCTGCGCCCCGCCCCAGGGAACACTGCCATTCCTGGCTCTGACTGTGCTTGTCTCTCGCTTCAGAACTCACTGTCTTCTGAGAGGGGCCCTCCCTGACCACGCTTCCTATGAGAGCCTCTAGTCACTCTTGATCATTGGTAAAAGAGGCTTTTTTAAAGGTAAAATTATGATTCTCACCTAAATATAAAAAGAACACAAGTCAAAGATTTCATTTAACTCAGCAATTTGTAAAACAAACAAAACAGCAAGATGTTACAACTGACTCAAAACACACACATATACACTGACAATCAGAAATGATAGAATGGATTTATAATACAGTTGTAAAAATGGCCATTATCCACGGGGCAATAGTTAATTGCATTCCACTGCAACAAAATCCGCTTGCATTTCCATGACTAAGACTCATTTGTATGTTGTAGTAATGAAAGGTGAAGGCCCTAGACTCAAATAGGACTCGTGCCCCGGACAGGACACCCAGTTATTTGTCTTGGCCTATTTCAATGTCTCTTGCAAGTTTCCTGACATCCCCTTTCTTGCACTTAGCAGCATTTTTTTTTTTTTTTTTTGGTCATTTTGCCTTTCACCTATTTCTTAGCTCTCTTCCTTTACCCCAGGTTTGAATGTGTCTTGAGGGCAGAAATTCTCTTTAGTATAGAGGCCTCCAGGAAATCCCATGGAGAAAGGCACTCTCGCGACCTGGGATCTTCTGGTTCCTGGACAGAGCGAGTGCGTGGGTAATTCTGGTTGGGTTAGGGAAGGAGTGGGTGGAAGGTGCTGCGGGGGCCTAGGGAATGCGGGAAGGAGCGGCGCGGGAGGGGTTAATCCACGGACATTCCCTGCCTGCCTACTGTGTGTCAAGTAAGGTTGGGGCGCTAGGAACACGGTCAGGAAAAAGATGGATCTGATGGATTTGCGCGCTGCAGGACTTGGAGTGAATGAGTTAAACACATACAGAGGTGAAGTTGGCGTTTTGACGAATGTTAGGAAGGAGAACGCGCGGTACGCTTGCCCGGAGGCCTTGCGATATACCCCTGGCTTCACCTGATTCAGAGACCTATAAACCAAAGGGAATGTGCGGATTTGCCTGCTTTGTGCGGTAAAGGCATGAGGGCATGTATGCAGAAATGTAAATGTATACAGACATGCAAATCAAAGCTGATGTGAACAGTATAGTACATGAGTGCTGGATGAAAGCCTGTCGGCGGCACGAATGCAAGCAGGTGGGAGTCCTCTGTTTCTTCGCCTTTGAGACTCTCTAGCACACCGCGCGCGCCCTCTGCTGCTGCCCAGGCGGCTTTCTGTACTTTCGCGTCGCATTTCGCTCCTCCAGTTGGAGCAAAAGCTTGTATCTAGCTCCTCCTAACGCTGGGCGGAGAACAAAACCGCAGCGCCTGCCGTTCGCGACGCATGCGCACACTGGAACTATTTCGAAGGGGATCGCTTGCAAATCACTTTCAGCGGTAGTCAGGATGGCCGAGCGGTCTAAGGCGCTGCGTTCAGGTCGCAGTCTCCCCTGGAGGCGTGGGTTCGAATCCCACTTCTGACAAAGCTAGATCTTTTTCGTTTTTCACGAACGGCGACGTCTGAAATATGCCCTGTGGATATTAACCTTTTTACAAAACAAGTATTTTCTATTTATGACATGTTATTTCCTGATGACTTATTTTGAAATGTAAAAAGAATCCTTCTCTGAAACCGCAAAGCCATTCTTCAGACATTTGAAGTAAGGAAAGGGCAAAAGCTTGAGTACTGTCAGAAGTGGGATTCGAACCCACGCCTCCAGGGGAGACTGCGACCTGAACGCAGCGCCTTAGACCGCTCGGCCATCCTGACACCTCGGCTGAGGGCTCCCGTGGGATTCTATTTAAGTCACTATTAGTGCGACGTGGCTTGGAAATTATTTAAATAATTTCGAGGTTTCTCGCAGCTCGAGATCCAGCCACACAGCCCTTCGTCATCCACAATCAATAACCACTGTACTGCCAAGATTTATCGTTACCCTTAAAGTAGTTCAGTCTTTTCACTACTTACGTGTTTTAAAAGGAAACTTTGTAGCCTACACAGAAACGGAAAATAAGTTTCTCTTGCCATCAACAGGAAATAACCATAAAAATAAATAACAATGGAAATGAAACTGTATTATTGAATTTTAGTCACTTGCCAACGCTGTGACTAAGTTTTCACGTTATTTTTAATGACTAAAATTACCTGAAAGGGTCTAGACTATTGTTGGGCCCCTGGGGGGAAGTGAGAGGAGGTCTAGAGGATTCTTTTTGGAAGAGGGTATTATGGACTTTGCATGGACTCCTCAATGGATTGAAGCCACTGCAATGGGCTTCCATTCCGCACGTATTTAGGTGAAGCCTCATCAAGAAAGAGAATGTTGGCATTTATACCTTTTTAATAAACTGAACGAAGGAAAAGCTAGAGAATGTTAAACTTGGAGAAGAGACCATTTATCTGTTTACAAAAGCCCGCTGTGTTTAAGGGTTTGGAATTGTGCCTGTTGAATCTTGCTGCAGGAACTGAGGCTTGATATGTAGGTGCAATGGGTGGGTAGTTACCACAGAGGAAGTTTTCCACAACAGAAAGAGCTTGCTGAAAAGAAAATAAGCTGCCTGTGTAGACAGTGACATCCCCATCACAGGAGGCATTCAAGATAAGGCTGGAAAAGCTGGTGAGGGGATTTGACGGTTCCCGTATTCGTTTCTTATTGCTGCTGTAACTGCCACTAATTTAGTGGCTTATAACCACATCATTTATTATCTTATGGTTCTAGAGGTCAAAACTGTGTCCCTTCTGGGGGCTCTCCCGCAATGCGGGAGACCCGGGTTCGATCCCTGGGTCAGGAAGATCTCCTGGAGAAGGAAATGGCAATCCACTCCAGTACTATGGCCTGGAAAATCCCATGGACAGAGGAACCTGGTAGGCTACAGTCCATGGGGTCGCAAAGAGTCGGACACGACTGAGCGACTTCACTCTGGGGGCTCTAGAGCAGTGATCCCCAACCTTTTTGGCACCAGGAACCGGTTTCATGGAAGAAAATTTTTCTACCGACCAGGGGTGGGGGATGGTTTCGGGATGATTCAAGCATATTACATTTACTGTGCCCTTTATTTCTATTATTATTACATCAGCTCCACCTCAGATCATCAGGTATTAGCTCCCAGAGGTTGGAGACCCATGCTCTAGGAAATATCCATTTCCTTTCCCTTTCCACCCACACTGTTTGGCTTATACCCTCACATCACTCCTTCTTCTGCTTCTGTCTTCAGGATGCCTTCTGTGCCTCTGACCCTCCTGTCTAACCTCTTGTTGTCACCTAAAGCAAATGTGGGTGCCCAAAGCACAGCGAGGCCAAACACGCCTGAAGGTCAGTTTGGAGCAGGGAAAGATTTATGGCAAGAGCCATGCAAGGAGAAGAGGTGGGTCACGCTCAGAAGAGCCGAACTCCCCAAAGGGTTGCGGGGAAGAAGTTTATACGGGCACTTTAAGGGTGGGGAGCAGGGTGTGTAACCTTCTTCTGATTGGTTGGTGGGTGAGGAGACAGGGCGGTGTTCTAAGAACCTCAGTCACTAGCATTCTGGTTCCGGCTAGCGGGTGCTCAGCCTGAAATTACCATCCTCCGCCTGGGCTGGGCGCTTAGTTCCCATAGAACTCAGAGTTGTGTGTCAGGTTATTACATCACCAATAGGAGGAACCAAGAGCACACCCCAAGGCTGTGCTACGGTTTCTTTTTGCATGCCCTCACTCTAATTACTGTTTGAATCAGAGACGGTCTTGGAGGCTTTTATCCATTCATCATACTGTTTTAATTGCTTAATATTTATTCATAAATTTGCAAACAAATCTTATCTATAAAATGAAAGTGATTCCACCCTTGGTAGAAGCCAGTTCTGCATCTATGAGCAAATTCACTTTAGCATTGCTGATTGTGACAGATACGGACATGTATGTGTGTATGTGTACATACTTACACTAGACAAACTTCACCACCATCCATGCTGTCTCTTATACACATCTGGTGAGGGTGCCCAGGGGGGGCCACAGGGGTCTTCTGCACAGTTTCAATTCCTCCTTTTCTTTGATATGCCTCAATGTTGATGGTCACAGTTATTGAATAGAGCGATCACTCATAAACTTGGCAGAGGAACTTGATTTCAGGGGAACTCAGTTTCATTACAAAGATTATTTATTTAAAATATATATGTATAATAAAATGTTTCTATTAAAGTCTCAAAGGCCATAGAAACATCAGGACCTGTGATTATCGCTGGGTGGTGGCATTTATTGTGATTTTTTTTTTTTCTCATTGGTTACCTGCATGTGATATTTATATTTTGAACATGGATTACTTGGACAATTCTGTTTTAATTAAAAAAACTGTCAGGAGGACTTTCCTGGTAGCTCAGTGGAAAAGAATCCTCCTGCCAATGCAGGAGACACTCATTCGGTCCCTGATCCAGGAAGATCCCACAGACCTTGGAGCAGCAAAGCCCAGGCACCACAGTTATTGAGCCTGTGCTCTAGAGCCAGGGAATGGCAACCAGGGAGCCCTCCTGCCCAAACTACTGAAGCCTGAGCATCTAGAGCCTGTGCTCTGCTACAAGAGAAGCCACTGCAATGGAAGTCCGCACACCGAAACTAGAGAGTAGCCCCCCGCTCTCTGCAACTAGAGAAAGCCCACCCAGCAACGAAGACCCAGCACAGCCAAATCATAAAAAATAATTAATTAAAAGAAAAAAGTTTTAACTGTTAGGAAAATTGGGAAAGATTGCTGGATGTTCTTTCAAATGAATATTAGGTGTTGCCTACAGCCATTCTGTCTATTACAGAAGCCACTAATCACACGTAGCTACAGAGCATTTGGGATGTGTTGTCATTTTAGTGCAAAAAAAGAAATGCAAAATATCTCAATAAAAATGTTTATGTTGATTGCATGGATTTTGAGGTGTTTTTTTTTTTTTTTTTTTTTGGCTGAGTCTTACAACTTGCAGGATCCCTGACCACAGATTAGAACCTGGGCCCCAAGGGAGCATAGCCATTGGCCCACCAGGGAAGTCCTTTGGCTATACGGATTCAGGTTTTTTGTGTGTGCTCCTCTTGTGACTTCTTGTTTTTTGTTTTTTTAAGGTAAGAAGTAGATTTATTCAGATACAGAGAGAAGCACACTCCACAGACAGTTGGGGCCATTGCAGAGAGTGAGTGCAGCTTGTTTTTTAATTTTTAAAATTGATTTTAGTTGGAGGATCATTGCTTTATAATATTGCGTTGGTCTCTGCCATACATCAACATGAATCAGCCACAGGTATATGTATGTCCCCTTCCTCTTGAAGCCCCCTCCCACCGCCCACCCCATATCAGCCCTCGAGGTTGTCACAGAGCACTGGGTTTGTGACTTACACCGGCTATCGGTTTTACATGATACTGGACCTGCTTCCATGCTACTCTCTCAGTTCGTCCCACCTTCTCCTCCCACTGTGGCCACAAGCCTGTTCTGCGTCTCCACTGCTGCCCTGCAAATAGGCTCATCATGCCACCTTTCTAGATTCCTTATATATGTGGTTTTTTTTTTTCTTTCTGACTTCATTCTGTATAATAGGCTCTCATTTCATCTACCTCATTAGAACTGACTCAAATGTATTCTTTTTATGGCTGATATGCAGATGACACCACCCTTATGGCAGAAAGTGAAGAGGAACTAAAAAGCCTCTTGATGAAAGTGAAAGAAGAGAGCGAAAAAGTTGGCTTAAAGCTCAACATTCAGAAGACGAAGATCATGGCATCTGGTCCTATCACTTCATGGGAAATAGATGGGGAAACAGTGGAAACAGTGTCAGACTTTATTTTGTGGGGCTCCAAAATCACTGCAGATGGTGACTGCAGCCATGAAATTAAAAGACACTTACTCCTTGGAAGAAAAATTATGTCCAACCTAGATAGCATTTTCAAAAGCAAAGACATTACTTTGCCGACTAAGGTCCATCTAGTCAAGGCTATGGTTTTTCCTGTGGTCATGTATGGATGTGAGAGTTGGACTGTGAAGAAGGCTGAGCACCGAAGAATTGATGCTTTTGAACTGTGGTGTTGGAGAAGACTCTTGAGAGTCCCTTGGACTGCAAGGAGATCCAACCAGTCCATTCTGAAGCAGATCAGCCCTGGGATTTCTTTGGAAGGAATGATGCTAAAGCTGAAATTCCAGTACTTTGGCCACCTCATGCGAAGAGTTGACTCATTGGAAAAGACTCTGATGCTGAGAGGGATTGGGGGCAGGAGGAGAAGGGGACGACCGAGGATGAGATGGCTGGATGGCATCATGGACTCGATGGACGTGAGTCTGAGTGAACTCCGGGAGATGGTGATGAACAGGGAGGCCTGGCATGCTGCGATTCATGGGGTCGCAAAGAGTCAGACACGACTGAGCGACTGAACTGAACTGAATATTCCTTTGTACATATGTACCACAACTTCTTTATCCATTCATCATACTGTTTTAATTGCTTAATATTTATTCATAAATTTGCAAACAAATCTTATCTATAAAATGAAAGTGATTCCACCCTTGGTAGAAGCCAGTTCTGCATCTATGAGCAAATTCACTTTAGCATTGCTGATTGTGACAGATACGGACATGTATGTGTGTATGTGTACATACTTACACTAGACAAACTTCACCACCATCCATCTTCAGTACTCTTTTCATCTTGCAAAACAGACTCTATGCCCAACCACCATTCTATTTTCTGTCTTTATTAATTTGACTATTCTAGATAGCTCATATAAGTAGAATCATGTAATGTTTGTCCTTTTGTGACTGACCTGTTTCATTTATGATAATGTCTTCTAGGTTTGGTTCTTCCTAGGTGACTCAGTGGCGAAGAATCTGCCTACACTGCAGGAGACATGGGTTCAATCCCTGAGTCAGGAAGAGCCCCTGGAGAAGGAAATGGCAACCCATCCCAGTACTCTTGACTGGGAAATCCCACGGACAGAGGAACCTGGCGGGCTACAGTCTATGGGGTTGCAAAGAGTTGGTGAACAAAAATAAGTGACTAAACAACAACAAACTTCAAAGTATATTCATAGCATGCGTCAGAATTTCCTTCCTTTTAAAGGCTGAATAATGTTCCATTGTACATTTTGTTCCATTGTACATACTACATTTTGCTTTTTCCATGTATACTACATTTATCCATTCATCTGTAGATAAACACTTCGGTTGCTTCCATGATTTAAAAAAATTTTTATTTATTGATGCATAGTTGGTTCACAATGGTGGGCCAATCTCTGCTGTACAGCAATGCGACTCAGTTATACACATAAATACTGATGCATATTTATATATTCTTTTCCATTGTGGTTTATCACAGGATATTGAATATAGTTCCCTGTGCTATACAGCAGAACCTTATTGTTTATCCATTCTAAATGTAATAGCTCAACAGGTAAGGAATCTGCCTGCTATTCAAGAAACACAAGAGACTCGGGCTTGATCCCTGGGTTGGGAAGATCTGCTGGAGAAGGAAATGGCAAACCACTCCAGTATGCTTGCCTGGAAAATTCCATGGACAGAGGAGCCTGGTAGGCTGCAGTCCATGGGGTCGCTAAGAGTCGGACATGACTGAGCGACTTCACTTTCACTTTTCACTTTCATGCATTGGAGAAGGAAATGGCAACCCACTCCAGTGTTCTTGCCTGGAGAATCCCAGGGACTGGAGAGCCTGGTGGGCTGCCATCTATGGGGTTGCACAGAGTCAGACACGACTGAAACAACTTAGTAGCAGCAGCAGCATAGATATTTATCAAAATGGCACAGAGTGCAAGAAACAAAGTAGAAAAAACAATTCTGATCTTGGGTAGTCTCAGCTGGCAACAGCTTAATCTCAGTTTCCCCCCGAATCGGAGATTGAAGCCAGCCCATGGCAGTGAGAGCACTGAATCCTGGCCACTAGACCATAAGGGCCAGTGGTTAGTGACAAGACCCTGGCTTGCCTGCTTGGTAGGAATGAATTTCGACAAAGGGACAGAAACAAGTAAATAGTGAAACAAGTAAAATATTTATTAGGAGGGGGAAAAAGTAAGTGTGAATAGGCACACATGAACTGGCTCAGAGAGAGGGTCCTGGCTTCTTGGCAGTTTAAACCACTCATATGGAACATATCTGGATTTCCTCTCATCAGTCATCTTACTTTGCCTGGCTCTGAGTCCATCTTTGGGCTTCCCTGGTGGCTCAATGGCAAAGAATCCACTTGCAATGCAAGAGATGCAGGTTTGAATCCTTGCGTCAAGAAGAGCCCCTGGAGAAGGAAATGGCAACCCACTCCAGTATTCTTGCCTCGAAAATCCCTTGGACGGAGGAGCCTGGAGGGCTGCATGGGGTTACAAACAGTCAGACATGACTTAGCGACTAAACAGCAGCAGTAACAAAGTCTGTATTTGGTATAACTTAGTGTCCTCCCCTGTTTGGGGTACACATGTCTTAGTCAAGACGGAATCCAACACAGGAGCCTCTGGGAAGGCTGACACTACCTATTATGGGGTGGCATCAACAAGGAGCCTTTCTGCAAATGTGTAGTCAGGAAGGTCTTCTTGACCTCATGAATGAGAAATATGTGGTCTCTATCTTTCATCCAAGCAGGATTCAGCTCTTCCTTGTTCCTACCGTTATATTTATTTTGGAGTATCTTTCCACTGGGGACAGACTCAGCTGCTCAGCCTGGGGCCTCAATAGCAACAAAGAAAATAACTGTGGGGAGGGGGGATCCAAAATATAAAAGGAGCTCCTTAAAAAAAAAACAACCCACAAACCAGGCTGCAATGTTGGAGGGAGCATAGAACTCCCCAAGACTGTTGTCACTCCTGCAAGATTCAGGGGGTGCTCCAAACCACCCTCAGGTGATTCAATAGTTCATTAGCTACAAGGCCTCACAGAATGTACTGCAAGCTCTTATACTCACTGTTACAGTTTGTTACAGCTAAAGCACACAGATTACAATCAGAGGTGGGGTGATGGAGATGTTCTAGAATTACTGATGATAGTTCATGACAGTGAATACACTAAAATCACTGAATCGTGTACATTTTAAAAGGGTGACTTTGACTTCCCAAAGTGGAACATCCATTGTCCTCTCCCCAGGGAGTCACGCACTCCAGGCATTCCTTACCCAGCACTGATGTGTGGCAGTCCATACGGAGTACTGCCAACCAGGTAAACTCACCTACCGCCTGGGGAGCCACAGCCTTCTTGGGGATTTCATCACCTGGCTACGGGTTGATGGCTCACATCACCGAGCTCAGTTTCCAACTCTTCCAGGTGGAGCTGCTTGAACTGACAGCCTGTGCCTCCACCCCAATCCACACTGTTAGACTATCTGGTGTGACCAGACCCTACCCTACAGAGGCATGACATTTCAAGGGCGATTACTTCTCAGAAACCGAGGAAAAATGGCCAGACCACTCTTTGGCCTAATTTTCAATTCTTTACTACACAGAAGGCAGATGACTCAAACCTTAAATTCACAGAAAAGGAAATACGAATCGTCAATACTTGTCACCACCAGCTAAATATTAGGAAATACACCTGGAAACAAAGAGACTTCTTTTAAAAAAACAAAAGCTCACCACACATAGCCATGTGGGCTTCCCTGGTAGCTTAGCAGTAAAGAATCCACCTACAATGCAGGAGACACAGGTTCAATGCCTGGGTCAGGAAGATCTCCCGGAGAAGGAAAGGCAACCCACTCCAGTATTATTGCTTGGGAAATTCCACTGACTGAGGAGCCGGCAGGCTGCAGTCCATGGGGTCACAAAAGAGTCAGACATGACTTAGCATTTAAACAATAGCCATGGGACTCAGGTGGTAAAGAATCAGCCTTCAATGAGGGAGACCTGGGTTCAACTGCTGGGTTGGTTAGATCCCCTGGAGAACAGAATGGCTACCTACTCCAGTATTCTGGCCTGGAGAATTCAGTCCATGGGGTGGGGCTGCAAAGAGTTGGATATGACTGAGCGACTTCCACTTTTCAGCCACCTGCCTACTCAGTCACGTCCGACTCTTTGCAACCGCATGGACTATAGGCTCCTCTGGCCATGGGATTTCCCAAGCAAGAACACTGGAGTGGGGTGCCATTTCCTTCTCCAGGGGATCTTCCCAACCCAGGGATCAAACCTGGGTCTCTTGCTTCTCCTGCATTGGCAGGCAGATTCTTTACCATTGAGCCATCAGGGAAGCCCATTTTCAGGCATGGGACAGGTAAATAGTTAAGTTCATTTGGAAGGAATGATGCTAAAGCTGAAACTTCAGTACTTTGGCCACCTCATGCGAAGAGTTGACTCATTGGAAAAGACTTTGATGCTGGGAGGGATTGGGGGCAGGAGGAGAAGGGGACGACAGAGGATGAAATGGCTGGATGGCATCACTGACTCGATGGACATGAATCTGATTGAACTCCGGGAGTTGGTGATGGACAGGCAGGCCTGGCGTGCTGCGATTCATGGGGTCGCAAAGAGTCAGGCACGACTGAGCGACTGAACTGAACTGAACTCTCAATGTGGGCGTTAACTAATAGGGACCTTTGGAGCAATTTGGCAGTATCTATTTTTAAAAACCGCAAATAGCCTCAGTCCAGTGGTTCTGTTTTGAAGACTGGATTCATATATGTGCAAAAATGTAAATAAGAGGCTTATATAATATTGAAACTACATAACTCCAGTGGGATTCAAACCCAGCCTGATCAGGGACTTCCCTGGTGGCCCAGTGGTTGGGAATTCACCTGCCAATGCAGGGGACAAGGGTTTGATCCGTGGCCTAGGAAGATGACACATGTTGAAGGCCAGCTAAGCCCATGCACCATAACTACTGAAGCCTGAATGTCTAAAGCCTCTGTTCAGCAACAAGAAAGGCCTCTGTGATGAGAAGCCCACATGCTGCAACTAGAGAGTAGCTTCTGCTCTCTGCAACTAGAGAAAGTCCACACAGCAACAAAGACCCAGAGCAGCCAAAAATAAATGAAAAAATTTTTAAAAGAAAGAAAACTCCTCAGATTGGAACTTGAACACATAGGCCAGGACTCAGAACTGTTATCTTTTAATTGGGATCATAAACCTGGTTTCAGGACTTAATGAAGCTCAGGTTCTTTATGTCTCAGCACAGAAGGAATTCAGCAAGAAGCAGTGATAGGTAAGAAGCGGATTTATTTACAGACACACACATTTCATAACCAAATGTGGTGTCTTGAAACGGGATAGCAGCCCCAAAATATGAGGCGGTTAGTTTTATGGGCTGGGTAGTTTCACAGGCCAAAAAGTGGGAGGATTATTCCAACTATTTTGGAGAAGAGGGCGGGGATTTCCAGGATGTGAGCCACTGCCTTCCAACAACACCCTCTTCCAACAACACAAGAGAATACTCTACATGTGGACATCACCAGATGGTCAACACTGAAATCAGATTGATTCTCTTCTTTGCAGCTAAAGATGGAGAAGCTCTATACAGTCAGCAAAAACAAGACCAGGAGCTGACTGTGGCACAGATCATGAACTTCATATTGCCAAATTCAGACTTAAATTGAAGAAAGTAGGGAAAACCTCTAGACCATTCAAGTGTGACTTAAATCAAATCTCTTACGATTATACAGTGGAAGTGAGAAATAGATTTAAGGGACTAGGTCTGATAGACAGAGTGACTGATGAACTATGGATGGAGGTTCGTGACATTGTACGGGAGACAGGGATCAAGACCATCCCCATGGAAAAGAAATGCAAAAAGGCAAAATGGTTGTCTGAGGAGGCATTACCAATAGCTGTGAAAAGAAAATACAAGCGAAAAGCAAAGGAGAAAAGGAAAGAGATACCCATCTGAATGCAGAGTTCCAAAGAATAGCAAGGACAGATAAGAAAGCCTTCCTCGGTGATCAGTGCAAAGAAATAGAGGAAAAGAACAGAACGGGAAAGACTAGAGATCTTTTCAAGAAAATTAGAGATACCAAGGGAACTTTTCATGCAAAGATGGGCACAAGAAAGGACAGAAATGGTATGGACCTAACAGCAGAGGATATTAAGAAGAGGTGGCAAGAATACACAGAAGAACTGTACAAAAAAGATCTTCACAACCCAGATAATAATGATGGTGTGATCACTCACCTAGAGCCAGACATCCTGGAATGTGAAGTCAACTGGGCCTTGGGAAGCATCACTACAAACAAAGCTAGTGGAGGTGATAGAATTCCAGCTGAGCTATTTTGCTGGGAGAAATATCAATAACCTCAGATATGCAGATGATACCACCCTTATGGCAGAAAGTGAAGAACTAAAGAGCCTGTTGATGAAAGTGAAAGAAGAGAGTGAAAAAGATGGCTTAAAGCTCAACATTCAGAAAACAAAGATCATGGCATCTGGTCCCATCACTTCATGGCAAATAGATGGAGAAACAATGGAAACAGTGGCAGACTTTATTTTGGGGGGCTCCAGAATCACTGCAGATGGTGACTGCAGCCATGAAATTAAAAGACACTTACTTCTTGGAAGAAAAGTTATGACCAACCTAGGCAGCATACTAAAAAGCAGAAACATTACTTTGACCACAAAAGTCCGTCTAGTTAAGGCTATGATTTTTTCCAGTAGTCATATATGGATGTGAGAGTTGGACTATAAAGAAAGCTGAGTGCCAAAGAACTGATGCTTTTGAACTGTGGTGTTGGAGAAGACTCTTGAGAGTCTGTTGGACTGCAAGGAGATCCAACCAGTCAATCCTAAAGGAAATCAGTCCTGAATATTTATTGGAAGGACTGATACTGAAGCTGAAACTCCAATACTTTGGCCACCTGATGTGAAAAGCTGACTCACTAGAAAAGACCCTGATGCTGGGAAAGATTGAAAGCGGGAGGAGAAGGGGACGACAGAGGATGAGAAGGTTGGATGGCATCACCGACTCAATGGACATGAGTTTGAGTAAACTCTGGGAGTTGGTGATGAACAGGGAGGCCTGGCATGCTGCAGTCCATGGGGTCGCAAAGAGTCGGAAGCAATTGAACTGAACTCAGACTTCCCAGCAGTGAAGAATCTGCCTGCAACACAAGAGAGGAGATTTGGTTCTATCCCTGGGTTGGGAAGACCCCCTGAAGGAGGAAATGGCAACCCACTCCAATATTCCTACCTGGGAAATCCCATGGACAAAAGAGCCTGGAGGGCTATAGTCCATGGAGTTGCAAAGAGTCAGACACACATATGCACATGCTTAGCCTCAGAACTGTCCTGGAGCCTGTGGGTATGTCATTTAGCATATGCTATTGCATTACAAGTGTATAATGCTGGGAAAGATTGAAAGCAAAAGGAGAAGGGGGCAGCTGAGGATGAGATGGTTAGATAGCATCACTGACTCAATGCACACGAATCTGAGCAAAGTCCAGGAGATAGTGGAGGACAGGGAGGACTGTGCAATCCGTGGGGTCGAAGAGTCAGACACGACTCAGCAACTGAGCAACAAAATCAAAGTGTGTAATGAGGGTCGGGGTCTACTGAAAGTTGAATCTTCCACCATCTGGGGCCTAATATCCTCCGTGGCTATGTCATTCTTTTAAAGGTTATGCTCTGCCCCCTTCCCTCCTGTTGCAATATAACTTGTAATGAGGAACTATTAGAAACCACTTAACTGTTTACCAATAAGGGAAAAGATACTGTAACAGCCATCCTATCAAATATTATTGTTGTTGTGTTAATCTCTCAGTTGTATCCGACTCTTTGCGACCCCATTGCCTGTAGCCTGCCAGGCCCTTCTGTCCATGGAATTTTCCAGGCAAGAATACTGGAGTGGGTAGCCATTACTTTCTTCAGGGGATCTTCCCAACCCAGGAATCAAATCTGGTTTTCCCGCATCGTAGGCAGATTCTTTATCAAATATTATATGACATATAAAAAGAATTATGTCAATCTTTGTGTGTTGTTGTGGAGAAATTTCCAAGACATGTTAAGTGAAAAAAAATATCAAGTTTCAATGTATACAGTCTATTCCCATTGCTTGGTAAAAAATTTTTAAAGTTACACACAAAACAAGTCTGTATATTTCCACATATTATATGGTCGTGAAAAAAATAAGAAAAAGAGAGATCTGATGGGATACTCCAAATTCTTCTCAGTGATTAACTAAAGGTGAGGATCCAGATTTGGAGATGTGTGTATGATGTACAGTGAAACAAACTAATTAAATAATTGTGCAATGAAAAATGAACCAAAACTAACCAACCCCACAGCACTAAGCACAGGGCCAGTTGGAAAAGTGTTCGGTCAATATTGGCTGATTTTAATCAACAAATTCCCAAACCTGGCTTCTGGATTTTGTTGTATGACCCCTCAAAGGAATCTTTCTGTGAATTTTTGAAAAAAATGGAAATCAGATGGTGTAACTGCCCTCTAATGGTCTGTTTTTTAATAATAAAATCCAGGAATACTCTAGTGGTACAGTGGTTAAGACTCTGTGCATCCACTTCATGGGGCATGGGTTCAATCCCTGCTCTGGGAACTAAGATCCCGAATGCCACAAGGCACAGCCCAAACACTCTCTTAGCAAGGATTTTAGACCTAGGTGACCTGGCTCCAGGCTTCCCAGGTGGTAAAGAATTCATCTGCCAAGCAGAAGTCAAAAGAGACACAGATTTGATCCCCGGGTTGGAAGACCCCCTGGAGAAGGAAATGGCCACCCACTCAAGTATTCTTACCTGGGAAATCCCATGAACAGAGGAGCCTGGTGGGCTCAGGGGGTCTCAAAGAGTTGAACACAATTGGGCACCACCACTGACCTGGGTTTTGGCTGCCTCTTGAATTTCACCTCTCCCCAATCCCTTCATTTTATAAATTTTTGTCCCTACTCAAAGATGCCAAAGTCTTTCCTGCCTCAGGACCTTTGCACCTATGGTAGTTTTCTGAGCCTAGAATGCTCTTTTTCTGTCCGATTCTTATGCATTCTTCAAGTCTCTGCCTAAGTACTTACACTTTCCCTGACCGAGTTGTTTAAATGACACCCCCAAATCTCTATTATTCTTTCCCAGGGCATCTTTATTTTTCTTGTAGTATATCATCAAATTATCTATATATCTGTGGATTTGTATATCTCGAGACTGTCTCTCCCATCACATTCCCTGAGGGTAGAGTCTCTGCTTGGACGGCTCACAGCACTCTTCTCAGTGCCTGTTGTTGTTCAGGAGCTCAGTCATGTCCTCTTTGCGACTCCAGGACTGCAGCATGCCAGGCTTCCCTGTCCTTCACCATCTCCTGGAGCTTGCTCAAACTCATGTCCATTGAGTCAGTGATACCATCCAACCATCTCACCCCCTGTTGTCCCCTTCTCCTGCCTTCAATCTTTGCCAGCATCCAGGTCTTTTCTAATGAGTCAGCTCTTCACATCAGGTGGCCAAATATTGGAGCTTCAGCTTCAGCATCAGTCCTTCCAGTGAATATTCAGGATTGATTTCCTTTAGGATTGACTGGTTTGGTCTCCTTGCAGTCCAAGGGACTCTCAAGAGTCTTCTCCAACACAATTCAGAAGCATCAATTCTTGGACGCTCAGCCTTCTTTATGGTCCATCTCACATCCATACATGACTACTGGAAAAACCATACTGTTGACTAGATGGACCTTTGTTGGCAAAGTAATGTCTCTGCCTGGTGTACACCAAACATCTGCTCAGTGCTGGAATCCCCACAGCCCCTGCAATTATGCTCCACCCCCACCCCAAGGACAACAAGCCCTGCACACAGTAGGGGCTTGATCAGAGGAGGGAGACTTTGTAGAATTAAGGAAAACTTCCCTGGTGGCTCAGTGGTAAAGAATCTGCCTGCCAATGTAAAAGACACAGGAGACGTGAGTGCTGTCCCTGGTTGGGGAGATCCCCTGGAGTAGGAAATGGCAACCCACTCCAGTATTCTTGCCTGGGAAATTCCATGGACAGAGAAGTCTGGGGGTTACAGACCATGGGGCCGCAAAGAGTCGGACACAACTAAGCACGCACAAGATGAGACAGGTGCTCCAGATGATGTGTGGAGGTGGCCTTTCAGACAGGAGGATGGGAACTCACCCTGGGAACAAAGAGATCCTCTCCTCCACAACCTCAGCTGGCTGTCTGTTCCCCTGTCCCAAGAACCCAGGGCTTCCTTGGCAAAAGTGGGGGCTCTGGGTGGGTGTCACATTCCAGCCTGGGGACAGGTTGCTTCCCACTTTTTCTGACCGGAGGCGAGTGAAATTGGTTTGGAAGAAAAGGTTGAAGAAAAAAAAAAACACAGTACAGTGATTGAGTCTTGCTTGTTGCCATTTGAAAGGAATGAAAGTGGGATTAAGCAAAAACACAGAATCCAAACCAAAACCAAAACAAAAATACTCTACTGTTTTAGAATCTGCCTTGGAAACAATTGTCTTACTGTTTTCTGTGTCATCCTAAAATCAAGGGTTTGCTCGACAGCTTTGTTCTGCACTTGGCCTCGAGCAGTCTGCAGAGAGGCTGGGCTCTGGGTAACGATTTTGCTGTTACCAAGAAGCATTTCTCATTCCCTGAGTATCTACTGGCTGCATGGGGTGGAAAAGAGGGTCTCAGGTGCATTGGGAAGGGGGTGGGGGGGTTGAATATCCAATTGAGTAAATATCAAGTGTCACCTTCTCTGAGAGATTATCTTTGATTTCTTTTTGTTTTTTAAAAATATCTGCTTATTCATTTGGGTGCACCAGGTCTTAGCTGCAGCAGGTGGGATATTCGATCTTCCTGTGGCCTGTGGAATCTGTAGTTGTGGGATCTAGTTCCTTGACCAGAAACTAAACCCATGCCCCCTGCACTGGGACCATGGAGTCTGAGCCACTGGACCACCAGGGAAATCTCCAAGAGGTCACCTTTGACTACTCTAAAATTTACCTCGTGGTCATCTCTGTCACACTCCTGTTTTACTTATATATTTATTTATGGGCCACACCACGTGATATCTGATTTCCCTGACTAGGGATAGAATCCATCCCATCTGTGAGAGCCCTGAGTCCTAACCACTGGACTGCCAATGAATTCCTGGTTGTTGTTGTTTTTAGTTATAGCACTTGTCACTATCTGAAATTATTTTTTCTGTCCAGTTTATACTTGTCACCTCCAGTAGGAAGTGGGATCCGAGAAGGCCTTGTGTGTTTTTTTGCTTGCTGTATTTACATGGCCTGGGATAGAGTCTGACAATATAGTAAGATCACAACAATCTCTGGCTGATGAATAAACGAAACAATTGTCTGTGCAGGTCTCTATAGCCTGAGAGGTGTGTGTGTGTGTGTGTGTGTGTGTGTGTGTGTGTTTGCGCGCGAGCAAATGAGTTTTAGGGCGCAAGTGGAGCAAAGAAACTGTAACTCCAACATCATCTCCCGCTTTCTGACAACCTCCCCGCCCCCCACCCAATGGTAAAAACTTTCCGTGCAATATTTCATTTATTCTGCCGGAGGCTCTATGAAGTGCGATTCATTCCTCTCCCTGTATTACGAGGAAACTGAGGCTCAGCGATCTTGTAAGTTACCGCTCCATCAGTTCAGAAGAGAAGACCACATCAGTTGAGTGATAAAAGCATCTCCTCCTTCCACGCACTCCCACATTTCATCCAGACCCTCCCCTCATGGGTGCTCGGACATCTGGGACTCTTTGGGAGTCTCGACACAGCGATGACGATCCTGCTTTACGGGGAGACTTCAGAGAGGTGCAGGGGTTCGCCCAACAGCACACAGCGCTAGAGAGACATCCAGGAGGGATGTGGGTAGCTTTCCAAGCAGCCGCCAATTTATCCCAAGGCTCGGAAGCCAACGGCGAGGAGGGCGCGGAGCGCTCAAAGCCGCCCCGAATGTGGGGGAAATTGCCAGCAGGCGGCTTTCCGGGGAGAGACAGGTGCGGCTGTCTAGGCTGTTTCTGGTGGAGCCATCTCATTGACCGCGGCCTCATTTTCCGCGTCTGTAAAGATGTGGCGACGTCGTGTGCGGGTCGGAGCTGGACCGGCGGGCGGTAAGCGAAGGGTTAAAGGGGCGGGTCTCGTGCCGAGGGCCGGGCCGGGATTCCTGTAGCACCTGGCGGCTCGCGGCTCTCCGCCCAGACGCCGCGCGTAGCTCCGGGAGCCGCAGCGCCAGCGGGAGCCCCCCGGGGAGGAGCCGCGCAGAAGCCGGCACCTGCCGCGGGAGGGGCGGCGACGACGGCCGGAGCAACCTCGGGAGGCGAGCGGAGGCGCCATGGCAGAGTTCCCGTCCAAAGTGAACACGAGAACCAGCAGCCCGGCTCAGGGAGGCGGCGCCGTGGTGTCGACGCTGAGCCCCGACTTGGGGTTCGTGCGCTCCAGCCTCGGTGCGCTCATGCTCCTGCAGTTGGTGAGCGCGCTCGCGGGGCCTGGGCCCCGGGACCGGGTTAGGGTGGTGGTGTAGGGGGGTCCCGGCCGGGCCTGGAGGGATCGGGGACTCCGGAGCTGCCCTTTATCTTTGCTCCCCGCACACCCCCAACCTAGGCTCACACGCGCCCCAGTGCGCCTCGCCTTCCTCGGGGGGCGCTTGTAGGACTGACGCTCCGGAGATCTCCTTGGTACCCTCTCACCGCGAGAGGCCCTAGTTGCCGTCTCTTAGAGCACACGCAAGATATACTAATGTCAGAGTGCCTATCACTAGCGCCCCATCATTACGTCCCCTCTGGTCACCGAGAGGCCATCCACAGAAGCGCTCACAAACGCCACAATCACTGCGCGCGACTGTTTCTCCCGGACTCTGGCTCTCCCTTTGCCAGGACTATGCCCTCAGCCCTCCAGCACCAGCCTGAGGCAAAGTCCGATCTCAGCTGATCCTCTGCCGAGCTCCGAGCTGCCCCCGGTGGCTGGCACCCCAAAACACTCCTCGTCTAATCAAGCGGGCACATCCGGAGGCAACACAGACCCTTCAGCGGGCCTTACGGCCCCTGCGAGGGAGCCCGACCCATCTAGCTCCCACTGGGTAACCTGCCGCTTTCCGGCCGGTTTGGCCCCTGGGGCCAAAATACCACGCCCAGCGCTGGGGGAGGGTTTGGTGGGAAGGCAGAGGCAGGAATCCTGTATCCAATACCTTCGGTAGACCCCTGCCGAGGCGGATCGATGGCCACACCCCTTTCTGCGGCAGTTTCAGGCTTGGAGGTGTTAGCTTCCCGCCCACCCCTGCTCCGCCCCTCAGTACCCTCTGGTGCCGGTCTGGGAGCTGGGTGGCTGCCCTGTGGGAGGGGCTTGTTGCGTTTTCAGGGGACTAGCGGGAACATGGACGCGGGTCAAGATCCATCTAACGTTAGGGCACCTCCTGCTGTCCCACTGCTGGGTCCTAGCAACAATGCCAGGGGTCAGCACAGAAGGCAGGGGCCCCTCTTTACCCAGGGGATCACACTTTCTCCTGCACCAGTGCTATCTCTTTCAGTTCAGTTCAGTTGCTCTGTCGCGTCCGACTCTTTGCGACCCCATGGACTGAAGCACCCAGGCTTCCCTGTCCGTAATCAACTCCCTGAGCCTGCTCAAACTCATGTCCATCTAGTCGGTTGGATGGTTGGATGCCATCCAACCATCTTATCCTCTGTCATCCCGTTTTCCTCCTGCCCTCAGTTGTTCGCATCAGGTGGCCAGAGTATTGGAGTTTCAGCTTCAGCATCAGTCTTTCCAATGAATATTCAGGACTGATTTCCTTTAGGATTGACTGGTTTGATCTCCTTGCAGTCCAAGGGACTTTCAAGAGTCTTCTCCAACACCACAATTTAAAAGCATCAATTCTTGGGCACTCAGTTTTTTTCACAGTCCAACTCTCACATCCATACATGACTACAGGAAAAACCATGCTGTTGACTAGATGGACCTTTGTCAGCAAATAGTCTCTGCTTTTTAATATGCTGTCTAGGTTGGTCATAGCTTTTCTTCCAAGGAGCAAGAGTCTTTTAGTTTCATGGCTGTAGTCACCATCTGCAGTGATTTTGGAGCCCCCCAAAATAAAGTCTGTCATTGTTTCCACTGTTTCCCCATCTATTTGCCATGAAGTGATGGGACCAGATGCCATGATCTTTGTTTTCTGAATGTTGAGGTGTTTTTTTTTTAATGTGAATGTTGAGTTTTAAGCCAAATTTTTCACTCTCCTCTTTCACTTTCACCAAAAGATTCTGCCATAAGGGTGGTGTCATCTGCATATCTGAGGTTCTTGATATTTCTCCAGGCAAGCATGATTCCAGCTTGTGCTTCATCCAGCTGGCATTTAGCATGATGTACTCTGCATAGAAGTTAAATGAGAAGGATAACAATATACAGCCTTGACGTAATCCTTTCCCAATTTGGAATCAGTCTGGTGTCCCATGTCCGGTTCTAACTGTTGTTTCTTGACCTGGATACGGATTTCTCAAGAGGCAGGCCACGTGGTCTGGTATTTCCATCTCTTGAAGAATTTTCCAGTTTGTTGTGATCCACACAGACAGAGGCTTTGGCGTTGTCAGTAAAGCAGAAGTAGATATTTTTCTGAAATTCTTTTGCATTTTCTATGATCCAGTGGATGTTGGCAATTTGATCTCTGGTTCCTCTGCCTTTTCTAAATCCAGCTTGAATATCTGAAAGTTCTTGGTTCACATACTGTTGAAACCTTGCTTGGAGAATTTTCAGCATTACTGTGCAAGTGTGTGAGGCGAGTGCGATTGATCTGTAGTTTGGACATTCTTTGGCATTGCCTTTCTTTGGGATTGGAGTGTAAACTGACCTTTTCCAGTACTATGGCCACTGCTGAGTTTTCCAAATTTGCTGGCATATTGAGTGCAGCACTTTAACATCATTTTCTAGGATTTGAAATTGCTCAGCTGGAATTCTATTACCTCCACTAGTTTTTTTTTTTTTGTAGTGATGCTTCCTAAGTCCCACTTAACTTTGGACTCCAGGATGTTTGGCTCTAGGTGAGTGATCACACCAACATGGTTATCTGGGTCATGAAGATCTTTTTTGTATAGTTCTTTTATGTATTCTTGCCACCTCTTCTTAATATCTTCTGCTTCTGTTAGGTCCATACCATTTCTGTCTTTTATTGTGCCCATCTTTGCATGAAAATTTCCCTTGGTAGCTCTAATTTTCTTGTTGAGATCTCTAGTCTTTCCCATTCTGTTCTTTCCCTCTATTTGTTTTCATTGATCACTGAGGAAGGCTTTCTTATGTGTCCTTGCTATTCTGTGGAACTCTGCATTCAGTTGGGTATAGCTTTCCTTTTCTCCTTTGCCTTTAGCTTCTCTTCTTTTCTCAGCTATTTGGAAGCCCTCGTCAGACAACCATTTTGCCTTTTTGCTTTCTTTTTCTTGGAGATGGTCTTGATCACTGCCTCCTGTACAATGTCATGAACCTCCATCCGTAGTTCTTCAGTCACTCTATCAGAGCTAATCCCTTGAATCTATTTGTCACTTCCACTGTATAATCATAAGGGATTTGATTTAGGTCATACCTGAATGGCCTAGTGGTTTTCCCGAGGATGGAGAAGCTCTGTACTGTCAGCAAAAACAAGACCACAAGACAGGGAGCTGACTGTGGCTGAGATCATGAACTCCTTATTGCTATCTGTTTCAGAATTCCTCAGATCTCTTCCTCTGAGCCTTGCCCCCTTCCTGTGAGCCTCACCCTCAGGCTCTCTTGGAGGGGCTTGTAAGTGTTTGTCCCCACCCCAGGAAAAAAATGTGGAATTGGAATCTCAGTCACTACAGCTCAGAAATCTGCATTTTAAACTCCTCTGAGTTGTCTGGCAGATTCTCTGGAAAGGGAGGGGGAGGGGCAGAGGTTCCCCCAAATTTAAATCTGCTGGTAGGAAGGGCCTGTCTGGAGCATTGCTGAGTGCTAGGCTTCTGCCTGCTTTTGAAGGGAGCAGTTGCCAAGTACGAAGGAAGTCCCCAACCCAAGGGTGTGGAAGTGCAGAGGAGAGAGAGAATCAGTTCTGAGGTCAGGAAGGCTTGTGGAAGAAAGGTGGCTTTCGACATTGCCCTTTGGGCTTCCCTTGCAGCTTAGCTGGTAAAGAACCTGCTGGGTTTGATCCCTGGGTTGGTAAGATCCCTTGGAGAAGGGAAAGGCTACCCACTCCAGTATTCTGGCCTGTATAGTCCATGGGTTCGCGAAGAGTTGGACACAACTGAGCGACTTTCACTTCATTTCACTAATACCTGAGGCAAAAGTAGGGAAAGGGTGCTAAAAGGGCAGGCGACCATGCGGGCCAAGGCTTGGGGCTGGGGAAGTGGAAGGGAAGTGGGGAGCAGGCTTCCCTGGTGACTCAGATGGTAAAGAATCTGCCTGCAACGCTGGAGACCCGGGTTCAATCCCTGGGTCAGGAAGATCTGGAGAAGGGAACGGCAACCCACTTCAGTATTCTTGCCCAGGAGATCCCATGGACAGAGGAGCTCTATGGGCTACAGTCCATGAGGTTGCAAATAGTCGAATATGACTGAGTGATTGAACACACATACACACGTGGGGAGAGTAGCCAGCAGGTTGACTTAGCCGGTGGAGGGGAGGAAGAAGTTTTCCTCTACCCATCGAGTTCTTCTGGCTGGTCTAAGAGTTAAATTGACATGAAAGAGATGAACATGAGAAAAATCAAACAAGGTTTAATGCTATGTACACATGGGAGAGGCCCAGAAAAACTGAGAAACTCAAAAAATGGCCAAAGCTCTCCCCTTAAATCCCATATTTAGCTAAAGAAAAAAGAGGATGTTGACGATGTGAGGTCAGTTACGGGATGTGACCGGGAAAAGCACAAGAAACAAGGGTAAGGTTGTGGTGCAGATTTAAGTCGTTGCTTTTTCCACGGATGTGTTTCTAGAGATTTGGTCAACCTCCTCTCCCTGGTACTGTAAGGGAGACATCCTTACAAATGTAAGTATTTGTTACCAAAGGGTAAGGAGCCTTTGTTCTCAGCTTTTCCCTTGCCTGCTTTTCTTAGCAAATAACCAGCTTAAAATTGATGTGCCAGAAAGATGAGTTTGGGGATGGTAAATTTTGCTCCCCTACACTGGAGTTGAAGCACTTGTTTCTGGGTGGCCAGAAGCCGAGGGAGATAAGTGATGACGGTTTTCTGTTTGCATCCTTAGGGGCTTTGGAACTGCAGGGGCCTCTAAGCTGGGCTAAGGATGAGGAGGCCATGGGGTGGGTCCCCTACGGTTCAGTCTTGGTAGACAGGACCTGAACATCAGCCCCTTTTGCATTTGAACAATGAGACTTGGAATAAGGGGAACTAGAGGAGGGTCCTCGGAGAAGGCAATGGCAGCCCACTCCAGTACTCTTGCCTGGAAAATCCCACGGATGGAGGAGCCTGGTGGGCTGCAGTCCATGGGGTCGCAAAGTCAGACACGACTGAGTGACTTCACTTTCACTTTTTACTTTCATGCATTGGAGAAGGAAATGGCAACCCACTCCAGTGTTCTTGCCTGGAGAATCCCAGGGACAGGGAAGCCTGGTGGGCTGCCGTCTATGGGGTCGCACAGAGTCGGACACGACTGAAGTGACTTGGCAGCAGCAGCAGAGGAGGGTCCTACTGCATCTGCAAGAACTGAAGTAGCTTCCGCTAGAGCAGGCTTGTGTCTCTTGATTTGGGGGTCCCTGTGGGCTTAGCAGCCCAGTCCTGAGCATCTGGGTCCCATCACACACAGATGTAGACAGAGATGTCGATGGAATGTAGGACTGCCCGGAGAGCTGTGGGGGAGCTTGGCACTTAGACTCCAGGGACTGGCTGTGAGTGGGATGGCCTTCCTTTGCCCTCCCTGCAGTGTTTTTGGAGCCCAGAGTGGGAGGATGAGTCTCCCATTGGAGTGCTAAAGACCTGCACTTTTTCGTGACTTCACCAATTGGCCTGTGGGAGAAGCTGCTTCCTGAACTGTTTCTCCGGCGATGAACAGTTCCATGGAGTCTGAGACAAAAGGGGCTCCACTCAACAGGCACCACGTCTGCTGGGCTCCCACCACTCAGATGCCACCTAGGCTTCAGGCTCTTTGCTAAGAGCTTCATATTCTCGTATATTCCTCCACTTTACAGGTGAGGAAACTGAGGCCCAGAGGTCAGTTCTTGGCCCAAGAGCTCACAGAGTGTTAGAGCTGGGATCGAAGCCCCCACTGGCCTGACTTTTCTGATCTGCACTTTGTTATCACATTCAGCTGGGCTCCTCCCCAGCTGGACACTGGGTGTGGTGCTGTTGTGGGAGCAAAGACCCCAGGTCCAGTGCCTGCTCTCTGGAGCTCTTGGTCTCTGAGGGAGGAGCTCAAAGGATGAGCTTCCTATGGAGGGATCAGGGGGGCTGCCTGGAGGAGGCAGAACATGGGAAGGTATCAGACATCCGTGTTTCCCAAGATCTGGTGAAGGGTTCCAGATGTGGGAGGAGGAAGAGGGGCTGGGTAGGAAGGCCCCAGCTTCTTGAGAAGGAGATGTGTTCTTTGTTTACAATTAATTGTGTCCTGAAGAACCAGCCTCAGTGTTCACCGATTTGTCACTTCCCCTACTCCATCTAGCTCCAGAAATAAGATGAAATGGGATATGATATTAAGTCACATATGACAGAAGAGTTAAAGTAATATATTTTTTTAAGTTGGTAGTATGTGTGTGTGTGTGTGGAGATGGGGTAGGGGCTGTCTTAAAGAGAGCTGAGAAGAATCTAGACTCTGTCACAAAGTTAAGGCTGTTGATTCTTTGTTGAGTTTCCTAGCAGCCTAGGCAAAAAGGGAAGCATGAATTTATACAGATAGTATCTAAAAAGGAAGAAAAATAAAATAAAAAAGGAAGCATGCATGCCTGGTCTAGAGATAACTCTTGGTCTTAAAAATCGGGAACCTTTGATACTACAGATCTTTGTGTGGCTAGTTGGTGGAGGAACTTTGTGGAAGCTGTGGTTAACTTGGCTGATTCCAGAGACTTACATAGAGTAAGTATAAAGTGAAGTGCACATTTCTTCTTCTTCTTATTTTTTTAATCTTCCTCCATTCCGGGGGAGAAAGGTGATCTCCTGGGTTTGCATGCATGTATGCTAAATTGCTTCAGCTGTGTTTAACTTTTTGCAACCCTATGAACTGTAGCCCGCCAGGCTCCTCTGTCTATGGGATTCTCCAGGCAAGAGTACTGGAGTGGGTTACGATTTCCTCCTACGATCTTCCCGACCCAGCAATCGAACCCATATCTTTTATGTCTCCTGCTTTGGCAGTCAGGTTCTTTATCACTGGTGCCACATGGGAAGCCCCACGTGGGTTTACTGATGAAGGAACAGACTTAGAGAGGTTGAGGAACTTGTACAAGGACACATGGGGTAGAGCAGCAAGCTGTGATTTGCACTCAGATCTGAGGATCCAAAGCCTGGCTCTAGCTGTGCTTCCTTTTGTTTTGTTTTGGGGATTTTGTTTTGTTTTTTTGGTGGGAAATGGGGTGCCTTGGAGGGGAAGAAGAGGAAATTCAGCATGGGAAACTCATCAGAGGCCAGGGCCACCGGGAAGGCTTCCTGATAGAAATGGGCTCTGAAAGGTTTAGTTATGTGAAAGGGGTAGTAAGAAGGAAGTTCAGAGCAGATGAACCCTGGACTATCTCACATAAAGGCCCAGCAGTCAGAAGGCTTGGGACAGAGAAGCCCTATGAATGGCCTGTGACAGCAGAGCCATTTGTGCTTAGAAGCGTCTATCCTATCCTTGGGGCTTCCCCCGTGGCTCAGCAGTAAAGAATCCACCTGCAATGCAGAGATGCAGGACATGTGGGTTCAATCCCTGGGTCAGCAAGGTCCCCTGGAGGAGGAAATGGCAATCCTCTCCAATATTCTTGCCCAGAGAATCCCATGGACAGCAGGGCCTGGTGGGCTAGTTCATAGGGTCACGAAGAATGGGACATGATGACTGAGTGACTGAACACACACACAATTCCCAGTTAACAGGTGAACAAACAGATTGGAAACTTCACTTGCCACTTGATCACAGTGATCCATGGGCGGTCGTGAGAGGACTGGTGGAAGCAGAGAAGCTTGGTTTCAAATCCTGGCTCTGTGATCTTGGACAAGTTCCCTATTACCCCTAAGCCTCAGTTTCCTTGTCTGTGAAATGGTGATGGTGAGATTGTGGGGAAGGTGGAAGCTGATGCCTGCAGAGGGCTTAGCACAGTGTGTGTGAGAATGAAGGGAAATGATCGGGATTCACAGGGTCATAGAAATCTAGGGCTCTTACGCTTGCTCCCAAAGGTCCCCGGGTGTCTCCTCAGCAAGAGCTTGTATGCTCCCAGGGACAGGGAGCTCAGTCGCTCTAAAGGATGCCTGCTGCATCCTTGTGCGCCTGGGACTGTGAGAAAGTCCTTCCTCTTGGAAATCCTGGGTCCCTCTCCAGCCCCATAAGGCCTGGCAGCTCCTCTCCAGGCTGGAGGCAGGACAGGACCTGAAAGTCAGCTCTTTAGCCTGGTGAGACAATGTTGTTGAGGTCTGAGAGGCGCGAGCAGAGGTTGGCCATGTTGGGATCGCAGTGCTGGGGACTCACAGGGTTTTCCTTAGCATTGAGTTTTGTGGGTTCCATCCTGCTGCTGCATGCTCCCCACCTTCCTCCATACTCCACTGTAGGGAGCACACCCGTGCCTGTATTGTTAGCTCCGCCTACACACCCCACTTGTGGCTGGGGGATTCTTGAATGTTTGGAGTCAATTTGTAATTATATAACCAATATATGGACACGTTCTCCTTAAAAAGCAAAAGCCTATTACAGATAAGACTAAAATTTATCCTTCGATCCCTTGCCTGTCTCCCCAAGGGAACTGCTGTATTGGGGTGTTTCTATTTCTTGCCTGGAGGATCCCATGGATGGAGGAGCCTGGTAGGCTGCAGTCCATGGGGTCGCAAAGAGTCGGACACGACTGAGCGACTTCACTTTCACTTTTCACTTTCACGCATTGGAGAAGGAAATGGCAATCCACTCCAGTGTTCTTGCCTGGAGAATCCCAGGGACGGGGGAGCCTGGTTGGCTGCCGTCTATGGGGTCGCACAGAGTCAGACATGACTGAAGTGACGCAGCAGCAGCTATTTCTTTTTCCCATGCATTTTAAAAAACACTGATGGCTTAATTCTGTATCCTTTGTTCAGTTGCCTGTCTTATACCCAGGGCACCTGCATCTCTTCGAGCTGTCTCCCTCCTCCTTAACCGTTCAGGCTTATTCCGGAATGTCACTGGTTGGACCCTAGTTCATTTAGCCATTTCTCTATTGATGGGCCTGTTTTTTTTTTTTTTCTTTTTTGGGCTTCCCTTGTGACTCAGCTAGTAAAGAATCCACCTGCGTTGCCGGAGACCTGGGTTTGATCCCTGGGTTGGGAAGATCCCCTGGAGAAGGGAAAGGCTACCCACTCCAGTATTCTGGCCTAAAGAATTCCATGGATTCCATGGAGTCACAAAGCGTCAGACACAACTGAGCGACTTTCACTTCATTTTTTTATTATTTGTTTTTAAAAAACTTTTAATTTTGTTTGGGGTGTAGCCAATTAACAATGTTGTGATAATTTCAGGTGAACAGCAAGGGACTCAGCTGTACATATACATGTATCCATTCTCCCCCAAAGTCCCCTCCCATCCAGGCTGCCACATAACATTGATATAGCATAATAGTACTATACAGTAGGTTCTTGTTGGTTATCCATTTTATATGTAGCACTGTGTAAATGTTGATGGGCTCGTTTTTTAAAATGCTTTTATTCTTTTAAAAATATATACAGACGTATAGCAAAAACACTTCAGCAATCCAAAGGGCTGTTAATGAATACAAAGGGTTATCAATGAATATATAATCTCTCATCCTGGTTGGGTTACTGCCCACACCCCCATCCCTGGCCCTCACTGGAGGCATTATGGGTGTGACATTCCAGGGTGAGTCAGTGGGTTATTTACACAAAACACAGGTAGCCCCACCACACCTGTGCCTTTCCAGTCTTTCCTTCCTGGCAATATACCTAGGGATGTCCTGTATCATTGCACAGAGAACTTTCTTTTTTAATCCTTTCTTTTCTTAATTTCTTTAATAGATAATATATTTACAACAGTCCAGAATAAAATAGAATGGGAAAAAGCACCATGAGCAATCTCTGTCCCCTTTGGATAGAGTTGACCGCCCCCATGCCCACTCTGTTCTATTTCCTGTGTATACCCCAACCTCTCCCCACTTTACCCCAGGGCTATCATCTAACCAGGTGGCGCAGTGGTAAAGAATCTTCCAGCACTGCAGGAGACTTGGATTCGATCCCTGGAGAAGGAAATGGCAACCCACTCCAGTACTCTTGCCTGGAAAATCCCATGGATGGAGGGGTGTAGTAGGCTACAGTCCATGGGGTCACAAAGAGTCAGACATGACTGAGCGACTTCATTTCATTTCACTTCCTCCCTATAACCCTTACAAGCGCTGACCCTTTATTCCCAACTTATAACTAGACCAACTCTAGCTCATGCTCAACACCACTGAGGATATTTTTGTGCCATTTCTTTGCAACAACTTTTGGGCACACAACCATTTGGGAGACTATCTTGGAAGGGATGGGATCTAAAATTCTAAGTGTAAATCTTGACCAAATTGTGTGGTGGATTTTAACTTAATGGTAAAATTTTGGATAGGATGGGAGTTAGAGACATTATCTCAATTTGGGTCTGAAATGGGTCAGGCAGCATCAGTCCCAACCAATACCCCCCTGGGTCTTATCCTCCAAGATTGGGAAAGATTCAGACTACTGGGATTAAAAACAAAGAATCCTGTTATGGTATGTAATCATATTTGGCCAGGACATGAGCTAGGAAACCAAGAAAAGTGAAAAAAGGGAAAGTGAAGTCACTCAGTCGTGTCCGACATTCTGCGACTCCATGGACTGTAGCCTAAAAGGCTCCTCCGTCCATGGGATTTTCCAGGCAAGAATACTGGAGTGGGTTGCCATTTCCTTCTGCAGGAGATCTTCCTGATGCAGGGATTGAACCCAGGTCTCCCACATTGTAGGCAGACAATTTACTGTCTGAGCCAGAAGCTAAGAAAAGTGGCCATTAAGTGGATCTCGGAGTCATGATACTATAGTGCAGTTAGATTTATATTGTAGAAGGAAATTTAAATGGAGTGAGCTTGCATATGTTCAAATTTTCATGGCCTTGTATTTATATAGTGAGACCCAAAAGGAATTTAAGGTGCATGTAGCTCAAAGGGATAATTCTAGTAAGGAGACAGAAGATATTTTAACTGATCTACCCTATGGAGCCATCCAAAGGTTTACTGGGAGGAACCATTACCTCAGGGGAAGACACAGCTAGGGATAAAAAGAGGCCCCACCCATATTCAGGAACTTCTTCTTTGTACCCCGAGTTACCCAAGTTCACTTCAGTCGCTCAGTCATGTCTGACTCTTTGCAACCCCATGGACCGCAGCACGCCAGGCTTCCATGTCCGTCACCAACTCCTGGAGCCTACTCAAACTCAGGTCCATTGATTCAGTGATGCCATCCATCTGATCCTCTATCTAACCCTGCTTCTCCTGCCTTCAATATTTCCCAGCATCAGGGTCTTTTCCAGTGAGTCAGTTCTTCGCATCAGGTGGCCAAAGTACTGGAGTTTCACCTTCAGCATCAGTCCTTCCAATGAATATTCAGGACTGATCTCCTTTAGGATGGACTGGTTGGATCTCCTTGCAGTCCAAGGAATTCTTAAGAGTCTACTCCGACAACATAGTTCAAAAGCAACAATTCTTTGGTGCTCAGCCTTCTTTATGGTCCAGTTCTCACATCCATACATGAGTACTGAAAAAATCATAGCTTTGAGTAGACCTTTGTTGACAAAGTAATGTCTCTGCTTTTTTATATGATTGTCACAGATTTTTTTTTTATAGGTTTGTCATAGCTTTTCTTCCAAGGAGCAAGAGTCTTTTAGTTTCATGGCTGCAATCACCACCTGCAGTGATTTTGGAGCCAATAAAATAGTCTCTCACTGTTTCCATTGTTTCCCCATCTATTTGACATGAAGTGATAGGACCAAATACCATGATCTTTGTTTTATTGAATGTTGAGTTTCAGGTCAGATTTTTCACTCTCCTCTTTCACTTTCATCAAGAGGCTCCTCAGTTCCTCTTCACTTTCTGCCATAAGGGTGGTGTCATATGCATATCTGAGATTATTGATATTTCTCCTGGCAATCTTGATTCCAGCTTGTGTTAGGACCAAATACCATGATCTTTGTTTTATTGAATGTTGAGTTTCAGGTCAGATTTTTCACTCTCCTCTTTCACTTTCATCAAGAGGCTCCTCAGTTCCTCTTCACTTTCTGCCATAAGGGTGGTGTCATATGCATATCTGAGATTATTGATATTTCTCCTGGCAATCTTGATTCCAGCTTGTGCTTCATCCATTCCAGCATTTTGCATAATGGACTCTGCATTTAAGTTGAATAAGCAGAGTGACAATATACAGCCTTGACATACTCCTTTCCCAATTTGGAACCAGTCCTCTGTCCCATGTCTGGTTCTAACTGTTGTTTCTTGACCTGCATACAGATTTCTCAGGAGGCAGGTAAAGTAGTCTGGTAGTCCCATCTCTTGAAGAATTTTTCACAGTTTATTGTGATCCACACAGTCAAAGGCTTTGGGGTAGTCAATAAAGCAGAAGTAGATGTTTATCTGGAACTCACTTGCCTTTTCTATGATCCAACAGATTTTGGCAATTTGATCTCTGGTTCCTCTGCCTTTTCTAAATCCAGCTTGAACACCTGGAAGTTCTCAGTTCACATACTGTTGAAATCTCGCTTGGAGAATTTTGAGCATTACTTTGCTAGTATGTGAGATGAGTGCCATTGTGCGGTAGTTTGAACATTCTTTGGCATTGCCTTTCTTTGGGAGTGGAATGAAAACTGGCCCTTTCAGCTAGCACTGTCAATCATATAAGTTACCAACCAATGCCCCTACAGTTTCGCCTCTGAGAGAAGTTTCTGATGGAAATTGAGGAACAATATGTGTCTGTGTACCTTTCTCAATGTCTGATCTAAGTGTGGCAGAGGACAAGTTGGGAAGTTTTTCTGAGGATCCTGAACTCTTTACAAAAGAATTTACCCCATTAGTAAAATCTTTTGATCTCACCTGGGGGTACTTAACAGATTTTACTATCCCTTTGCTGCACCGCCAAGGAGAAGCAGGATATAATACTGGCAGCCAGAGCCCATGCAGACCAATGGCAGCCCAAGCCAGCAGGGCCATGCCGTGCGCTGGGTGGGGAATGATGCTGTCCCTGAGGCAAACCTGCAACTGGAATCCCCAGCTAATTCTATTGATAATAGATAGATGGGACCATATGATTAACTGTTTAATAGAGATTATGAAGAAACTTACAGTAAAACCTGTTAATTATGAAAAGGTGAAAAAGGTCCAACAGGGATAGGATGAAAAACCTGCAGTCTTCCAAAGGAGATTAGTGGAAGCTTTTAGGAGGGATACCTAAGCTTTAAGGAGTATATCCCTCCTCCTCTGAGGGACGAGCCCTTTTGGCTATGCATTTCATAGCCCAGTCTGCCCCAGACATCAGGCGTAAAATTCAGAAAGCAACTGCTGGTCCTCAGACTCCAATGAATGATTTGTTCCAATTGACTTATTTGGTTTTCAGTAATGGGGATATGGTTCAAAAGACTGAATGCACCCAGAGAAATATGCAAGAGACCCAAATGATTGCAATGGCTTTGTCTGCTCAAAGACCACCAACTAGGAGGCTGTCCTTGCTTGCCCAATCTGGTCCTGGTGGACCACGAGGCCCATGGGTACACATACAAGGCCAGTGTAGCCTCTGTGGACAAAAGGGGCACTGGAGGAAGCACTGCGGTCGATGTGTCCTTTGCAAGTAGCCAGGCATTGGCAGAGGGAATGCCCCAGACACCAGAGAGCAGAGGCCCCTCAACCATTGATGGTTTTGCAATCAGAAGACAGATGGGGCCCAAGACCAAAAATGGCTCTGCCTAAAGATACCATCTACATAACTAATGTCAAGCCTTGGGTGATCATTGATGTGGCTTGGTAGAATTTCTTATAGACACTGGTGCAACCTTCTCAGTCTTAGCCCAAAAGATTGGAAACCTTAGCTTACATACTAACAGATAAAACACAGGCAGTTTTGAAAGTCCTAGGCTTGATAGAGGAAATGCCACAACCTTGTTATAAAAAGGGAAAAAATTGGGCTAAAAATAGGGGGTTAATAAGTCAAAGGGGATGGTGTATGTTAGATGAAAATACTGTGATTCCACAAACTCAGCAATGGAAAGTAATCAAGGTTTTATGTGAAACTACCCACTATGCAAGTGAAAGTGAAGTGAAAAGTGAAGTCGCTCAGTCCTGTCCGACTCTTTGGGACCCTATGGACTGTAGCCTACCAGGCTCCTCAGTCCATGGAATTTTCCAGGCAAGAGTACTGGAGTGGGTTGCCATTTCCTTCTCCAGGGGATCTTCCCAACCCAGGGATTGAACCTGGGTCTCCCACATTGCAGGCAGATGCTTTACTGTCTGAGCCACCAGGGAAGTAAGATATGGATGTGAAGCTCTTTGGAATTTACTACAAAGATTGCTTGTGGGTAAAGGAATGAAAATGGTGGTGGCCCAGATTGCCAAATCATGTGACACCTGTTTACAAAATAATCCTAGAAAAATGCCACCCCCTCCTCCATTATTTAGACCCATTCAACACCAAGGAGAACTGGTAAGTTGATTTTACTCAGATGCCCAAGTCCAGAGGAAACAAATATTTGTTGGTAAAGGTAGACACATTCACTTGGAGAAGGCAATGGCACCCCACTCCAGTACTCTTGCCTGGAAAATCCCATGGACCGAGGAGCCTGGTAGGCTGCAGTCCATGGGGTCGCTAAGAGTTGGACACGACTGAGTGACTTCACTTTCACTTTTCACTTTGATGCATTGGAGAAGGAAATGGCAACCCACTCCAGAGTTCTTGCCTGGAGAATCCCAGGGACGGAGGAGCCTGGTGGGCTGCCGTCTCTGGGGTCACACAGAGTCGGACACNAAATCCCATGGACCGAGGAGCCTGGTAGGCTGCAGTCCATGGGGTCGCTAAGAGTTGGACACGACTGAGTGACTTCACTTTCACTTTTCACTTTGATGCATTGGAGAAGGAAATGGCAACCCACTCCAGAGTTCTTGCCTGGAGAATCCCAGGGACGGAGGAGCCTGGTGGGCTGCCGTCTCTGGGGTCACACAGAGTCGGACACAACTGAAGCGACTTAGCAGCAGCAGCAGCAGCAGACACATTCTCTAAATGGCTAGAGAACTTTCCCACATGGACAGAAAGAGTAACAAAGAATTTGATTAAAAAGATAATCCCACCTTTCAGATTACCTCAATATATACAAAATGATAATGAACCTCTCCCAGATTTAGGAATTATTTTGGTAAAATGGTTTGGGTTCTCAAGATCATGACTAAAATTCTGAAATAGAAACTACGAGGTCTCTGTGTTTGTGTGTTAATATGTGTCTATATGTGTGTTCTAGATATATAATATTGCCAAAAGTTAATTCACAAAAGAGCTCTATTTAATTGACTTAAAGGAAATTAAATGCTCATATAAATACTTAAAAATACAAAATAATCCGGCGAGAATTAATTTCAGTCTCATGTTATCTGAAAAGTACTCAGGACGAAACTGATATCTGGTGATTGAAAAGTGAAAGAATGAAAATTTGAAAGTGGTTTAAGCTTTTTGGTGTGATTAATATAGGCAAAGAGTTACACATGATCAGGATTTTCTAAGACTGAATTAAATTTAGTTGGGTAAATGGATTTTGTTAGGAATGGATTTGATTTCTCCCTCCAAAGTACTTTTGAAATGCTTCTTTTGACAAACAGATTGAGATGTGTTTCTTTGCCTATAAGTGATTTGTATTTGCTTTTGAGATCTTTAGGGAAAAAAACCTTTAGGTAGGGAAAAAGTATTGTCTCCCAGTGACTTATGATCTTATCTAACTGAAAACTAACTTTGGGATGTTTTAGAGGGCTCCTGTGTTATTTCAAAGAGAAATATTTAACTAGGGTTATTTGGTATGTTATGTTAAATGTGATCATTTGTAATTCTGGTTATCCAACTTTATCATACACTGTAATCAGATGTTTGACCATGCCTTTTGAGTCTTTTGTCATTTATACATATTTATGTACTCTGGTGCTGGTTCAAAAAATGCTTCATCAACCAGAAGATACATAGGCAGGCTAAAGAACCAGTTACAGCAGTTCTACACCAAGATGGCTATGTAGGGATTTCAGCCCATGTAGACCAAAACAAGGAGCCTCTCTGTCCCTGGGGCCCCTAGATCGGGTATCCAGAATTACAGAAGATGGACCTTCCCTTCTGCTTCCCAAACTGGGTTTTGGCTGGGTTAGTGTCCCAGCCACATGGGTTCAAGTCCCAAGCTGGGTTTGGCTGGGTTCGAGTTCCAGCACATGGGTTCAAGTCCCAGTCTGGTAAATGGTTTCACCCCAACCCTATCCTCAACAGGCAGAGAGGCCAGGTCTCATGGGGCTAATGAGGTGCCCGTGATCCCAGCAGCCAGCTGTCTCTGGAGGGCCAATGGCAGGGACCAGCCTAGGGTGCTGAAAACATTGCTTCTGTCATCCCCTCAGGGTTCAAGGACCGCCCCTGCCCCTTCTCTGCTTCCACCTCCAGGGCACTGATATTCCCTCCCAATTAGTCTCCAGGGAGTGTCCCTACCTTCTGGGATTTGGAATTCTGTTCCCCACTGGGCATCTATCTGCTGAGTCACAGAACTGGCCCCACCATTAACTGTGCATAACCTTGGGCGAGGTTCATCTTTTCCATGTGACTTGGTTTCCCCATCTGTGAAATGGGCCATGTGCTTTATGTAAAGAGCTGGGCTTCCTGGGAGGGAAGCACTGGGGCGGGGTGGGGGGAGGGGTTGGAGTTGAGTTGCACTTGACTTGGGCTTTCAAGGGGCCTAAGGCTTGCCTGGGATAGCTCTGTGTGGCTGTTAGAGTCTTTGTGCTGGGGAGAAGGCACAGATTGGCCTTCTGGGGAGACCAGGAGACCCCAGTGGAGGAGGGGGAGGAGGGTGGGAAGGCAGGTTTGGAGTTGAGTTGCACTTGACTTGGGCTTTCAAGGGGCCTAAGGCTTGCCTGGGATAGCTCTGTGTGGCTGTTAGAGTCTTTGTGCTGGGGAGAAGGCACAGATTGGCCTTCTGGGGAGACCAGGAGACCCCAGTGGAGGAGGGGGAGGAGGGGGGGAAGGCAGGCAGGAAGGGTGTAAATTTCTGGAACCTCACTGAGGGGATGTGTTGCTGCTGCCTCTGGGAGCCAGGGAAGGCCTTGGCGATGCCTCAGGGGGCCCCCACCTGCCTCCACGCACCTGGGGCTGTCTGTGGAGGGGACCTGCTTAGTCTCTGGCCCCAGAGTGCTGCTTGAGCTTCAGGTTGGGAAGATTTTTCTAGAACCCCGAGAGAGACCCCAGAGGAAGATGGTGGCAGTAGGCTCCTTGACATTCAGTCTGCATGCAGAGGCTGGAGGTCCCCGTTAGGAGGGTCTGGGGGTGGCAGGACCGTGAGGGTAGGGGTGTAGAGGTCTCTTTCATCTTTAATTCTGTAACTCAGGACTCAGGAATAAGAAGCAATGTGATAAAGGCTCTGTTTGGAAAGCCCTGGAGGTGACCCAGGCCCTGAGTCAGTGTTCCCCTCCTCCCCCTCCTCCTTGGCAACCCAGGCTGGGAGCTGCATGCTTGTGGGTGGGGACCCTGGCTGCCTGGCTCTCTCCCCCCGCCCCACACTCCCTGAAGCCTATAACAGTGCCTGGCACAGAGCGGGCCCTTGGGGGAGAGTTTGTTCAGTGACTCGATATGGTAACTCACATGCGGGCTTTTCAGGTGACAAAAGGGAGGTTTGGCAGAGTTAGATACCCGCCCAGACCCGGTGAGTTGGCCCCAGGGTGGGTTATGAACCTGCCCTGGCGTGGCCTGCAGAGCACACAGTGGGAATTCCAAGGAGCCTTTCCCTCTGCAAGGGGAGGAGAGGGGGTTGGAGTTGTGGTGGCACCCCGCCGCCCGGCGCCTCTGTCCCCTGCGCCTTTGTCTCCTGTGACACAATGGGTGGCTTTTTGTCCTCATAAAGTCCCTTTCACCATAAGGAGAAGGGCCAGAGCGGGGGTGGAGGCCAGGCCGGGCCAGGCCAAGTTCTGAGTGTCCTGAGCTGCCCAGATGTGTCCCTGTGTGGGGAAACCCCGGAAAGTGTTCACGTGGTCCCCTGGACCTCCGTTTTCTGGAAGGTGCAGTGGGGAGAAGGGAGTCCTGGAGGCTGTTGAATGGGCCTCGCCCTCACATTGTTCCCAAAGCATTTGGTTTCATTACCAATGTTGAAAAAACTGAAGATTTCATGTAGAAATTTGGATTTCTAATATCTCTTTAAAAATTAGAACTTCTTTGGACTTCTCTGGTAGTTCAGAGGTTAAGGATCTGTGTTTCCACTGTAGGGGGCACAGGTTTGATCCCTGGTTGGGGAACTAAGATCCTGCATGTTGTGTGGTGGGTGCAATCCAAAAAAAAAAAAAAAAAAGTTCTGGCTATCCCAGGCCTGCGTTCCCCCAGACATCAGCTGGTTGCTCTCAGCTCCACAGACCTCCCCTGGCCCACCTTAGTCATTTCTGTGACCTGCCTGTCTTGGTGCCTGCTGAGTTTGAAACCACAATGTTAGCTCTGGGGCACACTGTGCCCCCTCATGCCACCCCACCCCCCAACTCTGGGCTTTACTCCCTCTAAGCCCCAGGCTGTCTAACAGCCTTCCTAGCCACTCACAACCTCTGCAACTGTTCACTTTTTCCTTTATTTTACCTGCAGGACATACCTGTGAGGTAGTTGCAGGAAGGGGGATCCCTTCCAGGGCCCAAGAGTGGGCTCTTGTTTAACCCTCAGAAATGAATTGTCCGAGGAGACACACGTGTTGACAAAGCAAGAGCCTTTATTGGGAAGGGGCGCCCGAGAGGAGAGCAGGAGGGTAAGGGAACCCAGAACTGCTCTGCCATGAGGCTTCCAGTCTCGGGTTTGATGGTGATGGGGTTTGTTTCTAGGGCAGTTCGTTGTCTCTGGCCAATCACTCTTGATTCAGGGTCCTTTCTGGTGGTGCATGCACTGCTCAGCCAAGACGCATGCCAGCGAGGAGGATTCTGGGAGGTGACATCTCGTTTTGACCTTTCCCAAGTTCTTCTGCTTAGTGGTGGCGTGTTAATCCTGTCTTCCTTACCAGGACCTCCTGTTGTAAAATAACTCATGCACATGGTTACTATGGTGCCTGACCAGGGTGGCTGGTTTCAGTCGGTGTGTTTCTCCAGCATCAGGGTACGTTCCCAACCTTCTTATGTGTCAGATGGAAAAACAAGCCAAAAAGGTTAGGTGACTCTATGATGAACCTAGAGAGCATATTAAAAAGCAGAGCATTCACTTTGCCAACAAAGGTCTATATAGTCAAAGTCAAAGCTATGGTTTCTTCAGTAGTCATGTATGGCTATGAGAGATGGACCATAAAGAAGGCGAGGTGGCAAAGAATTGATGCTTTCAAACTGGGGTATCGGAGAAGACTCTTGGGAGTCCCTTGGACTGCAAGGAGATCAAATCAATCAATCCTAAAGGAAATTAACCCTGAATATTCATTGGAAGCTCCAATACTGTGGCCACCTGAGGTGAAGAGCCAACTTGCTGGAAAAGATCCTGATGCTGGGAAAGATAAGGGCAGGAGGGGACAGAGGATGAGATGGTTGGATGGTATCACCAACTCAATGGACATAAGTTTGAGCAAACTCTGGAAGATAGTGAAGGACAGGGAAGCCTGGCACGCTGCAGTCCATGGGGTCGCAGAGAGTCAGACACGACTTGGTGGCTGAACAATAAGGCCACCCTCAGCCCACAGAGTGGAGAGTATTAAAAGGAGAGTTGAGTGACCGTCTTGGGGCAGGAGTGGGGTTAGCAAGTGCTCCTGGGATTGGTAGAGTCCCTTCAGTCAGTACGAGGGAGGAGAGGCTGTGGGTGCCCCTGGAGGAGGCCTGAGTTGAGGAGTGTCAGGGCTCAGACTGAGAGGAGCCTTGGAGAACGATGAGCAGACCTCCCTGCTTCTGCTGCACAGAGAGGAAGACTGAGGTCTAAATGGGTGAAGGTTCTGCCCTGGGGCCCTTAGCCTGTGAAGAGAGGAGGGAGTGTAGCTGCAGGAGGAGTCCTAGGGTGGGGTTGGGTTGCATTCTGCTCCCCTTCACCTCCACACCTCCACCACCTTAGGATAAGCCCAGCTGCCTTATCTGAAAGGTGGGCGGGGCCGCACTGATGGGTGGGGGTGGGGAGTTGACCCTTATCTGCCAGGAACTATGCTTGGTGCTTAAGGTTAAATACCTTCCTTTCACCAAGCCTCACACCCCTAGGAACTGCACATGCTAGTCCTACCCCATCTACTGCAGGAAACCAGGCACAGGGAGTGGACTGGAAAGCCGAAGACATTAGGGCATGTACTGAGTGTCAAGACTGTGTTGGGTGTTGGTCTGAGTCCCTTTTGCACATTACTTCATTTACATCTACCCTTATAAGGTCGGCACTCAAGATGAGCCCAGGGAGGTAGAGAGAGACTCAGCAACTTGCTGGAGGTCACACAGCTCGTAAGCTGGCAGGGCCAGAGCTTGAACCCAGGGAGTCAATAGACCAACTCTTCATCAGTTAATGCCAACATCTCCCAGTTAAATCAGATCATAACAGCCATTCACAGCCTCAAAGAATAGCGAAGAAAGATGTATTCGTTTCCTAGGGCTGCCATAACAAATTCCCACGAACTAGGTCACTTAAAAAACAACAGAAATTTATTGTCTCACAGTATTAGACGTTCAAAGTCAAGGTGCTGGCAAGGTTGGTTCCTTCGGGAGGCCCTGAAGGAGAGTCTGTCCCATGCTTCTGGCCAGGAATCCTTTGTTTTCCTTGGCTTGGAGACACATCACTGCGATCTCTGCCCCGGTCTTCACAAGGTGCTCTCTCTGTGTGTGTCTCTATGGCCAGTTTCCCTCTTATAAGAACCTCAGCCCCTGGGTTGCTCCCCTCAACTGATTGCCCCCACCAAATGCCTCATGGTCAGGCATTTGTGACTAATCCCTTTCCTCTCTGACTCGGCAGGTGCTTTTGACAAAAATCCCTGTTATCCAGTTGAGAAAAAAATTTTTGGAAGTTCAAACGTCCTGGAGCGTGTGTGAATGTGACCTTTTTGACAGTGTCAGTCGCTCAGTCATGTCCGACTCTGCAACCCCATGGACTGTAGCCCACCAGGCTCCTCTGTCCATGGAATTCTCCAGGCAAGAATACTGAAATGGGTTGCCATTTCCTTCTCCAGGGCATCTTCCCAACCCAGGGATTGAACTTCCGTCTCCTGCAGATTATTTATCATCTGAGCCACCAGGGGAGTTGTCATTTAAAGACAAAATCCCTCATCTGAAATCTTTAGGTTTTCAAGAAGGAAAGGGCTTTTTTTTTTTTTCCTTCAGGATTCCCAGACAGTTCTCTTGGTTCATCTGCAGGGGGTGCCTGAGGAGGCATGGCAGGGGCCTCAGAGTTTGGAGGGGCCAAGGGGTGAGGTTTCATTCTGTGTGTGTTTGTATGTGTGTGTATGTCTGTGTGTCAGTCTTTGAGAGTAAGACACACAGGTGTATGTGTCGACATGGGGTCAGAGGTGCATGGGGTCAGAGGTGCACGGGGGCAAGAGTCAGGGACCTCGAGAGTTTGTTACAGCACAGAGTTCTGCTCTTCCTCACCTGGCTCCTTCCTTTTGCCAACTTCCCCCCACCCCCCACCCCCTGCTCTCATGTCCTAGTAAGATCTTTCTTGACCTTCTTATCCCTTCTCAGCTGAATTTTTCCCCATAACACATTTCCTGTGCTTCCCTCATGTACTAGGGTTTTATCTGACTCCCCTACCCCCAACCCAGCTGTCGAGTGCGAGCTCCAGGAGAGCAGGGCTTCCCATGTTTACCGCTCACACAGTGGTAAGTGCTCAACAGGTGTTTGGCTTACTTATTTGGCAGTACCAGGTCTTAGTCATAGCATGCAGGATCTTCAGTTGTGACATGGGGCCTCTCGGTTGTGACATGGGGCCTCTTGGTTGTGCCTTGTGGGATCTGGTTCCCTGACCCGGGATTGAACCTGGGTTCCCTGCATTGTAGCATATGGTCTTAGCCACTGGACCACCCGGGAAGTCCCACAACAGATACTTGTTGAATGAGTGAACCCAGAGGGAGGCACATGGTGGGGCCTGTGCTCAGAGAAGGGGTGTCAGAATTACACGAGGACCTGTACGAAGCCCAGCAGGCACATAGCAAAGTCAGGGCTGTCTGCCTTGCCCTCTGGCTACCGCTTCCCTGCTTCCCCTGCACGGTGGGGTTTACCGTTCTGGACTGGACTGTAAGACAAGTCTTCTGGCCTCTTCCAGCTGGACTGTGGGTCCGCAGCAGGAGGGAGGGTCCAGCGGCTCCTGCACATTGTAGAGATGAGGCCTGGGCCCAGCTTCCCATGCCTAGCAGAGGGTCAGCGCATGCAGGGATGCCCTATCCTGGACTGGGGTGCTCCGGCAGATTCTTGGGGCTGGGGGTGAGGGGATGGGAAAAACCAGTCTGTCAGGTTCAGATGGACCTTCCTTGTTGGAGAGCAGAAACCGAGGCAGCTCCCTGGGCACAGGGCCAGGGATCAAGGCTGGAGGGATGCCAGATATTCTCACTGCTTATTCCAGCAGCTTTGTCTCCCAGAGGCTGCGCTTGCTGATCTGGAAATCAGGGCTGAGCAGGAGGGAGAGGCAGAGACCAGGGAGCTGCCTCGCCCCTCGGAGCCAGCCCAAGTGTCCTCATTTTTTGTACATCACTAAGTAACTCTTAGTAGACCAGGTTTCAGAGAAGGGTTGATCTGGGTTCAAGTCCTGCCCTACCCTGTCCTTGACTCAGGGGTGACCACAGGTGACCATGGGCACATTTTCCTCTGAGCTCCTGTTTGAAAAATGGGGCTAATAAAAAAGCTTAATGAGAGGGTTATGGGAAAATCAGTGAAATAAAAGGGAAGGTGCTCACCTGAGGCTTGGCACATTACGAGCCAGAGGGCATTACGTGGTTATTTGTGACCAAGCCCATGAGTGATAACACCACCAATTGATAAGTGTACATTAACGTAAACCCAAATCATTCCCTTCGTGATTTTTAATTCACTGCATTTTCTAACTTCCTTTCAGATAGTTGTAACCAGGCAACATGATGGCATGGAGGCCCATAAGGACCCTGCTTTAGAGCAAGGAGATAATTAGGGACTTCCCTGGAAGTCCAGTGGTTAGGGTTCCACACTCCCACCGTGGGGGCACGGGTTTGATCCCGCACGCCCAGTAGCATGGCCAAAATAAAAAGACAGGGAGATAATTGTCTGCCCCTGGAAGGGTCCTGTGCCTTGCTGCTTTGGGGATGTCTGTTCTTTTGAGCAGTGACTCCCCTGGGTCTGGGGGCTCTTGGCCCCACTGATGTGTCTGTTTCAGGCAGTGTCTGTCCGAAGGATGAGTGGTAAAAGCTTGGGGGTCTGGGCTGAGACACCCTGACTCTGGGTCCTCATGGATAAGGACTCCCCTCCAGTGGTGTGACTGCCCACAAGGCCCTACTCCCCGTTCCACCTTCCTCACCGCACACTGGGCCCTGTGGGCTACCCAGTCTATTGGTGGTGGCTGAAGGAGAGCACTAGAGGCTGGGGGTGGGGCAGGAAGGCTGGTGGGGTACAGTAGCCAGGTGGGCATCCCTGGGAACTCACCCCTCCCCCCCAGGAGAGGAAGAGGGGCAGGTGCAAAATCCTGGCGAGAAGGGGGAGAGGGTGCCTTCCTGAGTCTCCCACTCCCACCCCTGGGTGGAGGGAGGCAAGGCTGGGAGCATATTTATTGACTCAGGGCTGCATCCTCCTATAACACACAGCACCTGTGCCGGAAGGGTGTCTGGCCCCTATTTCTTGGATAAGGAAGCTGAGGCCGGTTAGCGCCTGAGCATGTGTTTACTGAGCAGGTACTCTGTGCTCGGCACTGCAGGGCACTGGAGACGCAGCGATGCCCAAAACCCAGGGGCCTGGGTTCTAGCGGGTGGACT
Source organism: Cephalophus harveyi (assembly GCA_006410635.1). NCBI lineage: Eukaryota > Metazoa > Chordata > Mammalia > Artiodactyla > Bovidae > Cephalophus > Cephalophus harveyi. The sequence continues at coordinate 349,144 of SJYT01022253.1, read as the reverse complement.
AGAGATGCTCTGGGGAAACGCACAGAGGTGGGGACACTTGCCTGGTGCCCCACCACCACATAGGCAGGGTGAGAGCCCAGCAGCTGACTGGCAGGCCCAGGGCTCTACCTCTCACTTCCGGTGGTGAAGGGAAAGGAAAGCTCTCAAAGGGGCTCCCGGACTCCGGGCCTCAGCTAGGATCACCCCTGCCCTGCCCCACACGTGGAGGGGGACTGATACAGAAACTTCCCTTTCGGTCCTTGGCAGGGGACCCTCTCTGAGGGCTTTCCTGGTGGCTCAGATGGTACAGAATCCACCTGCAATGTGGGAGACCTGGGTTCGATCCCTGGGTTGGGAAGATCCCCTGGAGAAGGGAATGGCTGCCCACACCAGTATTCTGGCCTGGAGCATCCCATGGACAGAGGAGTCTGGGGGGCGACAGTCCATGGGGTCTCAGAGAGTCGGATATGACTGAATGACTTTCACTTTAGGGGACCCTTTCTGGCTGCTCTGGGTTGAGTGACAGCTCTCCCTTGTCTGGGAAGCTGGGGAAATTTTTGTCCTCCAAACCAGCAGGCAGAGGTGGGTTTTGCTTCTGAGCAAGTAAGGTACCACTCTGCCAAGTTCCCCAGGATGCCCTTGAGGTGGGTCAGCCGACCTGCCTGTGTAGAATTCCCTGCGGCACGGCGTCCTCAGCTAGGAATAGTTCCTTTATACACATGAACCCCCATGGGCACTGACCTTATAGAGTAAGTGTGCTCTTCATACTCACACGACCAGTGCTGTGGCTGTGAGTTGCCCCAGCGTCACGCAGCTGGCAAGAGGAGTGGGTTTTAAATCAGGCGGTCGGCTCTGGAGGCCGTGGTGGTAGCTACTCTGCACACTCCGGGATGTTGGGGCCCACCTTGCCACACACAAATGGCGTGCTGGTCCCTTTGCTTCCCCGAGGCCCAGTTTCACCTGGAAGGCAGGGAGGGTAGCACCTGGATGGGGTAGTTAGGCGAGTCGGAGAAGGCTGGGTGGAGGGGGCTTGGTGGGGCTCCAGGCAGATGTCACTGTACCTCCGGGCCTCTGTGATTGTGTCCCTGCCTCTGCTGGTGACTTCATCTTTCTTTCAGTAGCTTTTCCTAAGCCCCTGGCCGAGCTTGGGTCCTGTCCTGGGTGCCAGCATGCACTTATGAATGAGCCAGTCATTTTCTTGGGGAACTGGACGAGCCTGGGAGACCACCCTCTGCAGGGCTGCAGGGGTCTCACCCTGGAGGCAGCCAAGTGGATGGCAGTGCTGCTGTGGCCTCCGGTCTGGGGAAGGAAACAGAATTCGTTTTGGGTGAGTGGTGCCTGAGGGGCCATGTAAGCCCAGAAGAGGGCTCTGGAGCCTAGACTGGAGGAGTAGGGAAGGTTCCCTGGAGCACGTACCATTTCAGCTGGGGTCTGAAGGAGGTAAGTTACCAGGTCTGGTGGCTCAGATGGTACAGAATCCACCTGCAATGTGGGAGACCTGGGTTCGATCCCTGGGTTGGGAAGATCCCCTGGAGAAGGGAATGGCTGCCCACACCAGTATTCTGGCCTGGAGCATCCCATGGACAGAGGAGTCTGGGGGGCGACAGTCCATGGGGTCTCAGAGAGTCGGATATGACTGAATGACTTTCACTTTAGGGGACCCTTTCTGGCTGCTCTGGGTTGAGTGACAGCTCTCCCTTGTCTGGGAAGCTGGGGAAATTTTTGTCCTCCAAACCAGCAGGCAGAGGTGGGTTTTGCTTCTGAGCAAGTAAGGTACCACTCTGCCAAGTTCCCCAGGATGCCCTTGAGGTGGGTCAGCCGACCTGCCTGTGTAGAATTCCCTGCGGCACGGCGTCCTCAGCTAGGAATAGTTCCTTTATACACATGAACCCCCATGGGCACTGACCTTATAGAGTAAGTGTGCTCTTCATACTCACACGACCAGTGCTGTGGCTGTGAGTTGCCCCAGCGTCACGCAGCTGGCAAGAGGAGTGGGTTTTAAATCAGGCGGTCGGCTCTGGAGGCCGTGGTGGTAGCTACTCTGCACACTCCGGGATGTTGGGGCCCACCTTGCCACACACAAATGGCGTGCTGGTCCCTTTGCTTCCCCGAGGCCCAGTTTCACCTGGAAGGCAGGGAGGGTAGCACCTGGATGGGGTAGTTAGGCGAGTCGGAGAAGGCTGGGTGGAGGGGGCTTGGTGGGGCTCCAGGCAGATGTCACTGTACCTCCGGGCCTCTGTGATTGTGTCCCTGCCTCTGCTGGTGACTTCATCTTTCTTTCAGTAGCTTTTCCTAAGCCCCTGGCCGAGCTTGGGTCCTGTCCTGGGTGCCAGCATGCACTTATGAATGAGCCAGTCATTTTCTTGGGGAACTGGACGAGCCTGGGAGACCACCCTCTGCAGGGCTGCAGGGGTCTCACCCTGGAGGCAGCCAAGTGGATGGCAGTGCTGCTGTGGCCTCCGGTCTGGGGAAGGAAACAGAATTCGTTTTGGGTGAGTGGTGCCTGAGGGGCCATGTAAGCCCAGAAGAGGGCTCTGGAGCCTAGACTGGAGGAGTAGGGAAGGTTCCCTGGAGCACGTACCATTTCAGCTGGGGTCTGAAGGAGGTAAGTTACCAGGCAAGGGCTTTGTATGCATGTGGTAAAAGCCAAATAAATATTTCTCGGGCCAATGAGAAACGTGTCCTGCGGGGGGGGGGGCGCCATGGCGAAGGCCTGGAAACCTTTGCTCTGTGGCCTCCGGCCTGAGCGCCGGGGACTCTGGGAGACTCTGGCTCCGTCTCGTCCCCTCCAGGTGCTGGGGCTGCTGGTGTGGGCCCTGATTGCTGACACTCCGTACCACCTGTATCCATCTTACGGCTGGGTGATGTTCGTCGCCGTCTTCCTCTGGCTGGTGACAATCATCTTCTTTGTCCTCTACCTGTTTCAGCTGCACATGAAGCTGTACATGGTGCCCTGGCCGCTGGTGGTGAGTCTGGATAGGAGCCCTAGGGGTGGCTCTGGGCTGGCCCCTCTGCCTCTGGGCCGGCTGTGACAATGTGACCTTCCCTAAGTGAGATGTGGTGGCTGGGGGTTGCCCGAAGTCCTCGTTGGCCTGTAGAACTGAGTGGGGGCGGGGGAAGGAGGATGAATGGTTCGGGTGTCCAGTTTTTCTGAGCGCTGAGAGCTTTGAATCCAGGATGACTCAGGCTTGACTTTCTCCCACGGAGGGAGTACAAGTGAGGTGCTGTTTGGGATCTTGAAAATATTTTTCCTCTTGGGGGGGTGGGCAGTTGGGATTTGATTCTGTGGGTGCTCTGGCTCTGGCTGGGCCCAGGCCGGCAGCCCTGGGCCTGCAGGCTGGGGTGAGCTGGCAGGAGTTACCGAGGCTGGGCCTGGTGTGTGCAGGATGGGCTGGGCGTAGGGTGAGGTCCCCGCAGCCTGGCAGAGGGTGGTGTCCTCGGTTTGCCTAGGTCAGTCTCCTTAGAACACAGAGCTGAGAGTGTCCATAGGAAGTACCCTGGCCAGACACAGAGAAAGCTGCTGAGGCTTTTTTTCCCTTCAGCCCGGAAAACCCCTGCAGCTGGGGTCTGAGGCTTTCAGCGAGCCGAGGCGAGAGAGGCACATGATTGTCAGACAAGCAAGGCTGGGACTAGGCAGCATTGTTTGCAATTCAATGACTTTTGAAGCTGAGGAAACGTGAGTCATCCTCAAGACAGACCGGGTTTGTTAGATCTTGACATCACTGGTAGGAGCCAGGTGGTGTTTGCAGTGGGCACTGGGCTTGGAGGGAAGATCCTGGGGTGACGAGGGGGTGGCCTGACTTCCTGGACAGGGTCCAGCCCCTGCCCTGTGTCCTAGGAGCCTTGAAGAAAGACATCTCCGGAGACGGAGGGGCCTTGGTGTCTCTTAGCACTGCTGTGGGGCTCCAGTCACAGCTGCTGATGGGAGAGGCTCCGTTCCCAGGCCATGATGGCAGGCCAGTGCCTCACACTCCTAGATAAGGCAGAATTAGGATTGCCAAATCGGGCTTTTCTGGGATGGGGACTACAAGCCCCCTTTAGGGCCCAGGCAAGAGCCCCTAAAGTAAAGACATATGAGTGAAGCAGGTCAGGAGGGGTTCTGGAGAACCTGTCTGTCCATAGGAAGCCGCCTCAACTCAGCTCTAACTGCTGTTAGTGGGAATGCAGGTGCCACATCTTGATGTTTTAAGATTGAAAGTTTTATATGTAATCTTAGTTTTTATATGAAATCTAATTTTAGAATGTTGGTAATTGTTTTTTAAAAATATGAGATAAACCAAACATGCCTGAGGGGCATCAGTTTGCTGTCTGGCTAGGCTAAGAGATCTGCTAAGAACTGACTCCAGGGACCAAGCCCTGGGGAAATGGGACCTGGGACTGGTTGTTAGCCCAGGGCCCTTCCTTGCCAGCCAGCTGAGGGTCTTTACCGTGGCATTTGATGTGGGGCCTAGAGCCTAGGATGTGGCCAGAAGGCAGACACAGGTTCCTCCCACTGGGGGCAGAGGTAGGGATGTGAGGGCCCCCCAGTGCCGCCCCCCCACACCCCTGGGGTCAGCCTCAGAGCCAAGCCCTCAGGGGCCACGGGAAGGGCCAGGCTTGGCGGGGAGCCACCGCGGAGGAGCAGGCCCTTCAGCTGGAGCACTGAGACAGGCTCGGTTTGGCCTCTTGCCATCAGGAGTGAGTTTTACCACGTGGAACTGTTGATGTTCCAGCCAGATCACTTCAGGCCCCCACCATCTCTCAGCCTTCAATATGTTTATGTTCTCTGCTCATAGGGCCTCCAGGCTGGCCCTGTGTAGACCTCTGCCTCTGGAGGCCCTTTTAGTGGGAAAAACCCACGCGGTCTCCATCCTCCTCAAGCCCCAGTCCCTGTTCTGGCTACTGAAGGGATGTGTCAGTGGGAACAGGAAGTTCCATAGTTACTGTAAAAGTCTCATGTCTTAAGCCTGTTCTTTCCACTCCCCCAACCCCCAGTTAATGGTATTTAACGTGGGTGCCACTGTTCTCTACATCACGGCCTTCATCACCTGCTCTGCTTCGGTTGAGCTGACATCCCTGAAGGGCACCCGGCCGTATAACCAGCGTGCAGCAGCCTCCGTGAGTATGGTTCCCCGGGGCACCCTCGGCAGTTACAGGGGCGACGGGTCAAGGCGAGGTCTATGCCCCTGGACTCCCGCTGCTCCCTGACCCCAGGCCCGGCACCTGCCACATGCTCAGTCGCCCTCCAGCTGCCAGTGGTCTCACAGGTGTCCGTGTTGTTTAGTCACTAAGTCCAGTCCAGTTCTTTGCGACGCCGTGGACCACAGTCCGCCAGGTTCCCCTGTCCATGGGATTTCCCAGGCAATAATACTGGAGTGGGTTGCCATTTCCTTCTCCAGGGGATCTTCCCTATCCAGGGATTGAACCCATGTCTCTTGCACTGGCAGGTGGATTCTTTACCACTGAGCCACCAGGTGTCCATAATTAACAGCAAAAATTAACAGCAAAACCCTGAGGAACCAGAATGCTTGGGAAATGCTTTGGGTTGGCAAATGAAGCTTGGGCTACCTGTTGAACTTTGCTGTGCCACACTGATCTAAGGTTGTATGTCTCCTTGGAGAGTCTGTTAGAAGCTCTCTATCATCCACCTTTGAGAAAGGCATGGGAAAAAAACCTTTTGGTTTAAACTATCTGGGAGATTCTCAGGTTCTCCTCGGCAACCCAAACTTGGGCTCCATGTCGGGTAAAGTGTCAGAACCCCACACACCTGGCATGCATCACCCATGAGTGTTCTTCCCACTCCGTGTGTGTGTGTGTGAGGACAGGAGGGTCGGGGGGAGAGGGACGGCCAACTCTTTTGACAGACCAGGAAACTGAGGCTCAGAGAGGTGAAGGGACACACCTAGACTGAGCCCCGGGTAGGGCTAGACCAGGACTTGGGCTTCCTCATTCTTCTGGTGAGGATAGTTTTGAAACCTGTGAACTCAGTCACCAGAAGAGAGACATGGAGATTTCTGGAATGTGAATTACATAATATTTCTAGGGCAGCTTTTGAATGTTGCCTTTTAAAAAACGAAATCCCGGAGCTGGGTCTAAAGCAGCTCCTACCCCTTTGTCACTCTTAGCATATTGTCCAGTCTTCCCTCTCAGTCTGACACAGCTTGCCTGGGTTAATGCAAAGTTAGCACCCAGAACCCGGTATCCATCAGCCTCATAATCACTAAATGACTGGAGTTGGTGTGGCTCATTCAGTTAATTGAGGGGCTCTGGCTTCACTGTCTGTGCCTGCCCTCTGTTTCACTGCTGTGGCCCCCAGCCCCACGTGCCATGCTTCAGACAGACTCACCTCTGTGTCTTCTCTTTCAGTTCTTTTCGTGTTTAGTGATGATTGCCTATGGAGTGAGCGCTTTCCTCAGCTTCCAGGCCTGGCGAGGAGTAGGCAGCAATGCAGCCACCAGTCAGATGGCTGGTGGCTATGCCTAAACCACCTGTGCCATGGGCCACTGCGGGGCTGAAGGCTACAGCCTGCTCCCAGTGCGGGCGGCTCCAGAAGCCTGAAGTCTGCGCCCTGTACAGAGTCAGCCTGGAAGGGACTACGCATGCTCCTCTCTGCTCATCAGGTTCCTCGGGCTCACCCGACACTCCCAAGGAATCAGGACCCTTCCTCTGGCAGGCATGTGGCCTGGAGAGAGGCCAACAGCCAAGACAGTCCTCTCCGCCCTCCATATTCAGAAGGTGATGGGGGATACGGGACTCTTCTTGCTTTGTCCTTAGGACTTCGTGTTCAAAGCTGAGACCTAGCCTTCTCGCCAGCACTAAATACACTAACAGTGAACTCCACACCCGCAGCCCCTGACCCACCATAGAATAAGCCTAACAAGCAGCAAGTATTTATCCTCGTTTTTGTTCTGGGAAAGCTGAGCAAACTCATGAAACCATTCTGATTCCTGAAAACATTAACTAACTCTGGTTTGACCCTCCCCCAAGCCAACATGTCACTTGTAGGGAAACATGTAGAAAGGGTTATGATTCTGACAGCATGGTTTTCCTTTCCTGCCTTTCGAACGTACCAGTTATTTAAAACAAATCAGTTTTGAGAGACTCTCAATGAGGAAAACCTGATCCAGGCTTCCCTCCCTTTCCCAAGCCCTTGTTTTGTCATTTTCCCTTTGGGGAAACCAACATCAATGCTGACTGCCTCCCTGACGCTGTTAATTAGGCACCTGGGACCGGAGGGAAAGTAAGGCCTTGCTGGTGAGTTGCCCTGTGCGTGGTGGTAACTTTGTTTCTGTTTTTTACAAAAATAAAGCCCGAAGAACTTATTTGGAAAAAATGTTGGGGAATCATAGTTAGAGATGCTTATGAACACCAAGAAGCCGCAACTTAAGTCAGTACAGTTGGCCTTTACCCACCTATTTGTGGGTTTCACATCTGAGGATTCAAACAATTGGTTGATATGCCTACCTTGATAGCTTGTGAAGTTCAGAGATCAGATAATCCAGGTGCTTAGTGTGTGGAGCTGACAGCAGAAAGGAGGAGCAGCAGAGAGAGGGGGGGTCCCCCTGAGCTTATTTTCCTACTACAGCACAACATGCTCTGAATAACAAGCCACAGGTATTTCTGGGCACCCCTTGGTCCCACCTTAAAAAACTGGGAACAATGAAAGTGTAACTAGGTTCAAACAGTTGTGGATGAGCTCCTCTCTGGGGGAGAGGAGCAGGGGAAGGGGTAGGTTAAGTCAGATACCCATGTCCCAGCTGGCCCGGGATAGGCCTAGTTTGGGCCTGTTGTCTTGGGATGACAATTAACTGCATCCCTTTTTACTGTCCAGTGCCTCAGAGTTTGAATAATAAATTATAGTCATTGCAGGATCAAGCCATAAGAAGAGCATTTTTAAGGAGGACTGACTTATTTTCTTTTGAGGCTTAAGAGAAAACAAAATCCTCAGCTAGGCTTCTAACACCCTGAAACAGCTTCTTTGTTAACATGCTTTGGCAAACAACTACCTTGGGGTTCAGGCCGATGCCCCCCAAGTCCTCAGCCCCTGCTGTGTGGGTGAACAGTGCTGCCCAGGGCTGAGGCCTAAGCTATAGGAAGAGGCAAGTGTCCCCTGAAGCTGGGGCCAAACACTGTGCTTTCTCACGCTGGCCATTCCTGTTGCAATCGCTCAGCTGTGTCTGACTTTGTGACCCTACAGACTGCAGTATGCCAGGCTTCCCTGTCCTTCATTATGTCCCAGAGTTTGTCACACACATGTCCAGTGAATCAGTGATGCCATCCAACCATCTCATCCTTTGTTTTCCCCTTCTCCTCCTGCCCTCAATCTTTCCCAGCCCCAGGGTCTTTTCCAATGAGTCTCTTCGCATCAGGTGGCTCAAGTATTGGAGCTTCAGCATCAGTCTTTTCAATGAATATTCAGGGTTGATTTCCTTCAGGATTGACTAGTTTGATCTCCTTGCTGTCCAGGGGACTCTCAGGAGTCTCCTCTAACACCATAGATCAAAAGCATCGATTCTCTGGTGCTCAGCCTTCTTTATGGTCCAGCTCTCACATCCATACATGACTACTAGAAAAACCATAGCTTTGACTATATGGACCTCTGTCGGCAAAATAATGTCTCTAGCTTTTTAATAACACTGTCTAGGTTAGTCATACTTTTTCTTCCACAGAACAACCATCTCCTTGGAAGAGAAGAGACACCTAAGCCCCTCTTAAGGTGGCACATGATGATGTAAGTTCCTGAGTGGACAGAGAGTAAGAGAGAAGACAGAGAGACTCAGCTAGTAAGTTTTTTTTTTTTTAAATCAGAAAGCCTATTTCCTAATGGGAAGCTATAGCAGGCTTTTTTTTCTGACTGGAAAAGGATGAAAAAAAACCCACCTGCCTTTCTTGTTCACATTTCATAATTTCATCTTTCCATTTGTCCACTTGCTTTTTCTCACCCAGACTGATCAGTGGTGTCTTCCTCGAGTGCTTCCAACATGCCCGGCCTGTGACGGGCAGTCCCATTTATAAAAAGAGCAAGAAAAGGCCAGGAGAGTCAGTGCTCAAGGAAGCCTTTGGCTTGAAAGACCAAAGCTCTGACAACCTGATGGCAGCAGCAGCAGTACACAAGGGATTGGCTCATTTAGAAAGATGGTTTACGCAAAACACCTCAAATCCTACTCATGGTACAAAAGTATTTAATAAGTGCCATGTCGGTACAGAAAAACACACAGCCTGTAGCTCATCCTTTAAAACCAAAAGAGTCAACTGAAAAGTTAGTAGAGATTCCTATTTTTACTTTAAAAACAAAAAACTAAGTACACATTGGGTATTGAACTACTACATTTTTTCTTTCACTCATGTTTTCCGACCAGCCAGTAATGTTCTATCCAACACTATAAGAAGACAATGTACTGAATCTAAGCAGGATGACCAGTAAAGCTGTTTGCTATCTCCTACTCGTGCTAAGCTAGACCATGGAACACTATCTTGGTAGGATTATTTTGACAGCCAAGAAGGAAGTGCAGAGCCCCTACCCCAAACCTTAGGAGCTGATTTACACAGAAAGGGTTTTAAGCAAACCTGCACAAACACGGACATGCTCTAAGAAAAGGATATATTTTAGACTACTTCCAGCATACATTCACTGGCACCCAGTAAAATGGACCACCAAGGTAGAAAGCATTTTAGCTTTCATAGCACTAACAGCTAAAAAGCACACAGCATATAATACTTTGATCTTGAAGTGGGTAATCATGGAAGTTCCAAGATTGTATCCACTAGGTTAGCCTGAGTATTCATCTATAAAAATATTTTTTCAAAAACACGTATACGAGGGTTATGGAAACAATGGGACTACATCTGGACCTGTAGAAGACAGTGATACAAAGACTGCACATGTAAGACTAGGGACTGATCTTCCCATGTAGCTTTTAGGTAAAGGAAATCTCTGAAAGTTGATTCCTTCTAGCTGTGATGGTAGGATTTTCAGAAATCTTAAGATGGGCAGCTAGCTGCAGTTAACCCCTAGATAAATCCTCCCAGTCAAAACCCCCACTGAGGCTGTAGGACTCAAACTGTGATCCATATAAAGAGCTGTGAATGCACGAAAAGCCTCCTGGGACGTGTGAGGCCTGCGGGGCCAGGAGAGTTGATGGTGAATTTTCCCAACACGGACACCCTGACATGAACGCTGGGGATGGGCATCCCAGGTAGAAAGCTGGACTTGGGTTTGCTGCAGGAGCCAGACTCCGAAGCCTGAGAGAGGTGTCTACTCAGGGAGGAGTACTAGGGTTAACAAAAAAAGAATGTCTTATCCCAGGAAGGTCAGGTAATTATCTTCTGACCCATCAATACTTAACATTAATGAAGAGTTGCAGAAGAGTCAGTCTTTCCAAGATGTATTCTTCTGACATCATTAGCCAAAGCCTCTCCCAGTCTACTGAGCTGGTGACGTCCAGGAAGAGTCCAGAGCCTGAAGGTGGGACCTAGGGCCGCAGATTGTTCTGGGAGGCTGGCACAGATGATTTGCACAGTGAAGTCACCACTAAACCACTGCTCAAGTCCAGTCCCCGGCCTTCTTTTTCCTACAAGAGAATACCACAACTTTAAGAGGCAAGGGACAGAACAAAGTCCTTTTTAGCTCTGACTGGGGAGGGAGATGTTTAGGGTGGGAGGCTGGGCCACCAGGGAGCACACAGGAAGAGGGAGGATGTGATTCTGCATTTTCGTTCAGCACTGGTCCCTCAAGAAGATTCCACTGCAGGAAGCATGGGTTTGATCCCTGGTTGGGAGAACTAAGATCCCGTGTGCCAAGGAGCAAGGCCAAAACAAACAAAACAAAAAACACCTCTCTTCAGTGAAAAATATTTCCTTCTCCCATTAAGATCCTGTGTTACAAGAAAGGCAAGGCAATTAAGACTTGTTTTTTGGCTTTGTCCTTTTGATTATACAAGGACCCTGTAAGGTGCCTGGGACCTTTGGTTTCACCAAAACTATGAGAGTGTAATTCTTCATAAGCACCCCAGGCTCCAGCCAGAGTAGCTGCTCTGCTGGCCTGCTGCTCACTGTCCGGCTGACACTGGCCAGTCTTATAGCGGGGAGCACAGAGGGCGGTTTGTGCCTGACAGGTCCACTTCGAATTTTCTAAGCGGTTCACTGTGGCATAACAGACAAGAAGGACTTACTGCTCGGTAGTCCAGAAACATTTCTTTAAAAGCCAGAAAATCCGTAAATGTGAGCAGCATGTCAAAAATGTCACCGGCCACTTCATCTTTATGGTGCCTGCGAAGGAAAAGGGTGGTTGCTTCATGAACAATTGACGACACAGACCATCTCCTTGAGATTTCCTTCAAAGGTATGGAGGGCCTCCCACCCAGGACCTAACCACCAAGTGCTCTGAAGCTTGATGTTCAAGCACTAGGGGGGGGAAAAGGGAGGAGGGTCTATGAATTTTCAGAGTTGAGGAGGAGCAAGGTACCAAGAGGTTAAAAAAAGTCAAGCTCAACTCACTGTAAAGTTGTAGTAAAAGCCGCCATGTTAAATCCAGGAATCCGCTCCAACAGCTGTTCTTCTATATACTTTTCTACCAAAGAAATCTGTAACAGTAAAACTTCTTTTCAGATAGCCTGTTCTCCAGCCCTTTGCAAACATTTCTGTGTGCCTGGCTCCCTGCTGAGCGCTGCGGGCACCAGAGAGAACCCGAACCCAGCTCCTCTCTTCAGTGAGCTCCTCCCACCCCTGCCCTCCGCCCTCCAGGGGAGAGGTGTACACAGGAATTACACTGCGACAAGAGGAATGCTCCCAGGCGGGAAGGGTTAGAGAGCAGAAGGGCTCCCACCCCCCATGGCACCAAATGAAGAGCGAAGTAAGTGGGGGCTTTTCTGCCTGGGTAGATAGAACCTGTGGAAAGAAACAGATGAAAAAGCCTACAGTGAAAGGCAATCACAGATCTGTTAAAAGTGGAGGCTTGGCTTAAGAAACTTTCACCGACTCTGCCATACTTTTGCATTCAAGGAATTAAGTCCTGGAGGCTCAAACTTCTCAGACAGATGAGATCCTAACAGGAGGCTGCACAGGGCCTTGGCATATGCAAAGACCCAAGGGTCCAGAGCCAAGGTTCCTGGGTTCTAGTTTGGTTTTGCCACCAACTAGTTAGTGATCTGGGTCTTGGTTTTCACTTTTATCTAACAGTCATGCATACTTGATTGAATTATGCAGTAAGAAAAAACAGTGTGTGAAAGCTGAAAGGTCAAAAGTATGTAAGTGCAAGGTATGGTGAACCCATATACTGTAACTGAAAGCAGGATTATGATAAAGTCAACCATGTTTTTAAAACAGACGAGATCATTAACTATTTGGAAAACAGCCCCAAGAACTATGCAGAGGAAAACAATAAGTGATGAAGACTAAACCCAACTCTAATTAGACTTCCTAGCAGGATGCTGGTGGCAGATTCTAAAAGTTGAGCAGATTTCAACATTATTTGATCCTAAATTCATATTTTAAAGAAATCCTAAATTCATATTTTGAAGAAATCCTAATCTCCAGTAAGAGAAATAGGAACCCACTTACATATTCATTAAAAATAGGCGTGTAGGTGAGCTTATTCTCTTCCGTGTCTTCAAACTCCTGGTAGTACTTGTCCATGAAATTCCTCTGTAATAACTGGAACTCATCATCTGAATCGCAAGAGGAAACATATTCTTTTTAACACGTGGGAATTAAATGGCTTCCCACCCCTGCCCTCCGCCCTCCAGGGGAGAGGTGTACACAGGAATTACACTGCGACAAGAGGAATGCTCCCAGGCGGGAAGGGTTAGAGAGCAGAAGGGCTCCCACCCCCCATGGCACCAAATGAAGAGCGAAGTAAGTGGGGGCTTTTCTGCCTGGGTAGATAGAACCTGTGGAAAGAAACAGATGAAAAAGCCTACAGTGAAAGGCAATCACAGATCTGTTAAAAGTGGAGGCTTGGCTTAAGAAACTTTCACCGACTCTGCCATACTTTTGCATTCAAGGAATTAAGTCCTGGAGGCTCAAACTTCTCAGACAGATGAGATCCTAACAGGAGGCTGCACAGGGCCTTGGCATATGCAAAGACCCAAGGGTCCAGAGCCAAGGTTCCTGGGTTCTAGTTTGGTTTTGCCACCAACTAGTTAGTGATCTGGGTCTTGGTTTTCACTTTTATCTAACAGTCATGCATACTTGATTGAATTATGCAGTAAGAAAAAACAGTGTGTGAAAGCTGAAAGGTCAAAAGTATGTAAGTGCAAGGTATGGTGAACCCATATACTGTAACTGAAAGCAGGATTATGATAAAGTCAACCATGTTTTTAAAACAGACGAGATCATTAACTATTTGGAAAACAGCCCCAAGAACTATGCAGAGGAAAACAATAAGTGATGAAGACTAAACCCAACTCTAATTAGACTTCCTAGCAGGATGCTGGTGGCAGATTCTAAAAGTTGAGCAGATTTCAACATTATTTGATCCTAAATTCATATTTTAAAGAAATCCTAAATTCATATTTTGAAGAAATCCTAATCTCCAGTAAGAGAAATAGGAACCCACTTACATATTCATTAAAAATAGGCGTGTAGGTGAGCTTATTCTCTTCCGTGTCTTCAAACTCCTGGTAGTACTTGTCCATGAAATTCCTCTGTAATAACTGGAACTCATCATCTGAATCGCAAGAGGAAACATATTCTTTTTAACACGTGGGAATTAAATGGCAGCAGAACTGCTTTCTAAATGGCCAGCCTTTAGGAGAGGGAAAGCTAACAGTGTTAAGGACAAAGTTCGATGGCATTAAGAGGCTTCACACTGTGTGAAACCACCGCCACCACCCTCTACCCAGTTTAAACACAGCCATTCAGGGCGGGGTGGCTTGGGAACTCCACAAACGGTTCTCTTAAATTCAGCTGCAGTGGTAGAAACAGTGTAGTGATTAGATGGATGGGCTCTGATAGAGGCGAGACTACCGGAGTTTAAATCCCACCTCAGCCACTAACACTGGGTAACCTTGGGCAGGTTAATTCCCAGTTTCTTCAACTTCAAAGTACCTATCATAAAAGACTGCTAGGTGGCATTTAGATGAGGATTCACGTATAGCGACTGACTCATAGCAAACACTTATTAGGGTTTAGGGAATTTCAACAACCAAATAGAATATCATTTCCAAAAACTAAAGGAATGCTTCACAAATGGCCTAGACGTAGGAACAAATGCCCTGGGCTTACAGAAAGCTCATTTCCCTCACTGCACACAAGGTTCTTGTAGAGGCCAAAAGAACTCCAGATATTCCTCAGCATTCCCCAGGAATCCTCTGATTGACATGGGACCTTAATGTTGTATCTTCATCTGTATTTAGGAGTTAAGGTCATGAAACTTTATAGGACCCAAAGGTACAAAACCGGGTCAAGTGATTTTCACTAAATAAGACTAAGAAATACAGCTAATAACACTAAACAACAGTGTTCTTTTCCTTATTCTCAGCAAACTTAAAGTCACCTATACGAGAGATTTTTTTCAAGTTTTTCTCTCCCACACATTTATCTTAAATGAGAGATGTCTCATTACTTAGCAGGACCTATGGATGCCAAAGTGAAAGTTGCTCAGTTGTGTCCGACTCTTTGAGAGCTCATGGATTATACAGTCCATGGAATTCTCCAGGGCAGAATACTGGAGTGGGTAGCCTTTCCCTTCTCCAGGGGACCTTCCCAATCCAGGGATCGAACCCAGGTCTCCCGCATTGCAGGTGGATTCATTACCAGCTGAGCCACCAGGGAAGCCCAAATGAATCCACAAATAGGAACTCAGGACCTAGGAAAATATGGAACCAGCTGAAGCATGACACCTTGTTCCTCATGGACACGTGTGCTATGGTTATGCTATTACACTGCTCTATGTCACAAAAATATTAAGACTAAAAACTTCCCTGCTGGCTCAGACGGTAAAGCGTCCGTCTACAATGCGGGAGATCCGGGTTCGAGCCCTGGGTTGGGAAGATCCCCTGGAGAAGGAAATGGCAATCCACTCCAGCACTATTGCCTGGAAAATCCCATGGACAGAGGAGCCTGGTAGGCTACAGCCCATGGGGTCGCGAAGAGTCGGACACGACTGAGCGACTTCATTCATTCATTCATTCAAAAACCGCTCTTACTCTCTGAAATAAAGTAGTTAATATTTGCTGAAGTTTTGCCATGAGCCCCATAACTCCAAGGTGCCCTGTTACCTGAATGAGTCCCTTCTGGGGACTGAATCTATGGTAATCAATTTTTTTCAGGAGTAGGGGCTATATGCCTTTAAGGCAAACCAAAGGACGGCTTACTTCGTATTTCAGTATGCCACATTAAACATTATATGCAGCATGATGTTTTCTCTTTTTAAAAATTAACTCTACAAGTGGATTTCAATGTTGTTAAAAGCAAGAGTCTAAAAACTAAAGAGCCGTGTAGGGAAGCTTACCCATGATGATGTCCTCTAAATATCCAACCACAGCATCAAATTCTGCATCAGAGGCGGAAGAGCTGAAAAACAGACCTGGATTAGGTACTGTTTCAGCTTAATTCCTGCCCCCCTCCCCGCAAATGTACTATGGCCCTTTTCAAATGAATTCTACAAAACACACTTTACACACCTGTGACATTAAAGTTTAACGCAGTGGATTACTTTCAGAAAACTGATGGGACACAAGGAGTCATAGAGGGACAAATAAAAGGTGTCAAGGCTCACATCAGACATCTTAAGGCTCTCACATTTATTTCCTGTGGGTTCTACTCACCGCATCTTCACTATCACCCCACACCAATCTACCCGTGGGCGGGCGTAAACCTGGTGCGGTCAACTCACAGGCCGGGGTGGGGTGGGGCAAATTAGAGTCCCTGGGGGTGGTGGTGTGGCGGCGGTGGAGGGTCTTCTGACCCGCGGTCGGGCCTCGGCCGCTCAAACCCACCAGGTTTTGCTGGCAACTAAGGACTGGAGACCGGGGGATTGTGACAGAAGCGCGTATCACCGCGCGACACCAGGCTGCGCTCCTGTCCTCCGCGCCTGAAACCCCGCGGTCGCCGGAGAGGCAGAGTCCACCGCGGGAACTTGGGGGGGGAGGGGGGGGCGGAGTCTTGCTTGTTTCCCACCCCCACTGAGGGCACTGGTTTCGCAGGGCGGAGGCCTAGGCCAAGCGCCAGCAGCCCCGGCCTTCAGCCTCCCGAGTTCGGGCGGCGTGACTCACAAGGACAGCGCGAAGCTCTCTTCCTCTAGGGCGTCCATCGCCGCCGCCGCATCCACCGCGCGTCGGGGAGCGGACCGGTTGGCCTTCTACCCTTGCCTGCGGCCCGGGCGCAGCCTCTGCTTTGCACCGCAGAGCTCCAACCGGCATCCGGAGGCCTTGCCGCCGAGGGCACGGCCGGCTCGCGCCTGCGCGCGACGCCCCGGCCTCAGGCTCCCCGGCTGCGGCCAGACGCCGGCCGGGCCTCCCAGCCCCGCCAGGCCTAGCTAAACTCGCCTCTACCTCCGCTGGGTCCGGCGTCAGTTACCGCGCCCCGCCTCCCGTCACCATGGCCACCGCGACCCTTCCGCCGCCTCGGGGCTCCTAGCAACCAATCACAGGTCTGCTTTACCCAAAACCAGGGGCGGGACAAAGATAGGGAGAGGAAGTGAGGCAAAGGGATGGAGGATAGCGAGAGGAAACTGGGCCGCATAAAGCAGGTCAGGGGCTCACTGACGTATACTCACGCTGTCGGGCGATTAAAGCCAAGACGTACCCAATGTGAAGAGCAAGGAATGGAAGCCTAGAGAGAGCTTCGATTTCCCCACTTGCTACTTAGGAATGAATTACAAGATTTAAGAAGAAGATTAACTCATTCAAGTTGGTTTTTGAAGTGAAGTCGCTCAGTCGTGCCCGACTCTTTGTGACTCTTTGTGACCCCGTGGACTGTAGCCCCCCAGGCTCCTGTGTCCATGGGATTCTCTAGGCAAGAATACCGGAGTGTGTTACCATTTCCTTCTCCAGGGATCTTCCCGACCCAGGGATCGAACCTGGGTCTCCCACATTGGAGGTAGACGCTTTAACCTCTGAACCAGCACTGTAAATCAAAAACCTTTCCACCGTCAATCCCTTAGCTTTTGAGCCAGATAGTGCAGACATTTGATTTTCGAGACAGTTGCTCCCTCTCGTGGAACTACCACGAGACAGCTACCAAAGCCAGCCCCATCCCAATAACTGGATGTCTTGTAATTTACATCATGAACATTCACATCAAAGATTATTCGGCAGTAACTCGTTTCTTGGGTAACTAGGCAAGATTAACGTTGACAGAACCACTTTGAACAACGCAATCAGGTGACTTTGCTCCAGGATAAGCCCCCTCCGAAACTGCCCAATTTTACAAAAGGGTACCCTTGACCTGTTCTCTGATTGGATCACTAGACATTGTGTCTTTTCGGTTGCATTTTATTTTTTGGCCAAATGTGTGGTACATTTTAGATATGGTTCATGTTTGATCTGTGGGTCAGATGGCCAGCCTGAATGGACAGATATCTTTAAATGAACGTAAAATAGCTATCAGTGGGGTGTGGAACTAAACTCGTTACCATGACACAGTTTTATCTAGGGTGAGATCAGTTCTCAGAGGTACTCTCTCTGTTTAGTACCAAGTAGAAGGCAGGCATTCAGAAAGGTTTGGTAAATAACCAGACCGAGCTAACACATAGGATCAGAGCAGAGAAGGAAACTTGATTCCATCTATTCTGGTTATCTAATGCTGTTACTATCCACCCAAAACTTTCTGGCTAAAAAAAGAAAAAAAAAAAAAATTATTTTGCTCAGTAATCTGTAACGTGGACAGGACTTGGAAGGGACAGTTTGTTTCTGTTCTACTTGGCATCAGTTGAGGGTAGCTGGAATGGGGCTAGAGAACCTCTTCCAAGAAGCTTACTCAAATTAGTATTAGCTGCAACACCTCAGTTGTGGATGTTGAACAGAGGACCTGAGGGGTCCGGGGCTGTCTCAGTTCCTCTCCATGTAGGTCTTCTCATGGATATTTGGGTTTTCCCACATCATGGTGGCTAGGTCCAAGAATATTTCAAGAGAGAGGAAGTGGAGCTGCCAGTCACTCAACCACCTGAGACCAGAAACTGGCTCAATATTTTCAGTCTCTGCCTGGCTATATCCCTAGGTCCTACTTCCTCCTTTTTTTATTGTTACTCCTTCAGTGAGATTTCTCTCCTTCCCCTCATCTAAATTAGGTTCTCCTTGCTCTTTCTCAAAGCACTCAACAAGTTATTACAATAAGGAAAAACATAGTTTTCTCCCCACTACCAGATGTTAGCTCCACAAACAGATCTGTTTTTGTATACCACATAGTTGCAGTGCCTGAGATATATTAGGTGTCCAATAAAGGTTTGCTGGATGAGTAAGTGATTAACCTTGCTTCTGAGTTCTAATACTTGATTCTATCCTAACCTGGAAAGGATAAACCTGAGTATCTTGGAACCTTAGCAGCAGGCACCAATGAAAGTTGTGAAATCTTAAGTCAAAAAAGGCAACAAATGTTTTATTTATTCAATGCAAATTACTGTATATACCACAAGCTAAAGAGAACATATATATATATATTTATATATATATTTGAATTTATGGAAGACTAAAGACATGGAAAAAATCCAGCACCCCAACAAGTATAGCCAGGAAGGAAATCAGCTCTGTAATAGAACGATTTAATGAACTACAAACAAGAAAGGGTGGGGAAGGAAGAAAAAAAATGTGCATTGAATTTAAGACATTGTAAAACTGAGAAGACATATTTACTATTCAAGTATAAACTCAGTAAGGACTTGGCATAAATTGAAAGGCAGCTGCTGAGGTACACCATTATAAAATAAGTTCTATGAATTTACAATTCTACCTTCCAATTTTCTGGGAGAAAAAACCAAACTCTTGAAGGTCTTCACCAGAGACCCTGAGAGGGAATAACACTTTTGATGAAGACATAGTCAACAATCCATGACTGAATTTACTATTCAAAAACATGTATTTATTTTAAACAATAGGAATACGTGCTCTCAGACTGTCCTCTAAGAGTTTTTGAGACTATTCGTTCAAGAGTTTCAAAGTATATTACTTCCAAAAACAATGCTGATTTTAAAAAATTATTTCAAACAAAAACCAAAAAGACCTGATTTGATGGTACCTTAAAAATACCCTAAATACCAAATTTTCTCCAGTCTAACATTGCAATTAATTTAAGAATTCCTCCTGCATTGTTAAAACATTTTTTCCTCACAAAATGTGGGTACTGAAATTGGATAGAAACATCATGAATGTGAAAATACCACCAATTTTCAGCAGTTAAAAAAAAAAACAACCTAGAATGTTCTTTGGGATCACTGAAATATCAAAAATTGGGTTTTGTTTTTTGTCTACAGTCTGTGCACCTTCTTTCAGGCCCTCCATGTTGCTTGTAGTATTGACCTGTGGGATTCTAGTTTTACAGCTTCAAGTCTTGCAGTGCAGTATCCCATGCTTAAGATACCAGTGGCTCTCTGACCAATGGGAAGTTATGCTTAACCCAGAAACGCTATCATTTACTTCTCCATAATGACTTTTGCCCAAAATAAAAACTTTAGAATATGAGACAAAACATCCTGTGTTACACAATCAAATGAACCCAGCCTGGAGAAATCCAGTGTGGTTTCAAGCACTCAAGAGGGCATTGTCTCCTATTGCTTTTCATGGAATTACCACAGGCCTAGCTACTGGCATTCACCTTTCCTTGGCCTTAAAAGGAATTTCTCAGGGTTGGCAGGTTGGGTTAGATTCTAGGAGAATTTTGTCTTTGATAAACTATCATTTTTTTTAGCATAAAATCTGGCCATGGCTATAAGTTTCAATGTGCATACAACTGATTAGAGATTTTTTTCTTTGTTTTTCTTTTCAACATTGGCTGGAATTGAGTAGAAATAAGTCCATGAGGCCTCTTCACGTGTGTCATGAGATATGAGAAATCTGTCTGACTCTAGTCACTATTTCTTTCCGACACAATGGGCAGGTCTCCAGTTGCAAGGCACAATCCATGCACAGATCACTGAGGAGAAAGACAAAGATACCAGTTAGGTCAGTTCTTCAAAAAGTCAGACTGATGATGTGCTGACTCAATGGAGCATGTTAACTGAAAGGGTAATAATCACACATGGCTGAAACATTAAGTAAATATATAAACAGTAAGTCTCTCTTCCACTTCTGACCTTCAATCTTCCTCTTCTGAGGAATAAGTTAAAAGTTCGTGTGCATTCTTCCAGAAAGTCTGGATATATAAAGCCTATGCATAGAGATGTGTATCTGTAGGTAGAAATACAATGCTATTTTTTTCCCCCAGACAGTTAGCTATCTGACCCATTATAATTTGTTGAATAGTCTATCTTTCACCAGATTTGACATAATGTCTCTATATTTTTCTTTGTAAGTAGTTCTACTTTTGGGCTTCTGTTATATTACTATGTCACTCTTTTCATATATATTGGGACAAAACTACTAACTTTTTTTTCCCCTAAAGGTGGCATTTTACACATATTCTTTCTCACCCTGTTTTTTTTTTTTTTTTTAAATTTTAAAATATTTATTTATTTTTGGCTACACTGGGTCTTTGATGTTATGTGCTGACAGCAGGCATCCTTGTCTGGTCCCTAGCATCTCTTGGAAGACTTCCAGTGTGTCCCCCTTAAAAAGATGCTTGTGTTTGAGATATATATATTTTTTATATTGTAAAGGAAGTATCCATCCATCTTTAATTTATACTTTTATTTTCTATATCCATTTCTAGTAGTAGTCATTCATTTGAGATGGATATTGAATTTTTAGCATTTTTGCAGAAAGTATTAATTCTCTGCTCCACTGTCCCTTGGCCTATTTGAGAAATTACATTTGAGTAAATACATTTGAGAAATTACACTGATTTCCTATGTTGCACTAACCTTGCATTCCTGAAATAAACCCCTCTTGGTCGTGTTGCTGGGCACTAGTTGCTGATGATTTAGGATTTTTAGGTTTAAATTCATTCATTCATTTTTGTGTTTCATCAGCTTTTTGTATGATTAACATGCAGGCTTTGTAAAAAGACTGTGACTTTGCTATTTTTTCTGCGGTCTGAGAAGTTTATATAGAATCCATCCATTCCCTCAAAGTTTGAAAGAACGTACTTGTGAAACCACCTGGGCTTTCAGTGGGGAAGGCAAAGGGGGAAAATCATCTCAATTTCTTTCATGGTATTAATGGTAGGAATGTTTAGACTTTCAGTCTGTATTCTAGGGGGTGGCACATGTCAGTTTAGCCAGATTTCCTTTCTTAACCTCTACTCAACGGAACTGTTGTTGCTGAAAGTGGAGCTGGACTTTCTTATAATTCTTTTAATTTCCTCTGCCAACTTTGTTCTGGATATGTCTAATGTGGAGACTGTGGTCATACTTAAGATACTTGATTCTAAGTTTTTAGATTTCAGCCCTCTTTCACGAGCACTTATTGTGTGCCAAACCACCAATAAGGGCCAGAGTGTTCAAAGAAGAATAAGCCCAGATCCTGAGGAGTTCTGGGCTACAGAGCTGATACAGGGAGACCTGGTAGCTAAAGCTATGTGAAGAATAAGAGCAAGGCAGTGTATGGGATAGGCTGAATTACAGGGAGCTGGTCTGGAACACTGGGATAGAGGTACTGCTCGTACATAATCAGCACACATGCCTGGGCCAGGCCAGGGTCAGCACACTGCCCAAGCTCCTCTTTCTCCTTCTAACCTTAGTTGTGAGGCCTTTTTAGGGGACTGTTTTACTTGCTACTCTTGCTGATGTTTAGACATTCTATTCTACAGGATTCAGGCTGTCCTCATTTCTTATAACTGCAGAGTGGTTAGATGGTAGGGTGCTGCCCTCTCAATGCTGAGGAGGGTAAAGAGTAAGTACCTGAGAAGGCTCTAAACTAAAAGGGATTTCCTAAGAGACCTGTAATTTGCATTAAGTCTTTTACATTTTGGGAATGAAAAATGTGTTAAAAATAAAGTAGTGAGTAAACAAAGTAAAACAAAACAAAAACATGGGTCTTCTATATCAAGCAGCTTCTTCTATTTCAGGTACTTTCTGGAAGACAGACTTGGCAAACTCTGAAACCTCCTTCAGCCCACTTTGAATATTATGAACCTTGATGAACAGCTAGGGAACTGATAACACTGTAAAAGCAATTCAAGAACAGGTAGAACTTTGTCTAATGTAATGTACACAAGAGGAAATAACCAAACAAACCCTCTGACCTGTGTCCACATGGCTTCAGTTGCGTGTCTGCTACCTCATCGCAACACAGGGAGCAGCAGTTTTCCCGGATACTGACTTGCTTCAACAGAGCAAGACGCCTGTGCCTGAGTAGAAAACACAGTTGGAAGTTCATTTTATCAACAAATAAATGAGCAGTGATGCGTATGAAATGACTTGAAAATGCTCTGTACATGGGAGTCTACCATGTATTCCCTAAGCTCTATTCAGTAAAGTTTTCACATGAGACATCTCATTTCAATCTTACAATGATTTTCTAAAACAGAGAATGAAGGAGGCTGGTCATTCTCATCTTACCTGGTGGCTCAGCTGGTAAAGTATAACACGTACACAGAAGTAAACTGCTTTCCTGAGTTCTGTGGTGGGAGCTCTAGCAAATTAATCAAACCAAAGGTGGAGGGCATGGGAGCCTCCAGTTACAGCGAGTTGGTCATGACCTGGACTTGTGACTAGCACATAAGTGGGAGGAAAGGGCAGTCCTGCAGGACTAAACCCTTCTCCAGGTGGGGTCTGAAGCTATTTCCAGGTAGACGGTGTCAGAATCAAGTTCACTGCTCAGTGGTACTGGAAAACACATGTCAGACCATTCTAGTAGCAGGAAGAGTTGTGAAAGCAGAACTTTCTAGTGCAAAGACCCTGGGGCTATAGGGCAAAGACCCTGGACCAAGCAGACTTGGTCTGTTTCAGGAGCAGCAAGAAGGCCAGGATGGCTGAAGTATCAGGAGCACAGGGGAGAGTGCAAGAGGTCTAAGAAGTAGTGGAGGAGAGGAGGGGACAAATCCTACAGCGTCTGCTGAGATTCAAGCTTTTACCTTAAATGAAAGAGGAAGCCTCTGGAGTCTGATGAGCAGAGAAGTGCATGATCTGATTTATGTTGTAACAATCATTCTGGAGGCTGTGCTGAACAGACTGAAGGGGTTAAGGTGGGAACAGGGAGACTACTTTGAGGGCAGGAACAACCCAGGTGGGAAATTGGAGGCTTTAGCCATGGTGGGAGCAGGGAGAGGGAACAGAAGTTGTTGGCTGGGATGTATTCTCAAAGTACAGCCCATAGGATTTGCTGAACAATCCGTCATAAAAATGGCAGAAACTCATACTCTGCCTTGTCAAGGATCCTCTAGGACTACAGCCAGGGAAACAGAATCGACAATGGAGCTATTAACAGAGAAAACTGTAAGAGAAGCAGGTGGCTGTGAGTGGATGAGTGTTGTAGCTGAGAGGTGGGTGTGTATATATATATATACATGGTGTGTGTGTGTGTATATATATATGGTGCTTTACTGTGCTATTTTCTTTCATGTGTATTTGAAATTTTCCATAATAAAAAGTTTAAGAAAAAGAAGAAGAAAAAGAATGAATGGAAGAAGAGGTAGAGACAGAGAGGATTTACAATATGGAACACTTTACAAAATGCCAAGTAGAAACAGGGCCCTGATCTCCTACCCTGAAGTCAGAAAAGAATACTATTCCTATGAGTAAAACAGGAAACTCTGGCATTAAAGAGGCCATTCAGTTAGTCTCTGACAACTTTTGTCTTGGTGTCACTGTCACAGAAAACAAAATTCCAATGCAGCGCAGGACTGCCAAGCTGGTAACTCTGTTCTTATCCAAGGCAGACTGCACTTTGGGCACCAAGATCTTAGGGTACTGAGACAGTACACAGAAACCGCCCATAAAAGATGACTTTCTGACAGTTGGTGCCTATTGCCATCTGACTTTTGGAAAGTTTAATTCTTCAGGGGTGGTTAACTAAATGCTGAAGCAGTTTTAACTAAGGTCAGCTTCCAAGGGAACACTTAGACGGATCAGTTGGAACTTTCAGGGTGTAGGTGAGAAGACAGACCTGTTTACGGGCCGCATCCAAGAAAGACAGGCTACATAACAAAGTGATGGGGTATGTATGACAGGTCAGACAGGTGTTACTTCACACTTTCACCAGGAGGAATTTAAAGTTCAGAATCCCTGTCAGGCGCTAAGACAAGATGAAGAGGGGTTCTCAGAATGAACCTCAGATCTCTGAGCTGGGAAATAAATGGCCCTTGAGTCCTTGGGATATTACAGAGGCTCTGGTGCAGCAGGCAGGGCTGTCATCACTCCGTGACATTTTCTGGTTCATCTGGAAACTGCTGAGCCACTCTCAAGCCTTGGGACACTGAGTCCAAGGTGAAGTACAGCCCAGAAGGGCTTGTTACAGACCTGCTTTTTAAGCCAGAACAGGAGCTAGGATTACACTGTTATGTTATAGACACCCTTAAGGGTGCAACAGGCCAACACTGCTGATTCCTTACCTTGGCAAAATGATTTTCTCTTCAGCTGTGAGGAAGGCGTAGTCATTAAAAGTGCTAAATTTCATAGACGGTGGATATTTGAATGGTTTTGCTCCAAAATTGAACTCACATTGTTGATATGACATGAAACTAGCTGCTGCAAAAAATCCAGATCTACAAATGAAAATGAGTAAAGATCAAGAGAATTCATAAAAACAAAGTGAAGGTCATAAACAAAGTGGTCTTCAGAAATAAGTTGGAATAAGAAGTAAGTCAGAATAAGTCGTACCCCGGCAGAAAGAAGGGTGGCATTATGTTTACTAAACTAGACGGGACTATAAACCAGAGAATATCCTGCTCTTATCTTCCTATATTAAACTCTGGGAGAGTTCTAGGTATGATCAAATGAGTCCCCAATTACTTGAAGTATAGTGATTTCTCATACAACTTGACTATATAAATAGACAGTCTTTTTTTCCTAGAGAAAAGGACATTCCATGTATCTACTTGAATTTTTGATTGAGAGAAGGTACTTACACAGTAGATGAAAAGACTTGCTTCTCAGGAGGCAGCTGGTTGCCATTTAAAAAGAAGATCATTTGCTTTTCATTCAAGTCTAACAGAAATCCTACTGTGTCTCCTAAAGGATGAAGTGGAACACTGTTAGGACGGGAAGATTCTGCTGTCTCAAGGGTTTTGATATCATTGTATTAAGTCTGTTTTGTAGCCCTATACTCAACATATTCATCTTGCTTCTTCTGCAACTGATCTGACCCCTTTACATCAATGTTTGGAAAGGAAAATACTGCCAATTAATCTATGAAAAGTCATTAATTTTAAGATGCATCCCAATTTCAAAGATGTGAAATGTGGGGGCAATATGCATTTTTGGACCAGTAAAACATGGTAAGATCAAAATCATGAACTTTGCTTCTCTGATGAGATTTAAAATTCTCTGAGAGGAAATTCCCTGGTGGTCCAGTGGTTAGGACTCTGTACTTCCAATGCCAAAGGCAAGGGTTCAATCACTAGTTAGACAACTAAGATCCCTCCTACAAGACTGCATGGCCAAAAAAGAAAAAAATTTTTTCCAGAGGTTCCATCTGCTACCATATGACTCTATGTCTTCAGAACAAGGTGGGGCGCACCAGGAGGCCCCCTGAGAAGACCACCCTTGGTGCTGTGGTGTGAGGCAGAAAAGCCCTGTTTCATTGTATTTAGTTAGGGGCAAAAAGACTCACTCATCTTAAATCCTTTGGTCTAAGTGTGGACAAATCAACTGTGTGGTTCTAACTATGCTGGTTTGAATCTTTCATTAATAACTGTTTTCATGGGTATAAGGCCTTGGATACAGCAAACCAGTTGGAATACAAATTGAATGGGGCAAAAAAGATGAGGCTGTTGATAAGATGTATTCTTGCGTAAAATCCTTGTGCTTTGACTCAGAGTCCTGGTAGCCTCTATCCCTGCAGTGTCCTGAGCCTGATGTTTGGAGAGCTGAGGCTGGGCAGATGTTTTTGAGGCCAAGAGTGCTCAAGTCAGCCTGAAAAGTTGCATCTAGAGGGGCCCAGAATGTGTCCACTGAATAGTGCCAATGCTCTGAAGAAAATCTCATTTTATTGGCATTACAATTTCAGTGTCCTTAATATCTCCACAGCTGCTCTAAGACATATACCCAGAGAGGAAAGTGGAATTCATATTAATCTGAAGAACTATATGAATCTTAATTCATATTAATTAATCTTAATTAATAATTTCCCCACTAAATTAAAAATTTTATAGTCTGAAATGTTTTGCTGAAGGAAGGGCTCCATCAGAGGTGAGTACCAGGAGAGTACTGTTCACACCCATGGTAGGGGATACAAATGCTAATACCCCTTCCCACACTTAATCTTCCTCCATCAAAAGATTTTTTAAAATTAATTATTTTAATCGGAGGCTAATTACTTTAAAATATTGTAGTGGTTTTTGTCATACATTGACATGAATCAGCCATGGGTGTACATCTGTTCCCCATCCTGAACCTCCCTCCCACCTAACATCCCATCCCTCAGGGTCATCCAAAACATTTTAAAGCCTAACATAATGAATGCCTTGTCAGAACCAGATGTCTTAACCTAGTTGATAAATTCATGATGGAGAGGAATGCGTACCTTCTTTCCAGCAGGGGTGTAGGTGCGGCTTACTTCTGGCGTTGTACCAAATCAGCTGCCGGCAGCCGTCGTACGCACAGGAGTATTCATCGTCCCCGATGCCATAGCCTTCCTGGAGGGAGATAGGGCCCAGAGATTAGTGAGGCTCTGCCTGCTGTGTTCTGGGAAAAGTAAGTGTGTCTTTTATAATCATTAAGCTGGTGGCTGGAATTCTAAGCTTTCTAGATGAAGGGAGAGAGCTTATTACGGTTCTTAGAAGGTACCAAAATTTTGACATGGAGTCAGAAGAGAGTATGACCTCACCAACAAATTATTTCCCAAGTTTCACATCTGTTAGTTTATTTAATTCTCACGAACCACCTTGAGGCTGGGAGTATTGTATTCCATTTTAAGAAGAAATAAAGTCTCAGAGAGGTCAACCAACTTGCCCAAGAACACAGTACTAGAAAAGTCAAGTTTGGACCTTGGGACTTTCTGATTCCAAGGCTGGTGTGGGCAAATACCTTTTTTGCCTGGAGCACACTTCAAAACACCCCCTTGCTCAGAGATGTTAAACCTGGGTGCAACAGAGAGGCTATTATGGGTTATTAGCAAACAGGTATTCCGAGATATTTGAACATTATATAGGTTCTTGGGAACTTCTTTTATTACTTATTGCCTTTTAATAATTATTTAATAATTACTTTATTGTTAACATAAAAGGGTGGGTTTGAGATCTTAAGAAATTATTTTGAGCAGTTATAAGAAAAAAATAGAATGATAGAGGAAACATGCAGACCAGACAACTGCTATCTTTAAGGCTCAATGGTGAAAGATTCTAGTAGAGAAGGCCACTGAAAATGCTGGCCAGATCCAAGTAAGACTTCAGATCCTGGGGATGGTCTGCTTATTCTGTGCGATAATACAATCACAAGACAGACTGGAACAAAGGCTCCAACACACTCCTTGACTACTTGGACCACAACATACTGAATTCGGATGTGTGTTCTCCAAAGTGAGAATCAGTTGTTACAAATGCACTGCTCAGACTACTCAAAGGTTAAATATTCTGCTGTGTTAATTCTCAGCAGAATATTCACCAGTCTATTATTAACAGAAAGAATGCCTTGCTATCCCTTTCAAAGCCTGAACAAGTAAGTTAAAAAAAACTGTAACAATAAACAAGATAACTATTCTGTAGGTGACCTGAACAAGACCTACCCTTTAGCTTCTCAGATTAATGATCTATCTCCAAGCCTAACACTTGATCATCAAGCCCAATCAGTAAGAGTTAAAATAAGAAGCACCATGAATGGACTTCAAATTTTCAGAAACTGGGTGTGTCCTAGGAAAGACTAATTCCACAAAGCCACACCGTGTCTGTACAGGCAAAAAGATTCAGAATCACCAGAACAATGTCCATAGGAAGCAAAGTTTTAAGTATAGTAACAATATAAAAATGCTGTATTGGGGGAAAGATATATCAGACTTCATCAATTTCTAACCAACTAGTACTTAAGTCAGGGAAAAATGTTTTATTTTTTAAGGAAAGAAATTAAGTCTATCAAGCAATCTGGAGGGATAAGAAAATAGTATTCTGAGTTTCTTGAGAAGCCTAAGTTTTTGCAACTATATGGCAGAAATTAGTTTCACTCACGAGATAAAATGATCCAGCTTCATTGGCCATTAAAAAGAAAGTCTGCAACGTTCAGTCTCATATATACTACTCTCAGATCTGCAGTGTGCTGCCATATTAGGAGATACACAATTTATAAAGCTTTCTCCCAAGAGAAGTCCATATTTCTTCTAGTCTTGGGACAAATTTTTACTTCCAAATGAGACACCTAGCTAATTCTCTGAGATTATCCCCATTTTCAAATGCAAAGAACACAATTATTGAAGAATAGGAAGGGGAATGGACTCAAGTCCTAGTTTCTTTTTGTCCCAGTCTTAGTTTCAGTTTTCTTGCCTGTGAAATGGAAATTATAACAGTAAAAACTGTTGTGGGAATCAGATGATAAGCTTTAAAATGAAGTGCTCTGGAAATTAAGATTTTTTAAGTCCTAAAAAAATCATCTTAAGGACATCATTTGGAACAGACTATCTGTGTAATTGATACTACTTCCTTTAAATCAGTGCCCAAGTTGGGCACTAGAAGACTAACTAGCATTGTTCTCCAGAACCACTTATTTTTGACTACATGGTGCCACCAAAAAAGCCTCATTCATCCAGGTTTTAATTAAGGCTTAGTCAACTAGAAGGCCCTGCAAAGGGAAGGTTCCCAACAAAAGCAATGGCAGTTTAGGGTCCAGTTTTCCATCCTGGACAAAAATCTAGACCTGCCCTTTCCATGGGCTCTCTTCCTCTAATCTGTCTCTTTCCAGTGAGCAGTTTAAAATGTCATGAACAATTCCAGGATGCTGTACAGCCTTGCTGAAAGGGTGCTTTAGAAACTATCCTTATGGCAGGCAAAGTTTAGTTTGACTTTGTTGGATCACTTTTTAAACTTTACAATATTGTTTTGGTTCTGCCACACATCAACATGAATCCGCCACGGGTATACACGTGTTCCCCATTCTGAACCCCCCTCCCACCTCCTTCCCTGTACCATCCCTCCGGGTCATCCCAGTGCACCAGCCCTGAGCATCCTGTATCCTGCATCGAACAGCACCGAGCATCCTGTATCCTGCATCGAACGTGGACTGGCGATTTGTTTCTTATATGATATTATACATGTTTCAATGCCATTCTCCCAAATCATCCCACCCTCTCCTTCTCTCACAGAGTCCAAAAGACTGTTCTATACATCTGTGTCTCTTTTGCTATCTCGCATACAGGGTTATCGTTACCATCTTTCTAAATTCCATATATATGCGTTAGTATACTGTATTGATGTTTTTCTTTCTGGCTTACTTCACTCTGTGTTATAGGCTCTAGTTTCATCCACCTCATTAGAACTGATTCAAATGTATTCTTTTTAATGACTGAGTAATACTCCATTGTGTATATATACTACAGCTTTCTTATCCATTCGTCTGCTGATGGACATCTAGGTTGCTTCCATGTCCTGGCTATTATAAACAGTGCTGCGATGAACACTGGGGTACACGTGTCTCTTCCAATTCTGGTTTCCTCGGTGTGTATGCCCAGCAGTGGGATTGCTGGGTCATAAGGCAGTTCTACTTCCAGTTTTTTAAGGAATCTCCACGCTGTTCTCCATAGTGGCTGTATTAGTTTGCATTCCCATCAATAGTGTAAGAGGGTTCCCTTTTCTCCACACCCTCTCCAGCATTTATTCCTTGCAGACTTTTGGATAGCAGCCATTTTGGATCACTTCTAAAGCCCATCCTAAGACCTTACATTTGGGATGGGAGGCTATCTTATTTATTTTTAATTGGAGGGTAAGAGGCTATTCTAGTCAAGGCTATGGTTTTTCCAGTGGTCATGTATGGATGTGAGAGTTGAACTATAAAGAAAGCTGAGCGCCGAAGAATTGATGCTTTTGGACTGTTGTGTTCGAGTAGACTCTTGAGAGTCCCTTGGACTGCAAGGAGATCCAACCAGTCCATCCTAAAGGAGATCAGTCCTGGGTGTTCATTGGAAGGACTAATGTTGAAGCTGAAACTCCAATACTTTGGCCACCTGATGCAAAGAGCTGACTCATTTGAAAAGACCCTGATGCTGGGAAAGATTGAGGCCAGGAGGAGAAGGGGACGACAGAGGATGAGATGGTTGGATGGCATCACCGACTCAATGGACATGGGTTTGGGTGGACTCCGGGAGTTGGTGATGGACAGGGAGGCCTGGAGTGCTGTGGTTCATGGGGTCGCAAAGAGTCAGACACGACTGAGCGACTGAACTGAAGAGGCTATTATTTATTTTTATTTATTAATTGTTTTCTTTTTGGCTCTGCTGGGTCTTTGTTGCCGAGCGAGGGCTTTCACTAGTTGCAGTGAGCAGGCTTCTCATTGCAGTGGCTTCTCTTGATGCAGAGCATGGGCTCTAGGGCACGCAGGCTTCAGTAGCTGTAGCATGTGGGTTCAGCTGCGGTTCCTGGGCTCTAAGAGCACAGACTCAATAGTTGTGGCACTTGGGCGTAGCTGCCCCATGGCATGTAGAATCTCTGGGACCAGGGATTAAATCCATGTCCCCTGTACCAGCAGGTGCATTCTTAACCACCGGATCACCAGGGTAGTCCAGATAAGAGGTCATTATTTAGATTAATGACAAAAATAAGTCTAAGGGTATTTTCCCAGCTCAAAGGGTAAAAATCATATGGCCACAAAATGTTCCTGATCAAAACTGGATTAATTCCAAAGAGCTTATACTATGACTATGAGAAGGAAGCTGATTGGGTTAGACATTAGAAGGGTATAAAGCAGCAAGAAATGAACACCTGAAGGAAAGGGAAGAATCCTAACCTCTCGTACTCAAGTAGAAGTGGTCCAACTCTGCTTCCTCTAGTGGATTTAATCTCCCCTTATATCTGATAGCTTTCTGTAACAAAAGATAAATACTAAATATTGAAAACAAATATGCCTACAAATTACATGATAAAGGTAAAATGAGAGGAGTCAAGCCAACATTTAGGATTTCATGAAAGGAATAGAATTCCTACCAAGTTCCTAAAACTTAAATGCAAGATAAAAACCATCACTGATAACAATATAAAAACTGAGCCAAAGATGTGGCTGGGGCTGGAACAGAGCCTAAAAAAGAAAAAGAACACATGTAACCTCTAGGTGGAAAATTAACATGAACTTAAAACTTGAGGGGAAAAACATAGCTGCGGTTCACTTGTGTTTTCCTATTTCTGAATCAGTTTATAAACCTGATGTTGCAGATTTGGCACCATGTGGTTCAGCCCAAGGAATGATTACTAGGCAAACCTACCTGAAAAATGAGTATGCACCACCCACATGCCAAAATCACCCGCTGCTGCCCACATCTGCCCAGGTCTCCACAATACTCACGTGGTTGAGGAACTTGCTGTCCCGTGTGGCCCAGCCGATCTGCATGACGCCAGAAGTGACCACGGTAACTTCATAGTACCACACCCCAGCGTCCACACAAAAGGTGCAACGCACACTTTCAAAAGAAGAGGCATCACAGCGAGCCTGGAAAAATCAAAGGGCATAGCAGCCCACCATCAATGCCTGAAGACCACCAGAGATAACAGACCGCTCAGAAGTGGAATCTATCCTTTCTCATTACGGCTCCTGCTGGACTACTGTCTCCTTCTCTGTGCATCCTCAGTGACAAAATATACAAAACTGAAGGAAGGATGCTATTTTATAGTTTAGTTTCCATGGAGTTCCAGATTGAAAGGACTGGAAGACGTCAAAGTAAGAATTAGTGAAGGCTACTGGCTTCATTTTGAATTACTTACAGAGTTTTGCTCTCATAGTAGAATCTTTTACAAATGCATAAACACTGCCTTAACCTGTTACTTGTTAGGGAGGGAGATGAGGGAGAGGATATTGAAGGGTATAAGATGGAGTACCTAAAAATAAGCTAAAGCAGAAAACTACATAAAGCATTTGGTAAGATGTAAGATCAAAGGGCTGTCTGCAGCCATTCTTCAAACAGCTCTTTAATCTTGACATGTCTAGTGCCTAAAGCAGCTGTATATAAGCGGCTCTTTCATTAACCTTGACCCCACCCCCCCCAATCAGCAACATTTCCAACATACAGGGAGAAGGTAAAGTGCTAGATTGAATATAACTGGTTATACAGGGATTAAAAAAGAAAGGGGGGCCTCTTTTAGAAATACTAGTCTTTGTACCTTTAACTGCATAAAATAGAAGAGATTAAAGTCAGACATTTAAACAAGTCAATAAACATTATAGCACTTACTCTATGTATAGGATCATGTGAGATAGGAAAGAGTATATAATATCTCAGACACTCTCTCTTCTACCACTTCTACCTCTAACCACTCTCTGAGTATGTAGTAAACTTCCATCTATTTTGCAAGGATTGCTTTTGTTCAGAATCAGAGCATGAGAATGAAAACAAGATTTTCTCCTTAGAATGGTCCATCTGTGGAAACTTTACCTCCAAGCCATGAGGCGAGATCTTCAGGTACTCGCTGACATCGTTGCTATTCAGCATGGCCTTAATGCTATTCAAGTCCACTTTTTCATAGGTCAGCTGCCTACCCTCTTTTAAAACTGCAAAAGAAGAAGTGGGCACGTTTCTAAGGCAGGCTATTGTGGAAAAACTGTTGTCATCGCTGGCTGCCACTCTTGTTAATAAGTGGAGGTGCTCAAAAATGGCAGAATTGGTAGATATAACCTTAGCTTTGGGGTTGCATGGCTGTATGAAGATTAATTAAGCAAATTAGTAAAGGCAGCATAGGTAGGCTTATATTTCTGTTCCTTATAGTTATTCTTTTGCATGCAGCAAAATCCAAATGGTACTTCTTCAGAATCATTCTTTAACTGGCACTACACAGGCTGTGCACTGAGCAGTTCCCCACAATGTTGCGGGAGAAGGGGGATTGTGCTAACTATGGGGTGGGGGAAGTGAGGACAGAGCAGTAGTCTAGTTTTAGTTCTTGCAGCCCTTGGAGGAGAAAAATAGTTGGGAGCAACTCTCAAGGTATAGATATGATTTGAGTTTTGAAGAGCAATGCTGGGACAGGGAGAAGAGTGAAGAGAGGGAATTCCAAGTGAGAGGAACAGGCCCAG
Organism: Cephalophus harveyi; assembly: GCA_006410635.1. Lineage (NCBI taxonomy): Eukaryota > Metazoa > Chordata > Mammalia > Artiodactyla > Bovidae > Cephalophus > Cephalophus harveyi. The sequence goes on along the minus strand of SJYT01022253.1, from coordinate 315,801 downwards.
AGATAGGAGTGACTGGGAACTGCTTCTAAGACAGTGAAGAGAGTCTGTGTTGGGAAGAGTTGGATTACACAATAGTATCTGATTGGTGGCCTGGATGCAGCAGGAAAACAGGAGACCAATAACAATGTCTGAATAGGAGAGCACTACAATTAGAAGCATTCCTTCCATCTAATTGTCTGAAGAGTCCCTAGGATTCGTTACCGCTAGAATATAGCCAACCTATCAGCAGAGGACTTTATAAGGAAAAACTCACACTGTCACAAATGAAGACCAGTGATCCTATTTAAGAAGTGAATTTGGAAATGAAAACAGGCATTTTAATACAGGACAACTCCTACTTACAGAGATTATCTAAACTCCACTGGGCACAGAAACCAACTTGACGTTTCAGATAATCAGGATCATCAGTCCAGGACTCCAATGTGACAAGCCGGTCACTAATACTGGATTCAGAAATAGTCAATTTATTTTCACCTGTTTGGGAAGACATAAACCTTAAATTAACCATAGAAGAGTAGGAGCATTTGCTGGGCAGATTGATGGAGGAAAGGAATACAGAGAGACAGAGAATTTGGAAACTATACTAACGACAAAGCCCAAGAGCTCTCTTTTCTAGGAGGTAGCAATACCATCACTAAATTTTCTAGCTATAAAAAGTGGCTAATCACAGTCACCAATTTTGATTCTTTAGGTGAGAAAACTGTTGCCTTTGTCACATTATAGACCTTGAGATGTTTATCTAGACAAATCAGAATGTATGTATGTTATTTCAGAGAAGGCAATGGCACCCCATTCCAGTACTCCTGCCTGGAAAATCCCATGGATGGAGGAGCCTGGTAGGCTACAGTCCATGGGATCACGAAGAGTCGGACACGACTGAGTGACTTCACTTTCACTTTTCACTTTCATGCATTGGAGAAGGAAATGGCAACCCACTCCAGTGTTCTTGCCTGGAGAATCCCAGGGATGGCGGAGCCTGGTGGGCTGCCGTCTATGGGCTCGGACAGAGTCGGACACGACTGAGCGACTTCACTTTCACTTTTCACTTTCATGCATTGGAGAATGAAATGGCAACCCACTCCAGTGTTCTTGCCTGGAGAATCCCAGGGATGGTGGAGCCTGGTGGGCTGCCGTCTATGGGCTCGCACAGAGTCGGATACAACTGAAGCGACTTAGCAGCAGCAGCAGCAGCATATTATTTATTTAGCTGCACGACTTGCAGAAGTTTAGTTCCCCAACCAGAGAAAGCCTAGAATTCTAACCACTAGGCCACCAGGGAACTCCCCAGAATGGGGGCATATCTGACGGGGTTCAAAGGCGGCAGTTCATCCAGTAACTAAGAAAAATTAACATTTTTAACAGGCAATATAGATCATTAGTGCAAGAAGTCACTATACCTACTTGTCTGTGCAAACTTTTCCAGTGCGATAAGTGCAAAAAGCATGACTGTGGGGTGGGACTGTAATTTCTGAAAGACAACAAAAGATAAATATATACATACATACACACACACATATATATATCATTGCCCTTCTGGGGTGACAATTTCCTCTTCTTAGTCATTGTGTGCTAGACCTTTTTTTTGGAGCAGTCATCAAAGTTTTACTCATTCAAGTCCTTGATTATCCACTTCCTACTATTGTTAGTAACTGACCACAATAGTCTCCTAAAATCTTATTTTCTTGTTCATTTATAGATATGGAAACATCAAAAGTATCTTGTTAAATGCACTATTTTACTTAGTAACACTTATATTTGTTAAATGAAAACTTTGTTAAATGAAATCATGCTGATTCTTACATTCATTTAAGCCAGCCAAACAGAAGCTTAGAAGTGTAGCTAAAAATGGCTTTTTTATTCAGAACCCTAAAAGAAATCATTCATCACCATCAGGTTCCAAAATTATAAATAATGAAATTAACAACTCATGGCTTCATTTTCAATCTGTTCTCTGAAAGGAAGCCTACAAATGCTGATTGTAGGTGGGCGAAAGCAACAAGTGAGCTCTTTCAGTTACAAGCTCTTTCAACAACAAGTGAGCTCTTTCAGTTACACTTAAGTTCACATCACATGTGTTCACATTTGAAGAAAGGTCTATCTACTTAACATCACATCTGCTCCCAGCCATCCCTCCCCACAGTTATGCTAGGAGCCTGCAAAAGAGCTCCAGAACATCCCCTGGTTTCCATTCACTCTTCTGGTGCCCAACTGGGTTCTGCAAAGCTCTTCCCTGTTACAAAGCCTGTTTAGCACTCTACTTCTTGCCATAACCATCCTCAATCCATTTGTCTGGCTTTTCAGACCCTGAGCCCTCCCTCCTGGCTACTCAGTCTATATCCTCCTGTCTCTGAATACTGTCTTCTGATCAGACAGTTCTCTGTAATATGCTGGGAACACAGCCATTTCTGTCTCTGGGCTTCTGCCAGTGATTTGCCTTTAGCCAAGAATCCCATTTTTAAAAAAAACTTTATTTAAAAAAATTTTTTGGCTGCGTCATGTGGCATGCAGGATCTTAGTTCCCTGACCAGCGATCAAACCTGTGCCCTCTGCATTGAGAGAGAGCACAGTCTTAACTACTGAACTGCCAGGGAAGGCCTGAAGCCCATTTTTCCTCTCTTGTGTGCGTAATCAAATTCTCACCCTATGCTGTGACCCAGGTGAAGCTTCACCTTTATCAGGAAGTCTAGCTCCCACACTTTCCAGTCCCCATCACCCATACCTCTCACCTCTCAGTCACTTCTCAGAACTCCTGGCACTTGGTCTGAAGGAAGGGGTTTTGCCCTTGATCATATCCCATCATAAAGTAGAGGCTAATTATCTTGTCCGAGTAGTTTTGTTCCCTGAACTAATCAGGAAACTTCTTGAGGGTGAAGGACTGTTAGACTACTTCTGTATTTCTATAGTGCTTACTTAGCATAGTGTTAAATGCTTTAAGTACATATAATCTAGGTACTGAAAATATTTTTCAGATTTTGAAAAAGGCCAATGAATAGCAGACCTGCAAAACATAACTTTAAAAAATACAGACCAGACAAGCCTAGTCCAACAGTGCGAGACATCTGACAGCATAGCCTTGGCAAACCACAAGCTTCACAGACCATACACCAAATAAGAACAATAATTTAAACAGCAGTAGGGAGCAGGGAAGGATGGAGGAACAGAGATTTATATACACTGGGAAACTGACCTCACAGTTTCCTGGCTTGGAATGCCATGTAATTTTGTTTTTATTGTGGAGGTTCCTACTACCATTTGGCAGACTCTAAGGATGCATACAAAAAAGCCAATCATAGCACCTATCTTATGACTAAATTTAAAACCAGACTGACTCAGCTGTTTTTGCTTGTAATAAATTCCTATCCTGCCCTTACTTTTTTTTTTTTTTTTAACATAGGAGGGAATAAACACTCAGAAAACACCTGCAAATAAAATTTATAGCTGATTCCATTCTCTGTGCCATTGGCTAAGCTGGCAATGTTAGAAAAATGCACAATTCTAGATGACTAAGAATAACTAGCTTTGATGTCTCACTTACCAGACACTGTAGCAAATATTCCAGTATTCCTGGGCTAAGTAAACCAATACTTGCAGGACCTAGACAAATACAACAAACACTGGATATAATTAAATGTGTCATATTATTTGAATTGGTAACTAAGACCAACAAAATCATAGAACTCTTTCATCTAGCTAAAATTTATAAACTGTGTATATATGTACATATTAGATTCAATATCATATGAGCTTAGCCTTTCCTGTTATTTTTAATTTTTAAAGCAAATAAGGAAAACTTTTTTTTTTAATCTTGGTATATGCTTTATTCTCAAAATTGATAAGATTCTACAATTTATAAACAAATGCAAATGGCTACATATATAACCAAGACAAATTTGGGAAAAAAGAAAGCAAAGTTGAAGAATTCATGTTACTACTCATCTTCATTTTGAAGTATGTATAACTATGGCTGATTTTTGTTGCTGTATGACAGAAACCAACAAAACACTGTAAAAATTAAAAAAAAAAATTTTAATGAAAAAATAAAGATCCTGCGCCTGTATTCAGCAAGGTGTAATTAAAAAAGAAACTCATAAGCAGAGGTCCATTATCAGAAGAGACTCTGGGGAGAGACGTTTTTACCAAAAAAAAAAAAAAAGAAAGAAAAGTATTTCTTGTATTAATAGGAAAACTCTTTGTTTTAAATTTCCATCTTCCCCTTAATGTCAAACAACTTAAGGTTTTCCTTGGGGGAGATTCCCAGAGTTACCTGCTAGTTTCTCTGCCAAGCAGCCTAGGACTGCAGATGTGTTCCTGTGTTTGGCAGGATGACCTGAGTCCTGGCAAGCCACTTCTCCATTTAGGTTGAGAATTTCAGTCAGCTTTTGGAGTGCATCCTAAAAACAAAAACATACAAGTAGATCTGATAAATATATGGCTTAGGCTTTTTATCCCCAAGGTAATTCTTTGACACAAAAGTAATAACCAGGTGTTAAATTAACTCAGAATTACCATGCAAACATGATAAAATATACCCAAAGGATACCATTATCGATGGGAAATATTATTTGATCAATCTGAAAGTTTTCTTACATGAATTTCTAGATAACATTTCACTCAAAATGTACTAGTTGTATCAAATATATGCTATATACTCTTGGGTCATTCGACAGACTAAATCCACCCAAATGCTAATATGATTGATAACAATAAGGCCTAGTGATATTGAAGTAGAAAATTCCTTAAAAAAAATTTTTTTTTAATCAATCAAGAACAAATATCACCAGAATTTTTAAGGCAAATTATAATAGCAAAAGTCTATTTATCAATGACAAGATCAAAGACTTTTTCCCTTTGTCCATGTTTTTCCATGTTGGGCCTAAACATGTGGGGCTTAGACAACTGAAAGATGCCAGAATCCAAAATTTTTAAGAAAGGATTCCATAGACCATATGAAATAAGGCAATGAAAATTTGATACTTTTGTTCTAATTTGGAATAATCAAAATTATGCCAATATACCAATATTAAGACTCAAAAGTGTTTTTGGTACAACATTTTTTTTTTTTCTTAATGGAAAATATTTAAAGAAAGTTTTGTCATGAGGAAATTGTTTAAAGAGAGAATCAGCTTAGCAATTGAACATTCCCTTCTAATTTCAAGGAATGCTATTATAGATACCTGGGTTGGACCCATACACTCTTACAGAAAAACCCAAATGAACTTTTTGGCCAATCCAATATAAATGCTCCCATTTTTGACATTTTAAAAATTTTAAACTAAAGTTTTTGAGTAAGCTACTTATAGACAGAGGATGTAACAACCCATAAGTAATAAAAAACAAGTTTATACAATGAAATTAATATTAAATAAAACAGACTCAAAATACTGTATATAAAGAGGAAATGCATTATACCAAATGTTCTTTGTGGTCATTCATCCTGTGTTTAAGCACAGATGTCAGTTTCATAAGAGATAATTATTAACTTACTTTAGTGGGCAATGGACATTCGTCTAGTAATAATGTTATAACAGCTGGTCCCAGTGGATCTTCCAATGGAATAACTCTAATTAAAGACTGGACAACGTCTAACCATCCTTCATCTAAGAGCAAATCAAGAAGATTATATGATAAAGTTGCTATTTTTAAACTGTGAAAATACATAACTTATAACACAAGATGACTTCACATTAAAATAGAACCACTCTTGGAGAAGAGAAACATCCTATAGCTTTTAAGCAGCTAGTATTTGGCATGGACATGGTCATCAATTGCTGGTCATCACGGTAGAAACAAAAAATCCTAATTTACAGGAGTCTGGTGATTTAGGGGTATCTTTATTTGAAGAAAATTCAAGCTATGTTTCTGGGTTCTCAAATTATGATTAAAAGTTTCCAGCCTTTATTTATGACACAGGAGTTAACTGAGAAAATTAAGTATCTGAAACAGTTGGCTCTATTTTCTGAATGACATTTAGAAAATTGAGGAACAAAAAATTATCTTCCTATTCTAGAAGAGTTATAGTCAAAGATCTGTCAATGCCAAAATAATTTTAATAATTCCAGTGAGATAAAACCATTACTAAAAGATGCAGTATATACTCAGAATACAATACAGTGCTTTTAATTATTGCCCTTGTGCAGGAAAATTTCCATAGACTAAGGGCTTTTTTCCTCATCATGTATGTTAAATATTTTTGAAATATTTTTTTTTAAAGTGGCTACATTTCTTCATGATCATTAATCAATCAATTAGGAAGTCTTTTAAAAAACTTAAACAATACCTGTTTCTGCCATTTCGTGCAACGTAATCATTGAATAGGGAGGTTCCTGATCACTGAAAAATAAACATTCAAGACATCAAACTTGGAGAAATAAGAAATGACAATTTCAAATAGAAGTTCAAACTGGAGGTATTGGGGGTAGAAAGGAACACGAGTGAATGTAGAGAAAGATGGAGGAGACAACCAAAGCTATAATCTTAAAGGACAAATGCACACCACATGTACTTATTTACAAGGTCACTGTCCATGACAGCCCACAAACATTAACAAAATGGGCAGAAAAGCACGTGAAAGGACCACCATGTGGCCTGAAGACAAAGCACAGGACTAATACTGAAAGCCAGAGCTCACTTTCCGTTTTACCTCCAACAGTTTAACCTCTCCAATGCCAATAGGGACAAGGCAAGGAGACCAACATCATCTTCCTCATACATACCTCAAAAGTGACAGGAAGCAAATGCAATCCCAAATGAGGACTTACAGAAGCAAGGGCCTACACAGCATCTTCGTTTTAGGTGGTGTTCTGGTAAATATCACTATATGCTTAAACTTCATAAAATGAGGTTAGAAGAAAAAGAAACCAAACTTAGTCATTGCTCTAAAATGGCATTTTCCCCTTAATTCAGTGGATTTTCAAACTGTGATCTCAGGAATTCAAAGAGATGCTTTAGGGGAAATTTAAAAATGAAGGAAATACATTCCATCAAACGATCATCTAATTATTTAAAGAATATATTCACTGCTTATTTGTTTACATATTGTGGCTCTCTGTTTCACTGTGACAAAAGAAAAAAAAAAAACAACCAACTATTGTTTTCAATCATTTAATCCTCAGAATAACCTTGCAATATGGGAATTACTAAGTTCATGTCAGGTACTCATTAGGTGCCAGTGTTGAAAGCATCCTATTCCTTTTCAAAACAAGAGAAAATTCTTATTTTAAAAAATTGTATTAAATGATATAACTAACTAATACAAACACTGCTCTGGGGCAATCTGGCAATAATGAAATTAAGTATGCATATATTCACCAATGCTAGAGAAATAATTACACAGGTGCATATGAGGCTATTTGCTGCAATGCTATTTGTACGAACAAAAATTCAGAAGTAGTAACCTAAGTGACTGTCACCATATTATTAGGTAACAAAATATAGTACTTTTGAGCATACAACAGAATACTCTGTAGCAGTCTCAAACACAATGTTGAGAGGAACTAAAACCAAAGAGACTTCTCTAATCGTTAAGTAAATTTTTAAAATCATATACAAAACAATATATATAAGCTTCCTACACAGACATAAACATATGTCAGGCAGATTAGAAGAACATACCTTAAATTCAGAAGAATGGTTACCCACTGATATTTGGAGGTGGGAGGTAAAAAGGACAATGTGATTAGGGAAGAAGGGCAAAATAAGAAAAATGACAAGGTCAGTGACCAGTAAGGAATATGAATACCCTAATTCTATACAGACACACTTAAAGGACACACACATCCTTACCCTCAAACAAACAATATAAAGACCTCCCTAGTGGTCCAGTGGTTAAGAATCCGCCTTGCAGTGCAGGGGCTGTGGGTTTGATTCCTGGTAGGGGAACTAAGATCCCACATGCCACCAGGCAACTAAGCCCGTGGGCCGAAACAACCAAGACCCAGTGCAGCCAAACAAATAAAATATAAATACTATATATTAAAAAGAAGATGACAAAAATTCTTTGTGGAACAGAAACAGAGCAGGAACTTCTGGTAGGAGGCAAATGCTAAAACCATAAGATCACTAAGCTCTGGGCCAGGAACTAGACAGAGGTCACCAGGAGCTTTACGTCCGCAAGGCAGGTAAGGGGGACCAAAGCACCACTGTTGCAAGGGATGGAGCAGACTTAACCAAATCAAGTGGGAACAGCATTCCCCTCTTAGTGAAAGGAGTTGAAAAGCTCTCAATAGTAGCCTGAGCTGCAGCTGACATGAAGTTGCAAGTCTCCAGTGACAGAAAAAGGCAGAGAAAGCCAGGCAGCAGGACCTGGGCTTCCTAGAGTGGGGTGGGACCTCAGAACCACCACTTTTAGGTTCAGTTGTAGACTGAAGGCCCCTGGGCCCCAGATGGAGACAACAAAAGTGACAGAGAGAACGGGAGAAAAAGAGAGAGAACACGCACACACACACACACAGAAAAAACTTCCATCGAGAGGAGCCTGCAAATTAAAATTCCAAAGTCATGAGAATAAGTAACATTAATACCATCAGCAATCTGAGGATATAATACCAAGGGAAAAAAGCAAAAGAGTGGAACTTCAGAATGATTTTTAAATTAAGTATATATTTCAAGTGTATTTCCTATAGCAAAGCTCTCATTATGCCATTAGGAACCATGCTGTCCTCTCAAATCAAGGTCATTCTCTTGTAAGTAACAAGAGAACAATAAATATTAAGATTGTTTTATAAATGTGATATCTGCATACAGTCTTTTACACATATTCTTACTAAGCCCATCTTTCTTGTCTTCTATGTTTAGTTTTAATAGCTTTATAAACTTTGTAGGTTAGCAAATTCTTTTCTCTATAGCAGTTTCTTAAAAAAAAAAAAGCTCTGTAACTATGTTTATAAACTCTCTGAACCTGATTTTGCCATTATGTTCTCCAACATGTCCCTTTATAGTTGTTCTGCACCTGCCAAATTTTTCCATTTTCAGAAGAGTTTTCACTGTAATTCAGTAAAAACAGGCTTAAGGTAAAAGTTACCCTATTATTCAAGTATACACTACTTGCCTCATAAGTCCTCTTATAATGTGTAATATTGTTCTGAAGCTTAGAAATAAAGCTCCTACTTTGCCCCTACACTCTCTTAACCACCCTATAAAAAATATGTCAAAGTCTATTCTGTACCTGTTTTCCCAATGGGCTTAAATAAGACTGCTGGGTTTACTTCCTTATTTGGGAAGGACAATTTTTCATTACAATTTCACAGCATGCTTTAAATGTCACCATGAAGAAACTTTACATAACAGTTTCTAGACCTTTGTTTGAATTTAGGGGATGTAAATGGCATAGATTTATATTAAATATATTTCCTACAAACATATTAAAATGACATTAAATTCAGATACCAGAACTACTTCAAAGGCAGGTTTTAATAAACTTAGGAAGGCCTTTCTGAGGGTTATGGAGCATATTTGTAAGAATATTTCCTAGCATGCTCTATAGCAGAAAGAAAATGTGTAAATTTATTCCTATGAGGACAAAAAAAAAAAACCCTCAAAATAATATGCACAGGTCTATCTTGCTTTATGCTATCATTTTTCAGGAACTAAACAAAACTGTTTTCTCATAAATGTGATTATCAATATTTAGATACTTAAATATACTGGCAGACCCTGAAGCAAAAAGAACCCAGACAGAACTTTAAAAAAAAATCTATCCTCTATTGAGGACATGTTCTGTACAAGGTACCATTTGTATCTGTGCTCAGCCACATCCTGACTCTTTTTGAACCATGGACTGCAGCCCACCAGGCTCCTCTGTCCATGGAATTCTCCAGGCAAGAATACTGGAGTGGGTTGCCACTTCCTTCTCCAGGGGATCTTCCTGACACAGGGATAGAACCTGCGTCTCTTGTGTCTCCTGTACTGGCAGGTGGATTCTTTAGCACTAGCGCCACCTTACTAGATGATTTATATATATTTTCTCATGATAATCCTTGTCAGAAAGGTATTATTTTCTTTTCATAGATGAGGAACCTGAGGCTTAAAGAAGTGATTTGCTCAGTGTCATGTAGCTAGTCAAGAGGCTGGGCCAGAATCTGAACCTTTGTTCACTACAGTTCTAAAACTTACTGCTACTTTCTGTGCTATATGGTTGAGTTAAAATGCTTCTTTCAACTTGAACAATGCCCTTTAATCTCACTGTTATTCAATCTGGGATTTTGCACTTAGACAAAGCAGGGGAATAAACAAAACAGGGCACAGGTGTGTCCTGCAGTTTCCTTCAATTTCCAAGTTTCCCAAATGGATCTAGGAGGGTCATCTAAGGAAAATACTGGTAAAAGAGGGAGGATAGAAACTCTCCTTGACCTACGTCCTTCCATTGCCAACAGAAGTTGTGTGCAGCTACATTCTTGGTACCGTGGGGTTGCAAAGAATCGGACACGACTGAGCGACTGAACTGAACATTCTTGGTAAAACAACTTATCTTGACTCTCTAGTCAGTACAGTAGATAGCCAAGCAAGATAAGAGTTAGTCTTCATGAAACCATTTCCTCTTGTAGGCTTCAACACAAACTTACTCCATATTGACTACATTCCCCAATAGAGATCAAAGCTTTCATCAGTGTATTCTGCTACAGAAATGTTTAGACATTTCCAGACCGGAGTAGATATTAGCAAGTAAAATGATCAAACCTTATAATTTACTCTCATGAGAAATGAAATAGTCTCCCCCTGCCCTATGAGTAATGAGGCTTGGGAGATATATCTTAACGCACTGAAGGAGTCCAAGAGTTACGATTCCTGGCGCAAGGTTTTTCATTAGATAGGAGGTGACCGTGAGCCAGATACTTACTTATCTACAAGAGTCCGTATGACTGCCAGTGTGTCCAGCACTAGCCCATCTACATTTTGTTTTTTCCTCCTTGGCTCATGAGGTCCTCGGCCTCTCCTTGGTGGCCGAACAGGGTCCCGGGGCTGGCTCCTTGTGTCAGCGGCGGGGACTGCACTGTTATCAGCCTGTTGCTGCTGGGTGTCAACACTGTCTTCTGCTCCGCTGTCGTCTCGGCAGATACAGGAATTGCCCATGGTTGCAGTGGCACCTCTAGTCCCCAGGAAGCGGGCTATGTGCTCCTCAAGAGTCAACAGCAGACCCTGGCCAAGGCTTCTGCTTGCTAAGAACACGGCCCAACCAAAGACAATCATTTAGATAGTTTTCAGTTTTCCAAGTACTGTTTTCATAATCTGAATTTGAGGAACTTGCATCCTATTTGTATTTAACAACTGAATGCTGAAGAAATTTGCAGAGTTGATCTCCAACATTATCAATTATAAGGAATCCTGGTCATCCAGTGGCAGTTCTAAAAGAGAAAAGGAAAATGAGTCAAAGGTTTCTTTGCTACTCAATTACTCAAACTTTCCTAATTTGATTTTATAGATATTAGGACTACAGTGAAGAATCATCTTTGGTTATTTTTATAGGCTTCTGATGCAAAGAGATGTCTTTATGTAAGAATTAACAACCAGTGATTTATCATTATAGTATAAAGTTGGTTGCAAAACCACATCCTTGTAAACTACAGGCATTACAATAGATTTCTTTTTTAACGTATGTGTGTTTCTATCCATACAGAAATACATTAGAAGAATGTGTGCAATTGCTTTAAGGGCTCCTTTTGTGGATTAAAAAAAAAACTATTTTTTGAGTGTGTGAGAAAATTTAATGTTTCAAATAAAATATCTAATTATAAATGTCTGTTGTTTAAAAAAAGTTATGATACAATGTGATAGCACCCACTTGATAACAAGAATAATACAAGGATAGTGTGTTCCATTTAAATGACCAAACTGCATAGATTTCCCATTTGGAGGACACTTGAGAATTCACAGAGATAACACAAGTAGTTATAAAGTTTTTCCTTTATGAAAGCAAGACTTTGTTTGGGGGAAGGTCAATATATATCACAAGGTTACATTTTTCACAATGATAAGTTTGCTGCACATGTCTGCTACAGGGTTAAGAATAGGGAAGCACCAATGATTTTTGTCTGAAAATACTGACTAAGCTAATACTGCTACCAGGCACCAGGTTGGCACTGGGAGAATAAAGAACAAGATATAGTCCCTACCCTCCAGAAATTTGTGGATGGCCATTCTCATCCCACAAAGCATATTTATCATTAAAAAAAAAGCCTAATGATGGAGTCAGCCCTTCATCAAGTTGAGAAAATCTGGTTAGGTGTAAAAGGAAGTAAAGATTTGGAAGCAGAAGACTTAACACAGTAGCAAAGGGTGAAAACAAAATCATGTGGAGACCTGAAGACCAGGACCTGCAAGGACACTAACAGACACACAAGGATTAGAGACTGGTATGGAGTCTCTATGCAACATTTGCTGTTTACAAATAAATCCTATCTTGAGCACTGGCTTAGGAATAGATATAAATATTAATAAAATAACTCAGTGGGATTAGAAGCAAGAGAAAACTTGTTTCTGTTATTTTGGACAGATTTGCAGCAAATTCTTTCAAATATTTGCCCAGTTTAATTACTACTCATAAGGGGAATAAATGGAAGGAAAAAAGGAGATGGAGATAAAAATTCTTTATATATATAATACTTAATCTAATGTAATATGTAGAGAGATGAGGAGGGACAGGGGAGGGGAAGAAAGGGAGAGGAGAGGCAATGGATAGACATTATCACCCTCCAGAGTACCAAGACAACAGCTGAGCCAAGTATAAGACCACAGATGTTCTTGGTTCTTCCAAAAGAGTCAGGCCATCTTCAAAATTTGGAGGTTGTACTGTAAAGGATGTGATGAAGCATAGGTAGGAGCATGATGCAAGGATTCAGCTGAAAATAACCTCTTAAAAGAGAACACAGTGAGAGTTCCCTGATAATCTAGTAGTTAGGATTCAGTGCTTTCACTGCTGTGGCCCAGGTTCAATCCCTAGTCAGGGAATAGATCCTACAAGGTGTGCGGCGTGACCAAACATAAATAAATAAAAATAAATAAAAGAGAACACACTCTAAACCAGCAGAGTGCAAGTAATACCATACCATTCTTATCCACTGGGAGTGATTGTGAGGAAAGCAGTGGGTTAAAAAGACACTTGTAGACATGGAAAACCAGTGGAAAAGTATGAGTCATGATACACATGTGATGTGATGATACCATTAACTATCCAAGTAGAGGGAATGAGATTCCTATCACAATCACAAGATTCCTCCCCATATTCGAAAATTCCAAATGGATAAAAAATTTTAATTTAAAAATAAATATATAAGGAAAATAATAATGTTTGTTGGATCTCAAATTCTTAAACTTTATTCCATCCAAATTATTTTTGCTAAGGCTTATTTAAACTGAATGTAGACTAATTCATGCACATTTCTATTTAGTACATTTCAAAGCAAATGGAAGAAATAGGTATGGGTATTTCTAAAAATCTGACTAATTTGGAAGAATTATATGTGGTGATTTTTTTTTTTTCTTATTCCCAAATTGAACTGTAGTTCAAGTCAATTTCTTCCAAAAGAGTCATTTTCTTTAAATGCCCTAGAAAATGATGTCAGCTATAAAATTTGTTAAGAGAAGGAAATGTTTTAAAAAAAAAAAGTTATATTTTCAATGTTTTAAAACCAAAGACTTAAAAAAAAAAAAAAAAAACCAACGACTTTCTTTTTTTAAGGACTAGCTATAAAGACCAGGTGCAAAGAAGTTAATTAGGTGGGAAAAGCCACGAGGCATTTCAAAGGAAAGACTATGAAACAAACAAGGGAAAAATAAAAAAAAAGAGCTGTTATCTTCAAATTTTTTAGCTGTGATATTTAAATGAGCATACAGAGTGCTCTTGAAGGTTAAAGCCAAAAGCAGGACAATTAAGTGAACATAGTGTATGATCTTTCAGATTTATTCAGGACTAAAACATGGATAGCTTTTCATCTGGAAAAGCATCACTCATGACACTTCTCAGAGACTAAACTGTGAATACTTTAGGCAAAAGACTGAGTGGTGAAGCTAAACAATTACACTTTATACAGCTTTGTTTTATCTCATTCCCAAAAGCATTATGTGGTTCACTTTTTACAGACCGTTGTTTTAAGACAGTAATTCAGTCCACCATCTCACCAGAGGCCACCTAGAGTACAGGGCACAGGCTTTGCAGTCAGTCTGGGCTCAGGTCCCAGCCCTGCAATATTTACAGCTATGCATTCTAATTACGCTGACTACTGACACACTTCAAAACATGGAAGATAGTAACAGTTTTTACACCTCACAGTAGTTCTGTGAGGACTACATGGAATAGTACCTGTAAAACATGGCACGGTGCCCAACACTTAAAACGATCCCCACATGCAAGATGTTATTATCAAATGAGTACACAGCTAATCAGAAGTAACCAAATAATCTGGGAGTTGGGGGCTAGGAATAAGACCTGTCTTAATTATGAGCACTAAGATAACTAACAAACTTACCTTTTATAGAACTCATCTACATTTGCATTGAAACGATGTTTACTTATCTGTGTATTTTGGGAAAAAAACCTTGGAAAAGAATGTAGCTTAACAATCAACCCCAAAGGTGATAGGCATTAAAATCACTTAGGTGCCTCTTAAAATACCAAGTCCTGGTTCTACGCCAAATAGGCAGCATCTGAATTTCTACGATGTGGCCCACGCAAGTGTTTTCTTAAAGGCTCCTCAGATGATTCCGATGGTGGCCACGTCTGGAAATCATCGTGCTATAGAACCTAACACAGAAACTGGGACTGTATGCAGGACGTCCTGACCGAGTGAAGGTAAAACTGGGAACACTAAAGAGTGATTCTTCTGGGGTCTAAAAAGTGAATCTCCTTTTCCAGAGAAATGAACTGAGGCTATCTTTGAATATACTCTTTTGGAGAAGCCAGTCAAAAACCCACCAGAATACAGTTAACATCTAGTACAGATGATGTACAGTACATGTCAACACAATGGATGAAGCAGTCCCCTGTATTTCCCACCACAGCCCCCTATGAAGCATCATACTGAACCAAGATGGTATACTGCTTATGGGTAATGTTATTCAAGGGCTAACAGACAGCATGGGATAGAAAATGAGTAAGACTCGCACAAAGTCAGACACGACTGAAGTGACTTCACTTTCACTTTTCACTTTCATGCACTGGAGAAGGAAATGGCAACCCACTCCAATGTTCTTGCCTGGAGAATCCCAGGGACGGGGGAGCCTGGTAGGCTGCTGTCTATGGGGTCACACAGAGTCAGACACGACTGAAGTGACTTAGCAGCAGCAAGAGAGATTACGTAAAGGTAACACATTTGTAATATCTATATACTTCACGTTAACGTTTAAGACTTCTTAGCATTAGATGGTCAAGTTAGTTTTGAAACAAAACAAACAAAAAAATCTAGTCACGTAATTAAAATATATACAACTATCAGATCTGCAACTGTGGCAACCATCAACTGATTTCATGATGGATGAAATTATTTTCTGATAGATGAAATGGCACTGGATGCCATTACTTAGTAGAAATACTTCTCTTACCATCTAAATGGTAATGCCTTTAAGATCATCTCAGTATTCATAACCATTTTGCTGAAAGGACCTAATTACAATCAAACATTTCCTTTGCAAATCTACTTCTCTGAAGTGCAGTATTATTTATTTTTATCCTTCCCTTTGAAAAAGAGAAAATAAAGGCTATTCTTTCCATTTCAGTATCATTTATGACTTATTCTCCGTTTTATATATTTTAAAGCTGCTCTGAGAGGGGGAAAAAGTCAAACTTGGGCTCTCAGTATGGTAAGTGTTAAAGCAGTGAGGGCTGGTACTCAAAATACAGACCTCTACCATCATAAACAGCTCATCACGGAGACATCTGCCAACTGGTCTAACCCTCTCTAACAAATGGTCCAGGAATCAATGATTCATCTATTCAAATATTTGCTTGATTTCAATCATAATACAGCTTAGTGACTTTAAGAACATTTTCTTTTCTCTGAAAAATAAAATCTCAGGACTATGCTGCCAAGAAAGGAGAGGCTGGTTAAATGAAGGAAGAAAAAACAAAGTGGGCATAAAATTACTATTGCTGTCATTTTTACCTTATTGTTCCAAAATAGTGAATGCAGCACTTTTTTCCAGTCCACCCCACAGAGGTTTAATCGTACAGCATGAACAATAACAATATATTACACACTGGAAATCTTAATGATTTTCTCTTCTTAAAAAATGTTTTGGAATTTTCTCCTAAGACAGTGAATGCATTTACAAGTGATAGCTTCTAGTGTCATGTTTATTATGCTCCTCCAATGTTTCATTATGAAAAATTTCAAACATACAGCAAAGTAGGATTTTACAGTGTATACCTATATACCCACCACCTGGATTCCACTATTTACATATTACTGTACTTGCTTTATCACATCTGTACACACCTTTATCCATCATCAACCCACCTTTTTTTTTTCTTGATGCATTTCAAAGGCATCTATGTACATCCCCCTTAAAAAATCAGCATGTATATCACCAACTGGCTTCAATATGTTTTGAGGTTACATTTACATAAAATGTACAGTTCTTAACCATGTAGGTGCCGAACTCTGTCTACTGCATATACCTGTATAACCCTATCAAGATAGGGAAGCTTACCCCATACATTTGCTTTTAAAATATCCTGCTGGACACTCCAAAGACCACAGTTTTCCTGTGTTTAAATGGGAGGTCAACGTGTAAAACTTGGAGGTCAATGAGATTATTTGGTAGCAAAATAAGTAGGTAAGAAAGATGTATTGTATATCAAGAGTACACTTGCCGTTTGAAACAGAAACCACCTGAGGACATTTTAACAAGAGCATGTTTTGCCTCTAAAATCTAAGATATCTCAGAGGAAAGGGAAGGGAAAGATCGTGAAATATTTGGTTGGAGCTTCACTTTTCCCCCAAAAGGAAGGGCAGCTCTGATATTTTTACATGCCACTCAGGTGTTGAAAACTATCTGTCTGCAGTGGCACTGGGCACTTGAGGTTTAAGTCACATAAGGTATTCTTATCCACTGGACTGTAACTTTCAAGTTGTCTGGGAAAAGCACTGAATGATTCTAATACTTCTCTTGTGCACTGAGGTTGAGGTTGGTTTAAGAAAGTACATTTTTGAGGGAAAAGTAGACAATTTTTTTGGTTGAACTGTTGGAGGAGTACTTAGGGTAGGACAGAGTAAGGGATTTTCAAAAGCAAATGACAGTAAAAAGGAGAGAGGGGGGAAAAAAAAGGAGTAATGAATAATCCTGCCTGGTCTTTTGGCTGAAAAATTTGCCTTGGACCCAAAAAGGAAACGCTAAGGAAGAACTGAGGTAAGTGCTAATGAGAGCTGCCATCCAGAGGAGAAAAACAAATGTAATACTCCATACTATGGGGGATTTTCACCTCCAGAAGACCAAATAAGAGGAAATAATATAGATGTGTCATTCAAACACATGATTCACAAATCTGAAAAGATTCTTCTGTTATAGAAAACTCTTTGCTGCTAAGAAAAGCAAACAAAGAGTAAACAGTATGAATGGCAACACCTTTCTCAATGAAATCTACTTAAAATGGTGTCTGAAACACTCAGTTGCACACTTGACTGTATATCTACTGGAACCTAAGAGAAAAAGTGTTAGTTGTTCAGGTGTGTCTGACTCTGCGACCGCGTGGACTTGTAGCCCATCTAACAGATACTCAGTAAGCATTTTAAGTGAATTCATTCTAAAATCTGTAAAAAGTATTCTTTGAAAAGCTGAGAACACATCACTCAATAAATATGAATCCAATGCTAATATGCTAGGCACAGAGCATAGATGAAAAAGGGTTCCTCATACTTTTCTTAAAAGGATGAAGGGCAGCCACAGACAACAGAGTGCCCAATCCATAATCCAGCACCTGCCATAGAAGCCGATGCATACAGTGTCAGGTCCACCAGAAGGAAGCCTCTCGCTCCACCATTTTTCCAGTGGAAAAGGAACTTAGTTAACATTCAAGTATCTGTACAAGCAAGTTTTTAGGTGACTATATATATTAGCCTTGGCAATAGGGGAATGAAGGATTTAGATCTGCACTGCAACACGTTCATATATTAAATGATAAGCCAAAATATCGTTGGTACATATATCCCTGACCATGCAGTTGAAAGGTTAACCGAAAGTCCATAAACTTAGTTGATAAAGATGAAGATAATGGAAACTAATGAAAAATAAATAAAAGAGGAAGCACAATGAAAAACCAAGATCAATTTGAGACAATACTGATGATAAATCCCAAATAAGCACCTTTCCTGAATACTGTAAGAATCCCCATTCTGCACATGACATAGTAAGAAGCTCTGTGTTGCTGCCAAGTGTCTCACGACAGTACTTCTGGGAAAACAAGGTATCAGAGACAACGTTATGCTAGTCTTGGTTCATGAACATCATGGTTTAGTGACCTGGTAAATTATTAATAAGTACTCTTTAGGTGCAGGTAAGTATGAACAACTATGAAGCAATAAGAATTGAAAAAAAAGAGCCACATTTTCAACAAGGCGGGGCAGGGTAGGAGACATACTCTTGAAAATCATTGCATTAAAGGAGCACAGAAAAGGAAACTTAATTCTTTAGGAGGCAGAAGGAGTAAGGAAAAATAAAAACCTAACACTGAAACATTAAACTGAGGTAATAATACACCTGCCAAATAAGGTATTTCAAAACTTTCTACTTGATGTACATAAGACCCATGAAATTATGCTTGAAAAAGTTACATGCAGGGTTTATTCCTTAACAAACTTAAGGAGTGTATCAATCCTCTGCTGTCTCAAATGCATTCTTAGTTTTCCAAAGCTTAGAGAGGGAGAAAGTGGAATATTCTCCAAGAGTTCACCACTATTTATTAGGTACTACCTCAGTTAGCCTTGTATATATCATAGTTATCTATAGTAAAAAAATGATTTTACATACTGAACCACCAAGCATTCCCTATTAAAATGGACACAGAGTAAAACAGAACAAATATGTACTTTTTTTCTAATCATAAAGGTTGGCAAGAAAACTATTTCAAAAGTTTACTTATTGAGCAGATAAACCAAAGGGTACATAGTCACTCATTTGCATTCCTGCAAAGTTGTGAAAGTCTCCTTCTCAGGTTGTGGCCCAAGCTATGGCATTCACTATTTCTTAACTAATCTGTTTTTCAATTTTATAATTTGATTACCAGGAAAAACTATCCAAATTCAATGGGAAATGCTTTGAAAATGCCCAAATATTTGAAGAGAAACTAAATAGTTTACTACCCCACCCCATAACTCTTTTGAAATAGATTACTGGTTCCAGTGTGGTTCCCGTTTGTGGTGTCTAATGACTTTTCACTTACTTTTGCAACCCTATGACTGTCACATCCTACTTTACAAGAATTCCACCACAAAAACAGAAAATTTCCAATTTTAAGTAACATAGGTAAAGTATCTGCCTGCAATGCAGGAGACCCAGGTTCGATCCCTGGGTCAGGAAGATACCCTAGAGGAGGGAAGGGTGGCTGCTCACTCCAGTATTCTGGCCTGGAGAATTTCATGGACAGAGAAGCCTGACAGGCTACAGTTCATGGGGTCACAAAGAGTCGGACACAACTGAGCAACTTTCACTTTTCACACAAAATGCTAGGTTTTTATTTCCCCTTGATTCTTTACTAAGTGAAAAGTTATTTTGCTGATGAAGCAGAAAAAGTCCACATAGACTATGCTGGAACACTTCCTATTATCAATAAAGTAAAAATAATCTTGAAGTGCAGAAATAATGAAGGGTTTATGAAAATGGCAAAAGCAGGACTCAGATTAAAGCAGCAGGTCTGGACAATGTGTATCTTGGGAACCAGAAAGCTCACAGAATCACCACAGGGATTTTTTTCAAAAAAGACTCATGGAACGTAAGATTAGAAAAACAGGAAATTCAAGTCAGCTTTTTGTTTAGAAAAAAAAAAAAGAAACTTCAAAAATCACAAATTACTCAAAATTTGTTAAACCAGCTCAAACAATTGCAACTAACCAAAAATTAGGAAAATGTCATACATGGACACAGTACTTATAACCTCATAGAGGGATTCACAAAGCAAGATGTCATCCTAGGAAGTGCAAACTATACATGGGTGAGAAGCAGCAACAACTATTGTGGGAAGAAATTTTTAAAGCCATTGCTAATGTGCCTCATAATGTATGGTTTGGGGTGACTACAGGAAGGCATAATATTCATGGAGAAAAAAACGGAGGTCTCATTTATAAAATCAAAACTGAGGGAGAAAACATACTATGTACATAAAAAGGCCACAAATATATATATATATGGAAGAGGGAGGGGTGGTTTACAATAATGAGATTAAATTACCTGGAAGAAAATTTCAGCTGTCAGGAAAAAAAAAAAAAAATTCCTGAAGGAAAAGAGTATATAAGAGTGCTATCTCTTGCAGTATCATCAGAGGTTCAAAGTAAATTAAAACTCTGGGAAAAAACCATCCTCCACCCCCATCTAAGCAGAAGCTGAAATCATGGGTTTAGACTATATGACCTAAAAAGCTGGAAACCTTGAAGCTTTCAGTACAATATGGCTACCCCACTCCATAAGTGATCAACAACTGTATTAATGCTAATCCCTTGTATCTACATACTGTTTCACAGTTTAGAAAGAGCCTTCACTTTCACTCCTCAACGGCAACCCCTTTGATGGCAGAATCACAATACTTTCACACAGCTTGTAGTCTGCAAAACACTTTCACACACTGTGTTATTTTACAGAAGAGACCCAAGGAGGTTAAGGAGGAGGAGATGGCAGGTAAGGGGCCTGGACAACCAGGGGACTCCCTTCAGTCAATTAAATAGACTCTTCTAACCTTTAGAAGTTCAAAGTACAACACTCCAGGGGGAGCAACCTCATTCAGACAGCTATACAGGATATAACTGAAGAGTCTCAGTGGATCATTTCTGCCTCAGTCTCCGACCCCAAACACAGGGAAACTGAGGTAGCAGGTAGAACAAAAGCCTGATCGAAGAGTCACGCACGGAGTGTCGGTGGGACAGACTTCCCCCCACTCCATCTGCACTGTGTCCAAAACCGGCTGATTCCTATGTTTCAAAGGAAAAAGCTTGCCATTCCCGCTTCCCTCTATTTCCCACCCGGGCTTTCCTATGGCTTGGGGAGCGGGGGAGGGGGATCTTCCTCCCGGAACCGCGCAGCAAATCCCCTCTCCCCAGGCTCTTACTCATTTTTCACATCGGGCCTCCGAAGTAGGGAAACCCGCTAGCTCTGGCTCCCAACTCCTAGCTTCTCGCTCTCTCTGAGGCGTTTCTTGACCCTAAGGCACGTCTAAGCCTCCCCAGGGATGGTCTTCTGCCACTCCTGCCACCTAAACCTCAAACTCCACAAAAGGAAACCCTCTCCAAACATCCTCCCATCTACCCTTCTATCCTGGCCACCCCTGAGGAGCACCACGATATATCAGGAGCCTCCCAGGAGCTACCTGTCTCTCACCTGGGCCCTTTTGGCCTCGGCCTCCGCAGAAGGGCGACCCCCAACAATCTCCTCGGTCAAGAAACCCCTAAAGCGGAAACACCCTCTTCCAGGGTCCTTTCCCGGAGCCTTAAGCACGGGCCTCGCTAGAGAACCTCCGGGCTGTTTTCTGGACTCTGCCCAACGCCACCCGCTCCCAGCCCCCTCCTCAGAATCTCCCCCAGCCCAGTCCTGTCTCGCCGCCGCAGATTCAGGCGGCTGTTCCCCTCCCTCACGGACGTCCCCAGCCCTGGGACTCCCCCCGCTTCGCGTTCCTAGGGGCTTCCCGGCTGGGCTGCGGCACTGACTTTCTCCAGCTCTCGGGCGCACTCGAGGGAGGGGGCGGCGGCGGCTGCGGCGCGACTCCTTTGTGACAGGTCCAAGAGAACGGTAAAGATGGACGCGAGGCCACGGCGCTGCCATTACGTGCTGGGCCCACCCCCCGCTTCGTACCGCCCCGGCCCTCCCTCGGTCCCCTAGGAAACGCCCCTTCCTCGGTGGCAAGCCCTCTTCCTCACATCCAATCAGCTTTAAGGAAACACATCACGTGACAACACGACTCGGCCCGCCCTCCTGGAGGGAGTTGGCCAATCCCCTTGCTGAAGTGTGAATGGCCCAATCAAATCTCTCCCGCTAGCTTTCAAGGCACCGGATTTCCATCTGGCTCCACGGGAGGAAGGGAGGTACGGATTGGGTTACACCGCCGGAAGAGGGGCGGAACTTTGTTGTGGCGGTGAGGAAAAGGAAGCCCTGAAGGGTAGAAAGAAATACCAAAGCAAAGGCTGTTTTCCTGCTTTCATTCTTTCTGTTTTCCTTCTTTTTATTTTTTCTTAAGAACGAGCGGCGTTTGCGGTGGCAGTTTGGGGTGGGCGCCGCCGAGGTGAGGGGGTCTCGCCTCCCGCACGCTGGTAGGTGAGTGCGGCCTGGGCCCTGGCCAGGCAGCGAGACCAGGGCGCCAGCGTCCTCGCTGAGGAGGTGGGGGGCTGCGTCTGACGTGAAGTTTAGAGCCAGGCCTGCCCTTAGTCTGCGCTCTCGCCCAGGGTTCTGAGTCACCGGAGACGGGCTTGTGGGGCGCAGCCTGAGGGAAGCCGAGGGAGCCCGCGGGAACGCCTCCAGGTCCTGTGGAGAAGGATGCCGACCCTTTCAAGCGGTCCTGTGGCTTTGGGTCTCTTGTCGGCTCCCCTCTACGTTTTCTGCCAGGTGGCAGGCTTCAAGCGAGGAGTGGGCTCTATCTCAGAGGTCTTGGAACGGCTCCAGGCTACTCTGGAGATGTGGGGGTGCCTGCCTGGTTGCGAGTTTCTGAGTCACAGAATTAGTTTAGGATGGAAACATTAATTATGTTCCATGTACCAGTCTCTGTGCTCAGTGCACTCTCTTGTAAAGGAAATCAAACTGGCGCGTTCGTCTTGCATAAAACTTAACTGAGGGTTGAAGGGTGTTGAGAGCTGCTGGCCCAGGTGAAAGCCGGAGCGCATCGCGGTAAAGGTGGAGACCTATTCCTTCTTAGCACTGGTTTTGAAACTAGCAGAAAACGAGAGCTTCTGTCACCCTTTAAAAATGCAGATTCTCGGACCCTCCAGGCAAGAATACTGGAGTGGATTGCCTTTTCCTACTCTAGGGAACCTCTACCCAGGGATCGAACACACATCCCCTGCAAGTCTTGCATTGGCAAGCGGATTCTTTACTACTGAGCCACCAGATGTGTAATAAGAGACAGACCCCGCCCTGCCCTAGCTAGTCCGACTCAGGTCTTGAGTGGGACCGAGGAAGTCAAGTGCAGGTCTGGCGGTCAGAATTCCCAGTGACCTCTTGTGTACCAGCTGTTGGGTAAGATTCGTTGATAATTCAGCTGTTTGCCTTATTGCTGTGTTAACAAGGACCCCATAAAAATGGTTTGGAAAGCACTGCTTCTGAACGCCTTGAAAGGAATTAGTGTGTAGACTCCTTTTTGATACAAAGAATTGAGTAGAGATAAAGGCACCTTTTACAGTCTTAAAAATAGAGCTTGAGATGAACAGTTTGTAAGGGTCTGAAAGCTGAGGCTGCGCAGTTATCTTTCTCAGAGGGGTCTTGGGTCTTGGTGCCTTTCCCTCATGAGGAAATTCTTCGTGGTTGTAACAATTATATCAATACCTTTTACCTGGTTAGCAGTCGTTCCCGTTTAAGAATCTTGCTGTTTTGATTAGAATCAAGCTGCTGCTGCAGAAATTGAAAACCATGTATCTGGCAAATAAAGTGATTTAAGCGCATGGTTCAGCTGTAGACTCAATCAGTGTAATTACATCTTCATGGCAGGTAAATTAAGCAGTTTCAGTGTGCTCACTATTGATCTCCTTTTGAACGGTGCTTTGTCTTCATTCTCAAATACCACCTGTTTCGCTTTTTCTGTAGCATGTGTTTTACAGTTTATTTCGTCTTTGGTTTTCTGAATTTTCCTTATGATGTATGCAACTGTGGATTTGTCTCTGTTCAGTGTGTTTGGTGTTTATTACACGTCTAAATTTTTGGATTAGTGTCTTTCATAAGTTCTGTAAAATTCTCAGTCATTTATACTCATGTACTGTTTCTGCCCTGTTGTGTATCTTCCTTCTTTACTGATTTAATGTAGACCTTTCCCCCCTCTTCTTTATGCCTTTTCCTCTTTTTACTTTTCTATACTACATTCTGCATAATTTGTTTTTTATGAATTCTCTCATAAATTATTTCCAATCTGTTACTAAACTCATCTGTTGTGATTTTAAATTAATTTATTGCATGTTTTAGTCACTGAAGTTCTGTTTTTTCTTTTCAAATGTGCCGTGCCACTTTAACGGTTTCTTATGCTCTGCTGTTAATTTTGATGCCTGGTTTTTATTTCTTTAAACATGGTAAGCATAGTTGTTTTGTAATCTATATGTGTTAATTCCACTGTCTGGATGTCCTTTGGTCTGTTTCTGTTGCCCATTATTCCTGCTTTTTTTCTTACCAGTTCACCTTTACCTGATGCTGTAGTTCTTTGGGGTACCAGATTAAGATGGAGAAGGAGGTGGTTATCAGACCCCACACACCCTACCTGGGCTCTCTGCTTTTGACTTTTACTTCCCAAGGTCACCAAAACAGTAGCTTTCAAGATCAGAGAAATCCTTAGGATGAAAACCAGTTTGAATATTGGGCTCGATTTCTGGTTTTCATCTTGTCTTGGGTTTTTGCCGAATTCTTTACTGTCTTGTTAGCTTTTCTATTTGTTTAAGAATTATTTTAAAAAACTTCTTCCAGTTTTATTTGTTGCAGAAGTGAGGGATTGGTCTCAATTACCTAGCTCGCTATTTGTGGAAATGGAAGCCCCCTTTGATTTTAGGAGTGAAATTTGTCTTTCAGGCAACCTTGAGTTAAAGGTTATTTTTCTTCACCTATCTAAAACTTCCACCACCTTTCACAGGGCAGTGTCCTTGTTATTCAGTTGCCTAGTCGTATCTGACTCTATGTGACCCCTTGGACTGCAGCACTCCAGGCTTCCCTGTCCTTCACCATCTCCCAGAGCCTGCTCAAACTCATGTCCATTGAGTCGGTGGTGCCATTCAACCATCTCATCCTCTGTTGTCCTTTCTCCTCCTGCCTTCAGTCTTTCCCAGCATCAGGGTCTTTTCCAATGAATTGGCTCTTCACATCAGGTGGCCGAAGTATTGGAGCAGTGTCGTAGCTGCTATCAAAGTTAAGCTTCTCCAGTGCTTTTTCTAGTCTTCCTTTTCTGAACTCCTTAGTGCTTAATTTCTTTTCTCTTAGAGCATTTACCCTCATTCTCCATTTCCTTAAATTGCTCCTATACTTACCTTATCTCTTCTTTGGAATTCAAATTCCTTATTTGCTAAAAAGTAGTGCCAGTTTAGTACCTAGCACTGTGACTTGCACATAATGCTATTGCTGCTTGATTGTGTCCGAGTCTTTGCTACCCCATGGACTATAGCTCACTAGGCTTCTCTGTCCATGGAATTTTCCAGGCAAGAATACTGGAGTGGATTGCCTTTTCCTACTCTAGGGAACCTCTACCCAGGGATCGAACACACATCCCCTGCAAGTCTTGCATTGGCAAGCGGATTCTTTACTACTGAGCCACCTGGGAAGCCCTGCCTTGCACATATGTTCCCTGTAAACATTTACTTCAAAAATACAACTGAATGAGTGGGCCTTGTATGTTTGGTGTAATGTAAAGTCCTTTTTTTTTTTTTTTTCTTAATTTGGTTTTGGAGAGGAGATCCGTAAAGCTTGGAAGGTGGGGGGGGGAGAGAGTATAATTTAGTGTGGGTTAGGTTCCAAACTCCACCCAGATGGTAAAATAGTGTGTAGTCAAAGCTATCCTCACAACAAACTGGAAAATTCTTAGAGACGGGAATACTAGACCGCTTTACCTGCCTCCTGAGAAATCTGTATGCAGGTCAAGAAACAACAGTTAGAACTGGACATGAAACAACAGACTGGTTCCAAATCGGGAAAGGGGTACGTCAAGGCTGCATATTGTCACCCTGCTTATTTAACTTACATGCAGAGAACATCATGCGAAATGCCAGGCTGGATGAAGCACAAGCTGGAATCAAGATTACTGGGAAAAATATCAATAACCTTGAGATATGCAGATGACACCACCCTTCTGGCAGGAAGCAAAGAACTAAAGAGTCTCTTGATGAAAGTGAAAGAGGAGAGTGACAAAGTTGGCTTAAGACTCAACATTCAGAAAACTAAGATCATGACATCTAGTCTCATTACTTTGTCTCTAATAGATGGGGGAAAAATGGAAACAATGAGAGACTTTATTTTTCTGGGCTCCGAAATCACTGCAGAGGGTGACTGCAGCCGTGAAATTAAAAAATGCTTGCTTGTTGGAAGAAAAGTTATGACCAACCTAGACAGCATATTAATTATTTTGCCAACAAAGGTCCATCTAGTCAAAACTATGGTTTTTCCAGTAGTCATGTATGGGTGTGAGAGTTGGACTATAAAGAAAGCTGAGCACTGAAGAATGGATGCTTTTGAACTGTGGTGTTGGAGAAGTCTTGAAAGTCCCTTGGACTGCAAGGAGATCCAACCAGTCCATCCTAAAGGAAATCAGTCCTGAATATTCATTGGAAGGACTGATGCTGAAGCTGAAACTCCAATACTTTGGCGACCTGATGTGAAGAACTGACTCATTGGAAAAGACCCTGATGCTGGGAAGGATTGAGGGCAGGAGGAGAAGGGGACGACAGAGGATGAAATGGTTGGATGGCATCACCTACACGATGAACATGAGTTTGAGTAAACTCCAGGAGTTGGTGATAGACAGGGAGGCCTGGCGTGCTGCAGTCCATGGGGTCGCAGAGAGTCGGACATGAATGAGCGCCTGGACTGAAGTGAAAGTCAACCCAGATGGTAAAATAACGTGTAGCCAAAGCTATCCTCAGAAATCTATTAGGGAGGTACCATGTTGGGTATGGCATTCCACTCTAGTACTCTTGCCTGGAAAATTCCCTGGACGGAGGAGCCTCGTAGGCTGCAGTCCATGGGGTCACTGAGGGTCGGACACGACTGAGCGACTTGACTTTCACGCATTGGAGAAGGAAATGGCAACCCACTCCAGTGTTCTTGCCTGGAGAATCCCAGGGATGGGGGAGCCTGGTATGCTGCCGTCTATGGGGTCGCACAGAGTAGGACACGACTGAAGTGACTTAGCAGTAGCAGCATGTTGGGTATAGGTATACCAGTGTAGCAGAATTCCAACATGGCCAGATTTTTCTCCAGCTTTGAAACAGATGCTATTTTTTTCTTTTGAGTTTTAGATAAAGTAGTTGGTTCACATTTAAGAATCACTGTGTGTAAAAAATATAGCTCATGTTAGAATTACATATAGTGAGGGAAGTGCTTACACTCTTGAGAGGCATGGATGAGGGGAGTTGAGGATCAGCTAAGGGAACCAATATTGTTATCTTTTTTTCTTCCAGTGTATCTATCAGTAGATAAATTCAAGGTAAATGTACATATGATGAAACTGTTCTTATGCTGTGGAAAAATACACAGCATGTGTTATCTAGATGTCTTGCAAAAAGACGTTACTTCAAATTGCTGTTTATAATAAACATTGTACATATGAATTGCATTTACTAATGCTGTGCCCTCATTTTTAGATTCTTTTAGTCCTCTTTGCTCGGAGAAGGCAATGGCATCCAACTCCAGTACTCTCGCCTGGAAGATCCCATGGACGGGGGAGCCTGGTGGGCTGCAGTCCATGGGGTCGCTGAGAGTTGGATACGACTGAGTGACTTCACTTTCACTTTTCACTTTCATGCATTGGAGAAGGAAATGGCAGCCCACTCCAGTGTTCTTGCCTGAAGAATCCCAGGGACGGGGGAGCCTGGTGGGCTGCTGTCTATGGGGTCACACAGAGTCGGACACGACTGAAGTGACTTAGCAGCAGCAGTAGCAGCAGTCCTCTTTGCTAGTGGAGTAGGTTAAATAAGCCTCAGTGTTACAAGAGTGACTGAGAATTACGTTTTCTAGTAATAAGTGCTAACAGACTGTTCTCTGTTAGTAGTTGTCATGCTCTGAAGTTTTATAGGGAAAGTTGGCTTGACCTTAGTTAACTGTAGCTTGATAGAAGTGCCTTCTGGCCAGAAAGCAGTCTTTTCTAGAATGATTTTTCGTTTGCCAAATTCCTCTTAGTTTCTGTCCTACATTTTAAAATCTCACGTGACTTGAACATCAGGATAATGTTGGAAGAGCAATACTTAAGTATATTTACTAACAGAAAAAACGTGGATTGGCCTATTGTTTTTGCTCCCTTTGGGGAAATGTTAGAACATTGTGAAACAGAGATCTGATCTGCCCTGGTGTGTTTTTACAAGTACAGTGTATCTAATGTTAGAAGTTAGGAGGGCATGGTGGCCAGTGATGTAAACACTTAAATAGTCTGCCATCACAAAATTCAATTCCAGAGGAAACCAGATCTCATTTACTTGCATCATGGCATGAGCTAAATGGAATCATTTTCATGTCAGCAATGGCAATTATCTTGGGAGCAGTTTTGTTTCTTGACATTTATATAGCATGCTGTGCATAGACCCATTCTGTCTCACCAAAATGGAAATTAAATACTACAGTCTCCAGTACAAACACAGTAGTGCAGTGTTTAACATTTATTTCAGCTTGAAATATAAGAACATTGTTTGGCTGTCATGCGAATTTGAAAATTTGCATCAGTTTGAAACTTTTAAGTTGGGACAAAGTAATTTTGGTATGGTTTTGGATTTCCATGAATTCTCTATTTGAAGAACTTATATAATCCTTTTAAAAATACTGTAATGTTTAATTTGATAATTGAACTTGAATCACTATAAAAATGCTATGAGAGTAAAGAAAAGTTGGCACAGTTATTCTTTCTAAAATTAAATACAATAAGGACAAAATAAGCATTCTGAATGTAAATCTTCATCCCTAAATGAATTATTATTAAATCCCCAGACCCCTGGGCTTTTATTTGTGTTTTGTTTTTAATTATTCTAACAAAAGAGGAAAATAAGAGACTTGTGAAAATTTAGGTAAGCTGTAGGAATTAGAAATAAACACTTTAGTTTCTGATTTCTCTACTTCTGGAAGAAGGTAAATAAGTTAGGGTAGAAATCACCTTTCTGTTGCAAAATAAACAGCTAATGAATGTTGGACTCTTCAGAGAAAAATGCTTTGTCTAAGAAATTTTTAGTATGAGAGCGTTTTTTTTTAGTTAGCTGGAATTAAAAGGAAAGTAGCAAGAGTTATTCTTGAAGATGTCAATTATCTAATATAGTAAGGTGATGAAATCTTTGGTCCTGTGTTTTCTATTGCACAAGTTGTATGATGTTTGAGTAGAATTCCCTATGGGACAAAGACACGTTAGTGAATGCTTATTTGATGACTATTATTTTCTATAATTTACGTTGGACAGTATCTAAGAATATGTATGTGAGAACATTCCTCTCTGCTTAAATTCTTCAAATTCTCTCCCTGGTTGGTTTATCCAGTAAATATTTCTTATATATTTAATATATGCCAGACACTGTGCTAATAAGCACTGTGGATACAAAGAGCTGTTGGAATAGTCCTAAGTGATAAAACACAATGAATAAATGCTATAGTGGAATTAGAAATAATTGGAATGGGGGCCAGAGAAACAGAAAGTCTTAATAGAATGCTCTTAGAGTAGTTTATGCAAGATGAGGCCCTGAAATGAAGAGATTAGAAAGGAAAGAATGAATTAAAGATAGATCATTGTGAAGTAGAAACAACAGAACTTGGTGACTAGTGGGATGTAAGGGAATAAGGAAAAAGGAGTCTTAAGTGTATGTCCAGGTTTTCAGCTTGGGAAACTGTTTGATCCCCATTTGTGCCCTTCATTACTGCCTCTTAGCTGTACTGTTTACTTTGGTAATTCATTACATACACTGTTTACCTGTTAGGAACTAGTACTAGCTCTTTAAAGTTTATTTTCTTTATGCACCCCCATATAATTTGCACAATGTTGGACACAGAGTTCAGCATTCAGCCTGATGTTGAGTTTATTTAAATTGAATTAATAATAAAACAATAAAATAACTATGGTAAAGGGGAATTATAGAATTACCAAATACGTATACATGGAAGCTTTTCCTGATTTCCCTCAGTTTCATCTGGTCCCTTTCCCACTTGTCATGGTTGTTTATGTCGCTGATTTATTTTTCCTACACTCCTTGAGCATAGGGTAGTATATTTCTCTCACTCCCATAACCAGAGCTCAGCATAGCTCTTTGCAATAATGACAGACCTTTTAAAGCATTTTTAAGCAGATCCCAAACACTGTGCTAAGTACTTTACATGAATTATCTAGTTTATTTCACAAAAGCTTTTTGTTGTGCTGCTGCTGCTGCTAAGTCACTTCAGTCATGTCCGACTCTGTGCGACCCCACAGATGGCAGCCCGTTGGGCTCCGCCATCCTTGGGATTCTCCAGGCAAGAACACTGGAGTGGGTTGCCATTTCCTTCTCCAATGCATGAAAGTGAAAAGTGAAAGTGAAGTCGCTCAGTCGTGTCTGACTCAGCGACCCCATGGACTGCGGCCTACCAGGCTCCTCCGTCCATGGAAGTTTCCAGGCAAGAGTACTGGAGTGGGGTGCCATTGCCTTCTCCTTATGTTGTGCACTACTCTCTTAATCTCCATTGATGAGTGCAATCTGTGGATTAGGAAACTAAGCCTTAGATGAATTAAATGACTTGCCCAAAATCATACAACTTACAAGTGGCAGAACCAAGGTCTTTTGATCTCAGAATCTATACTCATCATTACTTGTTTTCCCTCCTGTAAGGAGACTGCAACAAAAGGTTTATGTTATATGTTGGTTGAATTAGATTAGGTTGTCATGAAAAGTGTCTGAAGTTAAGCTGGCTTCTTGGCAGTATTTATTGATAGGGAAGTTTTGAATATTTCTGGAGAAGAAATATTCTGAATATTATCTAGCATACTGAGGAGTATGACCGCTTGTTCATAAACATTTTCTGTCCTTTGACCTCTCCTAATATAGAAAATTCATTAACCAGAGGGCCACTGGTGGCACTGCAGGCAAGAAGTAGTTGAAGTGCCAGGGAATGAGGACCTATAGGAGATTTGCAAATGTTGTGTTTAGTGTTGGTCCTTTTAAATTCACAGAAATTTTTTTAATTAGGCCTGGCCATCTAGCTTTATTTTGGGAATGAGGGAATGTCGGGATTATGTTAGGTTTAAAGAGCAGATTTTTACAAGTGCTCATTAGTTTTGACAGTGTGACTTTTCTCAGGAAACCAACCCATTGAAAGAATTTTTTTCTGTCAAATTATAAGCCCATTGTCTTTAAATTTCCTTTTTAAAACGTGCTTCTGCCTCGTTTTCTTTTTCATTGACCAGCCGTGATTCTTGATTGAGTCCTACATGTGAAAGATGGGGAAATAGCACAGGCCAAACTCTTTGGGTAAAAGTTCAGTTCTAACACTTGAGAAAAAGATGAAAAGGAGAGTAAGAATGTCTTGGAATCCCATAAATTTGTCTTTTTCCAAAAGTAATTGATAAATGTTGGAAAAATTCTTATTCTCTAAGAGTTTCTATTTCAAATTCAATCCTTTGTTTACATGTATCTTAAAGGCTCTGACCCTTGAGTTTCAGGGATTTTTTTTTTAAGTCGAATTATTTTTTAAAGTCAAATTCATTTTCTTTTAAGTCAAATGAATTCTTCTTTATCCAAAAACTCAACAAGCTATGAAAATTAAATAGATGGCTTTACTTCCTTAGTTTTGCATTATAAGAATAAATCTTGAGTCTGAATTCTTACTTAGATGGAAGCATGTAAGATTCAAGATTTTTATTTTGAACTGTAGGAAGAGTTCTTTCAGTACTTATATATGTTTTATTTTTTCAAGTGTAACGAGAGTAAAGAGGTGGATTCAATGGCATGCCAGTTGTATTACCATATCCTAATATTGCTTTCCCAGGTTTAAATCATAACAGTTTAAGTTCACTGTTTTGAGCCAGTTTTTTCATGTTTTTATAAGATTAAAGGAACTAGGAATGCTTGACCTAGAAAAGTGACAAATTAGGAGGAAAATGGGAGTTGTTTTCAAACAGCTGAAGCATTGTCGTGTTGAAAAAGGGATTTGGCTTCTTCCTATCTGTGGAATTTATAGGAAGAGAGAGTTCAGTTTAAGGAATAACTATCGTGCTAGTCAGATCTGCTCAGAGAGACAGTCAGCTACCTGAAGGGAGCACAGTTTTAAAGTATGGGTTGGATGAAAATCTCCTGGGTATGAGTGGTGGGTTCTGTTGCCAGATGGAGAATTGTTTGAGGTGGGCTATGAGGACCCATCACATTCTGAATTATTTCCCAGTAAATAAGGGTGAGAGGAGGAAACCAGACAGCCAATATAGGATGAGAAAGGAGAGCTACAGCTGAGAAAGAGGACAGTGAGGGTCTAAATTGTCTCTCCCATCCTTAAAGTTATACATCTTTGATGTTTTCTCTGCCAGAAACTTTTAAGAAAATGTTGGCCCTTGTTCCATAAGAGGTCGTTCTGCAAAACTTCAGGAATTTTTGGCATGGTCACAGAGATGGAACAATTCTCTCTCTGTAATAGGCCTTTGGCTGGAGACATTGAGTAATGCTAAGTCAGAAATGTCCAGGGTTGTGGGCTTTAGGTAAGAGCAACAATTTGTGTCCATTGATTTTGTTTTCTTTCTAGTAAATTTAAAAATTTTCTGTTACAGTGGACTAAACTTCAACAGTAGGTTTTGGGCAAAGACTATTCTTTTGTTCTGCATGTTTGGATTTATTTCCTCCGTTTCCATTTTTGTCTTCACTAGAGGAAGATGTTCCATGAACATTCTTAGCACTGGAATTTGATGTAAGAGGAAAGCTGAAATTGACATGTCCTTCTTCTTAAGGAAGATCCTTGGTTTCTGGGGAGGGGTATGATTAAGTGGGTAAGAGTATGAATTTTTTGCTCCCAGCTGATTCTCAGCTCCACCATTCACCACCTTCCAGGTCCTCTTGCTGACTTTGTAGATAAACATAGATGTTGATAAAACTACATAATACATTAAGAAAATGTAATCCTTTGCTTTTGTCAGTGACTTATGAGTTAAACTACTTGAGGATTTCTCAGTTCAAGGCTGAAGGAAGTTTTGAGGTAGTCTGTTGCTTGGGGGAGACAGAGTTCAATCTCCTTGTTTCTCTTCAGAATTTTAATTACAGCTCTCACTTGAAATATTTTGTTTGTTTTTTAGACTGTTCCATTATGGATGGAGGGGATGACGGTAACCTTGTTATCAAAAAGAGGTTTGTATCTGAGGCAGAGCTAGATGAACGGCGCAAAAGGAGACAAGAAGAATGGGAAAAAGTTCGAAAACCTGAAGATCCAGAAGGTATATAGGCTCACAGATCTTCAATCCTCACAACCCTCCAGGCTATTAACATCATTTTAGAGTAGAAGAACTGAGGCTGAGGGGGTGAAGGGACCTATGTAAGGTCTACATAGCTGAGAGCAGACCAGGATCTGTGCCTCCATGCCCTTTCCACTCCACCACACTCTATTCCAGAAGATTCCACTGGTTTTCTAGCTATTCTGGAGGATCCAGGATCTGAATAGCTGAGAGTGCTGCTGCCATGCAGGATTTGTTTTGGGTGGTTCCCTCATCCAGTTAGCTGTCTCAGTCCATGGGCCCTGTTCACACTCACAGTTGGCTTTAAGAACTGCTGGCTGCTGTCTGAGGTCTAGAGGGAAGCTGTGAACTTTGTACTATTTTTGTGTTATCTTTGCCCTCAGATCATGCAGAGACTTGACTTTATCTTTAAATCCTTTGTGATTCCAAAATAATATGAACGGATTGTAAAGTATGTATTTTTCCCCCCTCCCTTTTCTTTCAGAATGCCCAGAGGAGGTTTATGACCCTCGGTCTCTGTATGAAAGGCTACAAGAACAGAAAGACAGGAAGCAGCAGGAGTATGAAGAACAGTTCAAATTCAGTAAGCTTCAGAAAAAAAGAGTCTGAGGGACTCTGCGGGGCCTTTTTGGTGCACTTTTGCCTTGTGCAACACTTTTTCTAACCAGCCATGAAATTGTCTTGATTATCTAGTCTCTAGGTGCTCATTTGGTAGAAAAGAGACAGCTTTCTACCATCTAGACCACATTGAAAATTTTTGCTTAGAACTCAGTATACCCATTTTAATTTTATGCTAACATCTAGTAATGGGAGAGATGCTTTGATTTTATGCCATGTTATCTATCCAAAAGCTTTGGTGTTTACGAATTCTTTCTTCTAATCCCCTGAACAATCTGCTGTTTATTAAAAAATAGGACAAGGAAAAATCTTGACTATATTTTCCCTTTAGCCTGCTTTAAGTGTTCCTTGTTTAATTATTTCCTCAGAAAACATGGTAAGAGGCTTAGATGAAGATGAGACCAACTTCCTTGATGAGGTTTCTCGGCAGCAAGAACTAATAGAAAAACAGCGAAGAGAAGAAGAACTGAAAGAATTGAAGGAATACAGAATATCCTTTGTACTTTGCTAGGAATCTATAAGGTGTCAGTTTCTCATCAACATCTATGCATTTCAGTTTTTTCATTATAGAATGAGAGTCTTCTGCCTGGGCATCTTTAAGTTCCCTTTCAACTGTCATGTTCCTGTGATGCTGAATAACTGGCAGCGATACGTAGAGTTATGTTGCGTGCAAGAGTCTGTTGCAATCAAAAGTCCAGATCCTACAGGATTAACTAAAGGCCTAAATCCTAATGGTCAGTACCACAGTATTCTTGCCTTGTGAGATTAGACTCTGAAACAGATGGGCGATGCCATAAGCCTCATCCAGGGGAGAAACGGGCTTCTAGGTTTTTTAAAGGAAATTTTTAGCAACCGTCCTGTGTCCTCAGACCTTCCCTACAGATACAGCCTGGTCTGTCTCCACAGAGAGGTGGGGAAAGCAGCCAAGAGGACTTTGCTTTGGCTCACTGTTAATCTTTCTGGCATCCACGTGCATGTCTTACTAGGCATCCCAAATGTAACTTGGCTAAATCAAAATTCTCAGTTCCACGCCTCACTACTCCTACCTTCACTACATTACCTCCCTCCAAATCTCTTCTTTTTCTGATATCTGCCAAACTACCTCCAAAATGTACTCCAAATCTTCCAGCTCTTGCTGTCTCTGTTGCCTCTGCAGTCGTCGTAGACCTTCTCTGGACTATGTGACCATCTAATTGTCTCTGCTTCTGTTCTCCCTCCCAGTCCATTCTCTAGACGATAATCTGGGGAACTTTTGAAAACATATGTGGGATCATATAACTTTCCTGTTTCAAACACTAGTGGCTTCCTGTTGCATTTAGACTTAAAATCTGCATTCTTAATCAGGTCCTACAAGGGTCTGCATGATTTAGGCCAACTCGCCTCCCTGTTGTATCTTGAACTACTCTTCTTCCTATTTACCACACTCCAGCGTACTGCCTGTCTTTATGTTCTTCTCACACTGAGCTCTGTGATTCCATTTCAAGGTATTTGTATTTGCTATTTTCTCAGCCTGGAATGCTCTGCCCTCAGATTTTACACGGCTTGCATTTCATGACACTTGGGTCTCAGCTCCCTTCCTCATAGAGATCTTCCCTAAGCACTCCATCTAAAGTTGCAGCCACCCCCATCACTGACTATAATGTCATTTTTAAAAATAGTATGTCACTACCTGAAAATCTTAATTTGTATACTTACAGGTTTGTTTGCCTCTTTAGTGCTGGAATATAAAGTAAGCACCATAAGAATAAAGACTTGATCAGCACTGATTTCTCCAGTGCTTGGTATATAGTAGGTTCTTAGTATATGTGTGAAGAAATTAATGAATGACTCATAGAAGAGGTTAAAAAGGCCACCTTAGCGACTTCCTCCTGTGAGAAAGCTTATTTGAGTATTTCAAGCTTATGTTGAATAACCTCAATAGTGTGGTACCAGACTTTTTTTTACCTCTAAAATTGTTGCTATGACTGTGTGTATGCTCTAGTTGGTATTTTTTTTGCAGTGTGTGTGCACTAGGTCCCATTAAAGAGTTATGTAGGAGAAAATGTGAACAGATTGCCAGGAATTTGGTTAAAGACAAGGTGATTGACGGTGGTTGAGATAAGGTAGCAACATGCTGCCACAAAACGTGCTCTGAACAGGTAGTGAAAGACATGGCTTCCAGTCTCTGTTTTCCAAGTGGAATTCTGGTATAACACTAAGATAGAACTTGATAGAAAAATCACACCTCCATCCCAACTGTAGAATTGAGGTTGATTCTTCTGAAGCTTCCCTCCCCCACTCTATTGTGTCATGACCCCAGGATGGTATTATGCATTGATGTTTGCAGAGATGGGCAGGTATATGTACTGCATTGTTTCAGGCATCCAGCTTTTACCTCTAAGGAAAAAATACATTTTCACTTGAATTACGTTTTGTTTTGTTTGCTTAATTTGGCAGGCAAGCAAATAAGACAGTGTCTCCCAAGGCAACATTCTGGAGAGTATTGTTGGTGTGGTATGAGTATGAGAGGCCCTTGGGTTTTCAGTTCAAAGGGAAGGATGAACAGGGCAGCTGTGAGGCAAAAGAAACTTTTCTGTCCTGATAACATTGCAGTACAACATTGAAGAGGCTCCAGGGTAATTAGTGGCTTTTATTGGAGACTTGGAAAGTTCTCTTTAGAAAAACTGAAACAAAGCCTTCCAGCCCACTGATGTATAATGTGCTAATCCCAAGCATGCATGTAGCCAGAGACATGTTGAGGTAGGAATTGAGGTTTAGACATCTGTTTATTAAAGCTCTAAATCAGGAGATGGTTCTTGGTTTTGCTTGGTTGGTATAAGATATATTTTATAATGTGATACTTGTGAATACAAGTAAGCTGCAGTTTGTGCCAGTATAAACAGAACTTTTGTTTTCTTCAGGTTAGAACAGTGTTTATTAATATGTGTGTTCAAATACGATGTGACCTTTTAAAAACTGCTTCATGTAGTCTGTTCCTTGAGACTTTGAAATGTATTTGTATATTTAAAACATTTTAGGGGGAGAGGGTCTTAAGCGGGGAAAAGGACTTGGGCCTTGGATGTGGATCAAAAATATTATTAACACCTCCCTCCCTGCCCACCAAAAAAGAAGTTGAGAGCTTTTCTTCACTTAAGAAGAATAAAAAATTAAATGTTGGTTTTTGTCTTTGTCTTGGTATTATAAATGTGTGATTTTGTTAAATTTTTTCTGTTGTACTTGAAAGTTTCTATCCTTTATGGTGGAGTTGTAGGTAAAAATCACAGCATGCTCATGGATTTTGATATTCTGTACTAAAAAGATGAAATTTCTGTTTCATTTTTATTCTAAAAAAAATGAACATTTAGTATTAACATATCAGTTTCCATGATTACCTTAAAAACATTAAATATAAATAGATGAAACTCAGAATAATGCTGAGTATAAAGTATAATCCCTATTGAATATTACAGATGTTTAAGATAACTGGTTCCCACAAGAATTGAGCCTCTGAAAATTAGACACTAGAATTAGAAATTAAAATTTCCTAATTTCTGGTACCCAGTTTTTCCATTGTTCAAGCATACAGGAATAGCTTAGACAGTGTAGTCCCACCTCCACTCCTCTGGGCTGATAATACATACGTCTTGGATATCTTGAGCACTAGATGTCGCTGTTGTTCCAGCAAGGCACCACTGTATCTTAAATAAGGAATTGCACCATGTTCCAGTACTTATTTATTGACTAATATGTTATGAGAGAGCATGAAAGGGAAGGAGAGGAGGGGGTTGGTGAACAGAACAAAAGAAATTGACAAACCTTGGGAGCCATAGATTGACATCAAGCTTGAAAACAGTATGTAACAAATGAACTGGTCGTTTTATGCTTTTAAACAGCTTTTCAGTCCTTGTGTTGTGTTGTCTATGCACAGGGGTTTCTCATTAAAATCACCCTCACAGTGTTTAATACAGGTTCCTGGGCCTCTGGAAGTCCTCATTCAGTAAGTAGGTTTGGGACAGGGGAGGGACCCTGTTTTTTAAATGAGCCTTAAGATGATTCTGATGTCTTACATCCACAGAATAGAAGTTAGTCTTCATAATATCTGAAGCTGAATGCTACTGATAGTCATAGGACACTCTGCAAAATTTTATTTTATCTTTAGAGGGAAAGCAAATAATTTTTCTGCATTCAGGGAAGCTACACTTTTTTCTGTTGGATTCTTTAGGATCTTTGTTTTCCCCAACAAGTATGATATTGGCCATGTTTTTGGTAATAGCATGTGTTCTGGTCATCCTCAGGATTTTCTTTGGGAATCAAAGCGAAAAAAATTGCTTCTCGGTATTACTTTGGGCTTGCTTTGCCATCTTCCTCCTAGTCATCTTCATTTCTCTTTAAATCAGCTAGATTTGACTGGCAGAATAAAGGGGGGGCTTTTTTTTTCCTTTGGCCGTGCTTCTTTGCATGTGGAATCTTAGTTTCCCAACCAGGGATTGAATCTATCCCCCTGCAGTGGAAACATGGAGTCCTAAACACTGGACTGAAAGAAAAGTCTGGGGAGGGCATTTTTTAAGTAAGTAGGCCAAACATTCCATGGCAGAGCTGAAGTGCTCGTGAGTTATAGGTGCCTTCCACGTCTTGGTTTGTCACTGTCCTGCTATAGCTCTTCTTTTTGCTTAGTTTGATTCTTAACCTGTAACTCACAGTAATCTCAACAAGGTTGGAATTTCTTCAGAAAACAAGAAGGAAGTGGAGAAGAAAGCTGTGAAACCCATAGAAACCAAGAACAAGTTCTCCCAGGCAAAGCTGTTGGCAGGAGCTGTGAAGCATAAGAGGTCAGCCCGCATTCACACGACTTTAATCTCCCTCTGACTGTGTGCCCCAAGATGCCAGAGTAATGGTAGTCAGAACAGAGTTACCTAAGCACAGGGCTTGGTGAAGTTCCTTGGTGGCCTTCCCTCGCTCCCCTATCAGATTTGGTGTTTTCTGACACCTTTGACCTTTGTGTCTCTGTTCGTTCAACATAATAACCACTCTTCATTAGACACTTAAGTACTTTCAGTGCAGGTGATATTTTATTCCTCTATGAAGTACAGAGACTGAGAATCTCAGAGGTTGAGAACCTTTGTCCAAAGTCAAA
Source organism: Cephalophus harveyi (assembly GCA_006410635.1). Lineage (NCBI taxonomy): Eukaryota > Metazoa > Chordata > Mammalia > Artiodactyla > Bovidae > Cephalophus > Cephalophus harveyi. The sequence goes on along the minus strand of SJYT01022253.1, from coordinate 276,622 downwards.
AAGTAACAGGAGAGGTGGAATTCAACATTTGAGCATGTGTGTTTCTAGGCAAACAAGGTAGCAAGTTCTGTGGAAAGATTTATATTAGGGTGTAATGAGAGCAGGGAGGATAGCATATTAAAAAGCAGAGACATTACTTTGCCAACCAAGGTCCGTCTAGTCAAGGCTATGGTTTTTCCAGTGGTCATGTATGGATGTGAGAGTTGGACTGTGAAGAAAAGCTGAGCACCAAAGAATTGATGCTTTTGAACTGTGGTGTTGGAGAAGACTCTTGAGAGTCCCTTGGACTGCAAGGAGATCCAACCAGTCCATTCTGAAGGAGATCAGCCTTGGGATTTCTTTGGAAGGACTGATGCTAAAGCTGAAACTCCAATACTTTGGCCACCTCATGCGAAGACTTGACTCATTGGAAAAGACCCCGATGCTGGGAGGAATTGGGGGCAGAAAGAGAAGGGGACGACAGAGGATGGGATGGCTGGATGGCATCACCAACTCGATGGACATGAGTTTGAGTGAGCTCCGGGAGTTGGTGATGGACAGGGAGGCCTGGCGTGCTGCGGTTCATGGGGTCGCAAAGAGTTGTACACTACTGAGCGACTGAACTGAACTGAATGAGAGCAGGGAGGAGAAATAACTGCCTGGAGTAAGTATATGTGACTTGTGTTGGGGAAGTTAAGGAAGGCATTAGAAAGGAGACTGATTAGGTAGGACTATAAGGGCTTTAATAGGCAGACAAGGAGAGCGGAACATCCCAGGCCGGAAGAAGAGCTGGGTCAAAGGCCCTGAGGTCTGTAAGAAGGTGGCAGCTGGGACTCTACTTGTTTGATGTGGGGTGGCAGCACTTTCTAGAGGTTTTGGTAAGTTCTCTGTTGTTTGTTCCTCCCCTTTCAAATCCTGAAATGGCACCAAAGTGATTAAATTTGGTCATTTCAATTTGACCAACTCTACTATAAGCAAAATGATACTAAGCTGAAGTGCAGTCTGTTAGGAAAATCAATATGGTATTTTGGCAGCCAGCCACATGTTTTGAAGAAAGTGCCTTGATGGAGTTTTGTGGTTTGGAAAACACTGAATGTTGGAACAATTTCCTGGAAACATTGCTCGCAACATTTTTTACATGTAAAAATGTCATCATGACATAGCAGCAAAAGGGGGGCATATCAGAGGCCTGAAAAGGGCCAGTTACCCAAGCCATGGATTTTTTTCTTTCAACTTTTTCATATAAAGTTGCTTGCCGGGTCCAGTATCTTTGGGGATTTGGACCTGGGTCAGTTGTACTGGGCTGCACCAAGAGGGGGCTCTCTACGTAGTCAGTCAGTGTCTCTAGTGTCTTGCTTCTAGCAGAATGGGTCTTGTAAGTATCTCTCCTAGTCCTTGTCCTGTGCTGAGTCGCTCAGCTGTGTCAGGCTCTTTGCGACCCCATGGGCTGTACCTGCCAGGCTCCTCTGTCCATGGGGATTTTCCAGGCAAGAATACTGACATGGGTTTCCATGCCTTCCTCCAGGGGATCTTCCCAACCCAGGATCAAACACAGGTCTTTACCATCTGAGCCACCAGGGAAGCCCCTCCTAGTCCTTATATACCACCTTTTATTAGATATCCTTTATTGTTGTTTTGTGCAGCAAGGTAATAAATGATTCTCCTGGGGCAGGTGTTCCTAAGCTACCCAGCTTTGGGTTTATTAGAGTCACCTGGGTGTTTGTTAATCCTGTGGATTGCCTCACACTGATTCCGGCTCAGTATGGAGTGAGGTCTGGGAGTCTAAGTTCATGGATGACTCTAATGCTCAGTGAAAGTCTGATGCCTGATGTGTGTATGAAGAGAGAGAGAAGTCGCTCAGTCGTGTCTGACTCTGCGACCCCATGGACTGTAGCCTACCAGGCTCCTCCATGCATGGGATTGTTCAGGCAAGAGTACTGGAGTGGGTTGCCATTTCCTTCTCCAGAGGATCTTCCCGACCCAGGGATCGAACCCAGGTCTCCTGCATTGCAGGCAGACACTTTACCGACTGAGCCACCAGAGAAGCAAGCATAGTAATAAAACAAGAACCTGTGAACCCATCACTCATCTTAAGACCTAGAGTATTAGTGATACCGATTCTGCCTCTGTGCTCTTCCCCATTCTGTCTCCCTGCCTTGTCATCCTCACACCACTTTCCTAAGTCTAGTTCACCATTCTTTAGTCTTTCTTTACTTAGTTAGGGTTTTTTTTTTTTTTTGCTTCCTATATAGGTATCCATGAACCATATAATAACTTGCTTATTTTTGAACTTTATTAAAAATGATTTCATTGTCAGTACACCATCTTCTGTGAATTTGGCTTTTCACTCAAATTGTTTCTGTGACTAAGACAGTTTTGTGTATGTGTATGTGCAGTTGTAATTCATTCACTTTCACTGCTGTATAATAGTGCATTATTTGAGATATCAAACTTTGTTCATTCTCCTGTGAGTGAATGTTTGAATTATGACACATGGTGCTGATGGGCCAACGACAAACTTTGTACATGTGTGCATGTTTCTCTAGAGTCACGTGTCCAGTATGACAGGCCCTGACAACCTGTGGCTGTGTAAATTTAAATTAGTTAAAATTAAATGAAATTTAAAATGCAGTCCCCTAGCCACAGTAGTCACATTTTAAGTGTTAAATGACTCCATATGGCTTGTTGCTACCCTAGGGGATAGCACAGATACAGCAATAAAGTGATTTATAAAAATAGTATCTCCTTATGATCTTAATTTGCATTCCCCTGTTAACAAATGTAGTTGACATTTTATATGTTGGTTTGACATTCATGTGTCCCATTGTCCTAAAAGATCTATTCATTTATATTGCCTTTTTTTTTAACTGGGTTATTTGTAATTTTACTGATTGACAGGTGCTTTTTTTTTAACATTTTTTTCTACAGTTTAAGCTTACCTTTTTAATTTTAAAATGGTCAAATATATTTAATTTTTAGATGGTCAGTTTTAAAAAACTGATATATAATTGATGTATAACAGTTTCAAATATGCAACATAATGATTTGATAATATATATGTACAAAAAGGATCTTCACTACCCAGATAATCACAATGGTGTGATCACTCATCTAGAACCAGACATCTTGGAATGTGAAGTCAAGTGGGCCTTAGAAAGCATCACTGTGAACAAACCTAGTTGGAGGTGATGGAATTCCAGTGGAGCTATTTCAAATCCTGAAGGATGATG
>SJYT01022253.1:250921-273395 GCA_006410635.1 Cephalophus harveyi | reverse complement strand
GTATGCAGGTCAGGAAGCAACAGTTAGAACTGGACATGGAACAACAGACTGGTTCCAAATAGGAAAAGGAGTCCGTCAAGGCTGTATATTGTCACCCTGCTTATTTAACTTTGTATATATACAGAGGGCATCATGAGAAACGCTGGACTGGAAGAAACAAGCTGGAATCAAGATTGCCAGGAGAAATATCAATAACGTCGGATATGCAGATGATACCACCCTTCTGGCAGAAAGTGAAGAACTAAAGCCTCTTGATGAAAGTGAAAGAGGAGAGTAAAAAAAGTTGGCTTAAAGCTCAACATTCAGAAAACGAAGATCATGGCATCTGGTCCCATCACTCCATGGGAAATAGATGGAGAAACAGTAGAAACAGTGTCAGACTTTATTTTTGGGGAGCTCCAAAATCACTGCTGATGGTGATTGCAGCCATGAAATTAAAAGACTCTTACTCCTTGGAAGAAAAGTTATGACCAACCTAGATAGCATATTCAAAAGCAGAGACATTACTTTTCCGACTAAGGTCCGTCTAGTCAAGGCTATGGTTTTTCCAGTAGTCATGTATGGATGTGAGAGTTGGACTGTGAAGAAGGCTGAGCACTGAAGAATTGATGCTTTTGAACTGTGGTGTTGGAGAAGACTCTTGAGAGTCCCTTGGACTCCAAGGAGATCCAACCAGTCCATTCTGAAGGAGATCAATCCTGGGATTTCTTTGGAAGGAATGATGCTAAAGCTGAAACTCCAGTACTTTGGCCACCTCATGCGAAGAGTTGACTCACTGGAAAAGACTCTGATGCTGGGGGGGATTGGGGGCAGGAGGAGAAGGGGACGACCAAGGATGAGATGGCTGGATGGCATCACGGACTCGATGGACATGAGTCTGAATGAACTCCGGGAATTGGTGATGTACAGGGAGGCCTGGCGTGCTGTGGTTCATGGGGTCGCAAAGAGTCGGACACGACTGAGTGACTGAACTGAAGTGAAATGATGGCCACGATAAGTCTAGTTGACAGTTACACAACCATAAATAGTTACACACTTCTTCCTTGTGATGAGAACTTCTAAGATCTACTCTTAGCAGCTTTCAAATATACAATACTATATCATTAACTATAGTCATTATAATGTACATTATATTCTCAGAACTTATTTTTTTGATAGAAGGTACATTCTTCCAGGGATGTCTTGTCTATTTTTGGCCACTTCATTCTTCTATATATTTTAGACGTAGTTTTAAGTTCTTTAACAGTCCCCATTGGGATTTTCATTGGAATGGTATTAAATTGCTTGATAAATTTATGGAAAAATCAGATCTTTATGTTTTTGAGCCTTTATTCATGGTTTATATCTACATTTGTTTGTTTCCTTTAGTTAAAGTCATTCAGTAAAGTCTTAAGAGTTTTGTTGCTTTTTTCAAAGATGGCGTACATGTCTTTGATTAGGTATTTTATATTTTTTTGTTGCTGGTAAATAAAAATGCATTTGATTTTAGTATATTTGTATCCAGCCACCCAACTTTTATTAACTTTACTTATAATTCTTATCAACTATAATAATTTATTGGTGGAGTCTCTGAAATTTCTATGTAGAAAGTCACTAAATGATGAGTGTTTTCCTTATACCTTTTAATTCCTTTTTCTTATTGAGCTGGTTGGGACCACCAGCAAAATAATAGAACAATTACTGTGCACATCCTTGTTTTTTGTCTAATTTTAAACTGAATGCTTATAACTTTTCACTGCTAAGGATGGTATTTATAGTTCTGTTCCTAGTTTAAGAGGGGTTTTTTTTGTATCCATGAATTATTAAATCTTGTCAGTTTTTTCCTGCTTTTGAATTGATAAAATAAATTTTTCTTTTTTACTGTTACAGTGAAAAATAGATTTTTTTGATGTTGCATTCCTGGTGATAAACCCAACTTGCAGTGATATATTTTCTTCTCTTTTTTTTAAACTTTGCTGGATTTGGTTTGCTAATGTTTTGTATAGGTTGTTGCATTTTTGATCATGATTGAGACTGGCCTCTACTTTTTTCCCCCACTTTATCTGATTTTGATGTGAAAATTAAATCTAACTTCACAGAATGATTTAGGGAGTGTTCTTTCTGTTTTCTAGAGCAGTTTGTATAAGATAGTAGTGTTCTTTTGTGAAGGTTTTGTAGAACTCAGTAAAATCACTTTGGACCCTCTTTTTATTTTGTGACTATAGGACTTCTACCTTTCTCCAAATCTTGTTGAGTCAGTTTTTTTAGTTGTATTTTCTGGGAATTTGTTCATTTTGTCTTTTTTCAAATGCGTTAGCTAAATTGTCAGTATTCTTTATTTTTCTAACTGCTCTTGTCCCCTTTTCACCCCAAATATTGATGAGTTGTACTTTTATTTTGACTATTTTCTTGAGAAGGTAGTCTCTGTTTTATTAGCCTTTTCAAAGGCCTTTTGGATTTAGTTCTTATTATTTTTGCTCTTTAATATCATCTACATTCTTTCTTGAAATATTCTTTACTTTCTTAAGCTTATACTTTTATTATTTCTATTACAACTGTCAGATACCAAACTAATTAATTTTCAGCTCCTTTTCAGTTATAGGCATCTAAAGCTATAGTTTTTCCTTACCTTTCATTGTGTACAATTTTCTGTTTCCAAGTAAGTATTTTTAAATATCCATTTTGATTTCTTTCTTGACTCATGACTTAAAGACATTTTAAAAAATTTCCAAACATACTGGGGTAGTTCACTTCAGTTCAGGAAGTAGCTCAGTCGTGTCAGACTCTTTGTGACCCCATGAACCGCAGCACGCCAGGCTTCCCTGTCCATCACCACTGGGATACACTGAGATACACCAAGATACTGAGGTAACTTAGCCATATTTCATTGGTTCTAAGATGAACCTTCTTCCCCCCACATTTTAATACCTTGTAATCAGTGATGGCCTGGAGTCTCTGAAATATAATCTTTCTTTTGTTAACAATTTCTGCTTTAATTGCATTGTGGTTTCACTTCAGTTGCTCAGTCGTGTCTGACTCTCTGCGACCCCATGAATCGCAGCATGCCAAGCCTCCCTGTCTATCACCAACTCCCGGAATCCACCCAAACCCATGTCTATCGAGTCGATGATGCCACCCAACCATCTCATCCTCTGTTGTCCCCTTCTGCTCCTGCCCTCAATCTTTCCCGGCATCAGGGTCTTTTCCAATGAGTCTTTGAGTTCAGTTCAGTCGCTCAGTTGTGTCCTATTCTTTGCGACTCCCTGAATTGCAGCACACCAGGCCTCCCTGTCCATCGCCAACTCCCGGAGTTTACACAAACTCTTGTCCATCAAGTTGGTGATGCCATCCAGCCAATTTCTGCCTCAATTGCATTGTGGTTTATATGTACTAATTCTTTTGAAATTACTTAGGTTTGCTTTGTGACCTTTTCCCGAGATTAATTTTTGTGTATGTTCCAAGTTAAGGAGAATTTGTGTTATGTGATTGTTTTGGGTCGTATGTAGGTACAACAAAACAAACTTGTGAATTGTATTCTTCAAATCTTCTGTGTCTTCAGTATTTGTCTGCTTGTTTTATTAGTACTTGAGAGTATTTTGAAATCTCCCATTATTGTAATGATTTGATTTTTCTTAAGAGTCTATTGAATATATTTTTAAGCTCTTTAATTAGAAGCATAGATGTTTGGGATTGTTATTTCTTTGTAGTGATTTAAACTTTGTTTCATTATAAACTAACCTTCTTATCCCTTGTAATACTTTTGGTCTTAAAGTCTGTTTTCTTAATATAGGTGCTCCAGCCTTCTTTGGGTTAGTATTAGCTATGCTGACTGTTTTTCCATTCCTTTACTGTAAATCTTTCTAGGTCATAAGTTGTTTGTTTTGCTGCTGTTTTTAGTTAATCATAAATAGCTGACTTGAAATCATCTGTTAAACTCTCTTTAAAGGTAGGCTTGGACTTACTAGGATTTTTTTTGTATAGTTTCTACTGTGTTTTCTAAAATTAATTTTTTGGTCATCCCACGTGACTTGCAGGATCTCAGTTCCCAGACCAGGGATTGAATGTGGACCATGGCAGTGAAAGCCTGGAATCCTAACCACTAGACCATCAAGGAACTCTGCAGTTTCTACTATCTAATGTTATTTGTCTTTTTACATGAAAACTCTTTTCCTTATATTCTTTTTTATTAAAATTTTTTATTATAATTGTAAAATTTTTAATTCTCTTTTTTTCTTTCTATTAGTTTGGATTTATGTATTCTGTTTCTGTTCTTTTGTGCCTTAAGTTGGCAATTTACCAGGAATACTTAGCAAAACCATAGAGTAAATAGCTGTCTTACTTGCCTACAGAAGTATCCATAGATCCTAGAACTTCTAGCCACAATAACCTTCTTGCTTCCTTACACGCTGTCCAGGACTTTAGTATGGTCATGTTTAATGCCACAAATTAGATGTTGTTTTTTATACAGACATCTAAATATAGATGTTTATTTAGATTTGTATTGGCCAGTTTCTTTGTTCCCCATCTCTTCCTTTTGGGATTAAGGCCTTCTTTCTAGGACCATTTTCTTCCTCTTTGAATTGCATTCTTTTTTTTCCTCACTGTCCTAAATTGTTTAATAGGTACAAATTTACAAACATATTAGTAGTAGTGGTGGACCTGGAGAACATTGTGCATTTTCTGAGCTGCGTGGTGAGAGAAGTACATTCTTTAGATAATCTTTTAGTGAAGGTATTTTGGGTGACATTCAGACTCTCTAGCATGTCACTAAAGATACTTCCTTTAGTCTTTAATAACTACATTTTTGTCATTTATAAACATGTCCAGATATTCTTGAAATTGATCTGTGGTTCTAACCAAGATGAATGATGACAATAAAGAATCTGATGTTTAAGTGATACTTGAGGATGTAATACTTCACCCCTTGAATTGGTCAGAGGTTTAAATTCTTTATAACAATAATTGTTCTCTAAAGCAATTGTCCTTGAATTAAAAAATAAATTAAAAAAATAATATAATTGGAAGGAGGTTAAGAAGCTAAAGACTTTTAGTCTTCTAAGACTAGAAGACTTTTCAGATCATCTCAGCTCCTTGAGGCTACCTAAAACCCATATAAAATGGTTTTTGGAGCTCCTGATTCCCAAAGCTTTGATCCCTAAGATTTGACCTAGCTCAAATCACGTATTTTTTTGTTTGTTTGTTTCAGTTCAGAGAGTGGAAACAGTGTGAAAAGACTGAAATCGGACCCTGACCCAGATGACAAGAATCAAGGTGGGTGGAAGCTTTCATATCATTCTTTACCCATCATACACACGAACCATGGTAAAAGGCGGGAATGCATTGTATTTGTGGAGGAACGCGTGTATCCCCGAGCACACCTACCTAAACTTACCAAGCCATTTTAAACCATGCAGGATTTAAACCTAGGATTATATCAGCTGCCCAACAAAGTAATATGTTAGAAACCATGGAACTGATAAATGACAGTTGTGTTCTCTCAGGAATGCTAACAAAGCCAAAGCCCTGGTGATAATGAACCTCTACTCACAAAGGATTTTTCTCTTTCTCCCTTAAATGTCAAGTTTCTTCATTTCATCTGGCTGGCTACCAATGAGAGGTAGAATGCCTGGCTCCTTCTGTTGGTTGGATTGGATTGGACCAAGAAGCTAAATAGTTTCCAAAGAGTACACTTTCTTTGGTGGTTTCTTTCATGTGATCAGATCTGGTACTGTATTAAGTGGCACCAAGTTATAAGTGAGAGTGAGTGTTACTCAGGACTGAATCAAGGATAAGAAATTCAAGAGTGTTTTCAGTTCTTCTGACTTCCTGTGGAATTGAGGCTCTGAACTGAACTCAAAGCGTCGTCATTGAAACAGGGCTTACGTTTATTTCTCTTTTAAAAAAAAAGATATTTTAAAATATATTTTTTCTTTCAAAAATTAATGGATATTTTAAAATACGTATCTACTGAAGTCCAATAATAGTGGGCTGTTGCTGATACCTTTTTGTTCTACAATTTACTTGTGAAAAGGATCTTCAGTGAAGAACTTTCCTTCTCCCTATATGTCCTCTTCCATCCAATTCTCCTTCCCAGAAGGAAATACATTTTTTGCGTGTATATCTGGATATATGTGTATAGCCAGATTATTCTATGTGTATGTCAGTTTAGTTGTTCAGTCATGTCCGACTCTTTGCGATCTCATGAATCGCAGCATGCCAGGCCTCCCTGTCCATCACCAACTCCCAGAGTTCACTCAAACACGTCCATCAAGTCAGTGATGCCATCCAGCCATCTCATCCTCTGTCGTCCCCTTCTCCTTCCCCCAATCCCTCCAAGAATCAGAGTCTTTTCCAATGAGTCAAGTCTTTGCATGAGGTGGCCAAAGTATTGGAGTTTCAGCTTTAGCATCAGTCCTTCCAAAGAGCACCCAGGACTGATCTCCTTTGAAATGGACTGGTTGGATCTTCTTGCAGTCCAAGGGATTCTCAAGAGTCTTCTCCAACACCACAGTTCAAAAGCATCAATTCTTTGGCACTCAGCTTTCTTCATAGTCCAACTTTCACATACAGGCAATTACAAATATGCTCTTTTTTAAAAAAATGTTATTATAGCTAACTTAAAATATATTTAGATATTGAGATAATAGTATGATGAACCCCATCATGTACCTTCAATTTTTAACGTGTCCAATTTTCTTTTTAAAGAAAGTTTTATTTTCTTATTCTTTATTTTGGCTATGCCACATGACTTGTGGCATCTTAGTTTCCCATTTGCTGTGGCTAAGACTTTCAATGCTGTGTTGAAGATAAGTGGTCAGAGTGGGTATCCTTGTCTTGTTCCAGATTTTTAGCAGAAAGGTTTTCAGCTTTTACCATTGAATATTATATTGGCTGTGGTTTTGTCATAAAAGCATTTTATTATGTTGAGATATGTTCTTTCTGTACTCACTTTTGCAAGGGTTTTCATCATGAATGGATGTTGATTTTTATCAAATACTTTTTCTGCATCTATTGAGATGATCATGTTGGTTTTGTCCTTTCTTTTGTTGGTGTGGTGTATCACGTTGATTTCAATACACTGAACCATTGTCATGACCCTGGAATGAATTCAACTTGAGTCGTGGTGTATGACCTTTTTTATGTGTTTTTGGATTCTGTTTGCTAGTTTGAGAACTTTTGTGTCTATATTCATCAAAGTTATTGGCCTATAACTTTCTTGGTAGTGTCTTTGTCTGGTTTTGATATCAGGATGATGGCTTCATAGATGTCTTTGGTAGTGTTCCTTCCTCCTCAGTCTTTTGGAAGAGTTTGAGAAGGATAGGTGTAAATTTTTCTTTGTATGTTTGTAGAATTCCCCAGTGAAGTCATATGGTTCTGGACTTTTGTTTGTAGGGAGTTTTTATTATTACAGATTCGGTTTCATTTCTAGTGATTGGTCTGTTCAAGTTATCTGTTTCTTCTTGGTTCAGTTTTGGTGGACTGATGTTTCTAGAAAGTTGTCTATTTCTTTGAGGTTGTCAAATTTGTTGGCATATAATTGTTCATAGTATTATTGGTATTTTGTATTTTTGTGGTATCTGTTGTGATTTCTCCTCTTTTATTTCTTCTTTATTTGGTTCTCTCTTTTCGTCTTATTGAGCTTGCCCAGAGGTTTGTCAATTTTATTTACCCTTTCAAAGAACCAGCTCTTGGTTTTATTGATTTTTTTTTTTTTTCTATTTTTAAATCTCTTTTATTTATTCCCTCTCTGATCTTATTATCTTCTTCCTTCTGCTGACTTAAGTTTTGTTTGTTCTCTCTCACATTCTTTTAGGTGGTGGGTTAGGCTATTTGATTTATCTTGTCTTGAAGGCCTATATTGCTATGAACTTTCTAAGAACTGCTTTTTCTGCATCCCATGGATTTTGGGTGGTTGTGTTTTCATTCTCGTTTGCCTCAAGATATTTCTTTAATTTCTTCCTAGATTTCTTTGTTGATCCATTGGTTTTTTTAGTCATGTTATTTAGCCTTCCTGTAATTTTTTTTTCTTGTTTCTTCTTCTGTGGTTGGTTTTTAGTTTTATATACCCTTGTGGTCAGAAAAGATGCTTGAAGTAATTTCTATACTCTTAAATTTGTTTAAGCTTTTTTGTGTTTAATCCTAGAGAATGTTCTCTATGTGGACTTGAAAAGAATGTGTATTCTGCTTTGGGGGGATGTAATGTTCTGAAGATATCAATTAAGTCTAAATGTTCTGTTGTATCATTCAGGATCTCTGTTGCCTTTTTCGGTCTCAAAGATGTGTCCATTGATGTTGAGTGGGGTGTTAAAGTCTCCTACTATTACTGTATTCCTATCAATTTCTCCCTTTTTATGTTATTTATGTATTTGGGTGCTCCTGTATTGGGTGCATACATGTTGACAAGTGTAATATCCTCTCCTTATATTGATCTGTTTATCATTATATAGTATCCTTCTTTATCTTTGTTTATAGCCTTTGTTTTAAAATCTGTTTTGTCTGATAAAAGTATTGCTACCCTTGCTTTCTTGTAATTCCCATGTGCATGAAATAACTTTTTCCATTTTTTCAGTTTTAATCTGTGGGTGTCCTTTGTCCTAAGGTGGGTCTCTTGTAGGCAGCATGTTGTAGGCTTTTGTTTTTTTTAATCCAGTCTGCCACTCTGTGTCTTTTGATAGCACACTTATTCACTGACATTTAATTATTGGTAGATAAGTATTCATTGCCATTTTAAACTTTGTTTTCCTGTTGATTTTATTTCTCTTCCTCTTTTTTGTTTGTTCTTTCATCCATTATGCTTATGTTCTCTTCTTTTTGGATTTTGTGAATCTGTTGTAGGTTTTTGATTTGTGGTTGCCCTGTTTTTCAAGTATGTTAACCCCTTCCTTTATCTGCTTGCTTTAGACTGGTGGCCATGTAGGCTCAAACACATTATATATATTTAAAAAAATCCATGTTTTCTTACTTTCCTCTCCCACATTTTATGATTTTGATGTCCTCTTTTGCATCTTCATGGTCATCCTTTTGCTGTTTATTGTGGTTATCATTGCAGAGAAAGTTTTAAATATTTTAAAATCTGTGTAATGTCTTACTTAAGTGATTTATTTCCCATTGTGATTTTCTCCTCCCTATAGATTCTTAGTACTTTTCTATTTAGAGCTGACCTTTCAGTATTTCTTTTTTTAAGATAGGTTTAGTATTGCTGTATTCTTTTACTTTTTGCTTATCTGAGAAATTCTTCCTCTCCCCCTCTGTTCTGAATGATAATCTTGCTTGGTTGCAGATATTTCCTTTTCAGGAGTTCAACTATATCTTGCCATTCCCTTCTGGCCTGCATTGTTTCTGTAGAGAAATTAGCTGGTAGCCTTATAGGTGTTCCCTTGTAATTAATTTTATTTTTCTTTTGCTGCCTTTAGAATCCTCTTTTTATCTTCAGCTTATGCTATTTTTATTATAATACATTTTGATGTAGGTCTGTTAGGGTTTATCTTGTTTGGGACCTTCTGTGCTTCCTGTATCTGGATATCTTTTTTTTTTCTTTCGGTTTGGGAAGTTTTCAGCCATAATTCCTTCAAGTACATTTTCAATCTCCTTTTCTCTTTCTTCTCCTTATGGGAACCCTATTATGCCTTGATTGGCATGCTTTATATTATCCTATAGGTCTCTTAAATTGCTTTCTCTTTTTTTTTTTAATTTGCAATTCTAATTGAGTGATTTCCATTATTTTTTCTTCTAGATCACATTCATTTTTCTGCATTATTCATTCTGCTTTTCTTAGCCTTTAGTTCAGCTTTTATCTCGTCAAATGAATTCTATAATTTTTCTTGGCTCCTCCTCGTCATTTCTAATTCCTTTTTCTAGTAATCTATATTTCTGTTGATATTCTTAATTCCTTCAGTATTTTCATTATCTCCCTTTTGAACTTGGTGTCTGTCAGACTGAAGAGGTCTGTTGCATTGTTTGCTCTTTTAAGGGGAATTCTCTTGATCTTTAATTGGGAGTGATTCCTCTGCTTCCTCATTTTACTTACATTTCTCTTGCTGTATGAGTTTAGGAGAAGCAATTATCTACTGTAGTCTTGGAGGCCTGTTTTTATGTGGGTATGACCCTTTGTAGCCTGCGTGGGTTTAATTTTTTTGTGATGTGAGGGCTGTTTTTAGTATTGGATGCCTGCCACCTCTTTCCTTAGTGTATGCTGGCATTGTCCCCTTGAGAGGAGGTGTGATTGATATTGTGGTGACTGGAGCCAGCACTGGATATTGAGCGTGGCCTCCCTTTTGCTCTCTGGTTGTCACCACCCTGTCTGGGATAGGACCTGCTACCTGGTTGTTGGAGTAGAAGCCCCCAGCTCTATTTCTGAGCTGCATTTCTTTTTAAAAATCTATTTATTTATCTTCTTTTTGGCTGTGTTGGGTCTTTGTTGCTGTGAATGGGCTTTCTCTAGTCGTGGTGAGATGGGGCTACTCTCTAGTTGTGATACACAGGCTGCTCATTGCAGTGGCTTCTCTTGTTGTGGAGTACCAGCTCTAAGACGCGTGAGCATCAGTCGTTGCAGCTCGCGGGCTCAGTAGATATGGCACAGGGGCTTAGCTGCCCTGTGATATGTGGGATCTTCCCAAACCAGAGATCAAACCTGTGTCCTTGGTATTGCAAGGCGGATCAGGGAAAGCCCCCTGAGCTGCATTTCTGATCTGTGGTGTGAGGTATGTGGGATTAAGAGCGTTCCCACTGGGAGAGGAGTCACTGAGTATTTTCTGTTAGAGCTGATCACCTGTGTGTGCTCTGCTGTGTCACTTTTCACCTGTTGTGGGCTCACAAAGTGTACTGTCATTGGCACCACCCTCTGCCCCATCTCAACTATGGGTATCCTGGCAGTCAGCCCTGGCGCCTCTCAGGCTTTGTTTTCACAAAGCCACCAATGCAGATCCACTGAAGTCAGGTCCCAGGACTGCAGTAGTTGCACATCTGGACCCCCTGTGGGAGCTGTGCAGGCAGCTCAGACCCTAGCCCTTACTGGTCTCAGGAGCAGCCATTGTCCATTCAGATGTTCCACAGACACTGAATTCACAAAGCCAGCTGTAGAGGTGTAAATCTGTGGTTTGTGCAGTTGTGGGGAAAGATTTCAGCTCTGCTTTCTAAATCCCATGATCCCTAGGGGCTCAGCTGTGATTTCAGCCTCTCCTCTGTTGGGCACCCCACTAGCGTCTACTCCCAGGACTGCTGAGGCAGTGGCCAGTGCGCTGGAGCCTACCTGCGCGGGCCCTCTCCTGGAGCGAGAGGAAGCAGGAGCCGGCAAGTGGAGAAAGAGGCTGCAGTGGCAACCCCACCCCTCTCTTTCGCATGCTGATTAACAGTGGTGCTTAGCTTCTCTGGTGGCCTAGGATTCTTCCCGTTACACTCCTGGTTTTTGTGCCCTACACTTTACCCCCTTCAAGCTGTCTCTGCACAGTCAACAGCAGTCCTCTCCCTGGGTCTGTCCTCTGAAGCCTGCATTCCAACACCCAGCTCCCATCCATACCAGCAGACATGTGTCTTAGGCTGGAGCATACAGGATGGTGGCACAGACTGTCTCTGTAAGTCTGTCTCCTGCCTGCCACTAACTGGTTGTTGTGCTTTCCTCTGAGCCTCTTTTTCGTCCCAGGTGACCTCCTTGCTGGTGAGGGGACTTCCCAAGGCGCCAGAACTTCTATTCTCCTTCAGCTCCCTCCCAGGGGTGCAGGACCTGTTCTACTTCTTTTCGTTTTCCTTTTGTACTAACTGGTTACCTGGAAATCTGTCTTGTCCTTTCAGGTGTTTGAGATTTTCTATCAGTGTTCAGTAGTTGTTCTGTGAGATTGTTCCATTTATAGATGTATTCTTGATACATTTATGGGAAGAGGTGAGTTCCATGTCCTGCTACTCTGCCATTTGAATTCTCATCTGACAATTGGTTTTTTAAAAATCAGTATCCAAGGAAGGATTAGACATTGTATTTGGTTTACATGGCTTAAAAAATGATTCAGATATAATTCACATACCATACAATTCACCCTTTTAAAGGAGACAGTTTAGTGGTTTTTAATAATGTGTATTTATCACCACTGTCTAATCCAAGAACATTTTTGTCATGCCAAAAATGAAGCCCCACTCATGCCCATTAGCAGTTATTCCCCATTCTTCCCTCTCCCAAGCTCTAGCAATCATCAGTCTTCTTTCTGTTTCTCTGGATTTGCCTTTTCTGGAAAATTTTATGTAAGTGGAATCATGCAACTTATGACCTTTTGTGTCTGACTTCTTTTCACTTAAATGTTTTCATAGTTCATGCTGTGGCATGTATCAGTACTTTTTACAGCTGAATATCCCATTGTATGATACATTTTTGTCCACTCATCAATTGATGAACATTTGGGTTGTTTCCACATTTGGGCTTTTAGGACCCATGCTGTTATGAACACTCATGCCCAAGTTGTGTAAACAACTATTTTCAGTTCTGTTGGGAATATACCTAGTTGTGGAATTGGCTGGGTCATATAGTAAATCTATGCTTAACTTTTCAGGAGCTGCCAAACTGTTTTCCACAGTCGCTGCACCATTTTTATATACCACTAGCAGTATATGTGAGGGTCTGGTTTCTTCACATCCTTATCAATACTCATTACAGAAACTTCTCTGGTGGTCTGGTGGTTAAGACTTTGCATTTCTATACAGGGTGCATGGGTTCCATTCCTGGTCAGGGAACTAAGATCTCACATGTCATGTGGCACACAAAAAAAGAAGAAAAAAAAATAGAACACTTGTTACTATCTTTCTTATACCCATCCTATGGGTATGAAGTGATCTTTTATTGTAGTTCTGATTGGAGTTTCCCTAATGACTAACGATGTTGGCATTGTATACTTAATGACCTTTGGTTTATCTTCTTTGGAGAAATATATGCTCATATCCTGAGCCTCCTTTAGAATTGGGTTATTTTTCTTTTTATTGCTGAGTTATAAGAGTTCTTTATATGTTCTAGATGCTAGACTATTTGTCAGAGAGGTAATTTACAAATACTCTCTCTCTGTGGGTCATATAGAAAGAACACATGATAATGTTCTTTGGAGCACAAAAGTTTTAAATTTTGATGCCATCAATTTATTTTTCTTCAGTTGCTTGTACTTTTAAGAGTCATATCTAAGAAGCTATTGCCTAATTCATGGTCATGAAGATTTACACTTAAATTTTTTTGAAGAGTTTTATAGTTTTAGCTCTTAA
The DNA here is from genome assembly GCA_006410635.1 of Cephalophus harveyi. Taxonomy (NCBI): domain Eukaryota; kingdom Metazoa; phylum Chordata; class Mammalia; order Artiodactyla; family Bovidae; genus Cephalophus; species Cephalophus harveyi. The sequence goes on along the minus strand of SJYT01022253.1, from coordinate 260,186 downwards.
ATTTTGATCTTTGACCCATTTTGTGTTAGTTTTTTGACTCAAGTTTGCTGAAAGGACTTCTTTCCTCCACTGAATTGTTGTGACACTTGTTGAAAATCAGTTGAACAACACGTATGGGTTTATTTCTGGACTGTCTTTTCTCTTCCATTGATTTATATAGCTGTTCTTACACTGTCACCACACATTTTTGACTTGTTTGTTTGTGCTCCATGGCTTGTGAGGGCCCAGAGTCCTAACCACTGGACCGTCAGGGAAGCCCCATACGCAGTTTTGATCATTCTGGTCTTGGAAGTTTTGAAACTGGAAAGTGTTAGTCCTCCATATTTGTTCTTTTTCAAGATCATTTTGGCTACTTGAGGACCTTTACATTTCTGTTTGAACTGTGGGATCAACTAGTCAGTTTCTATGAAAAAGGCAGCTGGGATTTTGATAGGGATTGTTCACATCTGTAGGTGAGTTTGGGAATATTGCCATCTTACAGCATCTTAACAGTAGACTAGTATGTCTTTTAAGTTTCATTTAACCTGTGGGTTCTTCCTTTTTCTTTATTTTTGTTTCCTTTATATTTTACTTGCAAATAAACTGGGTCTCTGTCTTGTAGAGTTTTTTACCCTCTAGTTTTGCTAATTGCATCCCCATGGTATTCCTTTATACCCTGTGTTTTGTGTAAAATGGTAATTAGATCTAGAACTTGATCAATTCAAGTTGATTTTTTGGTAAGATTATTTCATATGTTGTTTTGCATTTCCTATTATCATTATCTTAATTAACATATGCTTCTGTTTGTTGCTTAGTTACCTTGGGAGTCATAGCATACTTATGCATAAAGAGCTTCTTTGTTCCTGTTTAAGGCTGTGTAATCTATAGTATGGTTGTACCATAGTGTATTTATTTAGTTTTTTTATTGATTAACATTTAGATTGTTTTTATTCATTTTCTAGTGTGATGTTTCACTAAATAACCCTGTGCATCCATCATTTTTCACAGAATTATTGAGTCAGATATACATTTGTTCAGTTCAGTCGCTCAGTCGTGTCCAACTCTTTGCGACCCCATGAATCGCAGCACACCAGGCCTCCCTATCCCATCACCAACTCCCGGAGTTCACCCAAACTCATGTCCATCGAGTTGGTGATACCATCAAGCCATTTCATCCTCTGTTGTCCCCTTCTCCTCCTGCCCCCAATCCCTCCAAGAATCAAAGTCTTTTCCAATGAGTCAGCTCTTTGCATGAGGTGGCCAAAGTGTTGGAGTTTTAGCTTCAGCATCATTCCTTTCAAAGAACACCCAGGACTGATCTCCTTTAGAATGGACTGGTTGGATCTCCTTGCAGTCCAAGGGACTCTCAAGAGTCTTCTCCAACACCACAGTTCAAAAGCATCAATTCTTAGTTTAGATAATATTGTCAAATTGCCCTGCTAAGAAGTTGTTCCAGTTTATATTCCCATCAGTGATGTAAGAGTTCATTTTAACTGGGATCTTTTTAATACATAAGAAACTTGCTAAACTGTGGCTGCTTAAATAGGGTAAGTATATATATTGTGTATAAAGTGTCAATAGAAATCTAAAATGTATTACAACTAGTTACCAGGGAGCCCTATATCTGGTGCTTATACACTGATAAGAACTATCTCCATCAGTCAGTGGAAAGGAAAACTTGTGGGCTTCTTTAAACTCTCTAAAGGCAGACAAATTGTATTTAAGAGCCATCTTTTCTTTGCTATTCTAAAGCCCTTCTTCCTACCCTTTCATTCTTATTTTAGAAACTGGATAAGAAATATCCTCTTGCTAGGAGCTAAGGCCCGGTGAGAAGACTGTCCCCTGAAGCTTTAGAGTCTTGACCTTGGTCAATAGAAAGCTTTGTCCCTTGAGTCCCCCAGAAGATAGCTCTGTGGTCCTTATAGAGATTCAGGCTTCCCCACTGGAGGCGCTGGCTTAAGCTCTGAGCAGATCCAGTGAATAAACAAGTTGGTCCCATCTACTCTCATGTCACGCATCTGTCTGAATCCCAAGAATGTTCTCCATTAGTAATTTTCAGCGTCAGTTTAGTATGATAATGTGGTCCTGCAAATACAGAAGTTGGCAGGAAACTTCACCAAATGGGTGAGATCAGAGGGCACCATCTTGTTCTCTGTGGGCATTTAACTGCTTTTGGGATGAAATTTGTTAGAGCTGCCATCTCTTTTCTTTCTTGAAACTTCCTAGATAATTGGGAGATTTGGTTCTTTCACTTAAACTTTGCTAATGCCATCATGGTCCTGATTTCTGTGGCTGGCTTCCATCTTTCCTTTAGGTCAGCTCTAGTCCTCCACAGGTGCTGTGAACTTGACCCTTCTTTTTTTAAGATTCAGTTCACCCTTGAAATACTTAATAAAATGACACATCTCACTGAATGCTGCTAAGTTACTTCAGTCGTGTCTGACTCTGTGCGACCCCATAGACAGCAGCCCATCAGGCTCCCCCATCCCTGGGATTCTCCAGGCAAGACCTCTGGAGTGGGTGGCCATTTCCTTCTCCAATGCATGAAAGTGAAAAGTGAAAGGGAAGTCGCTCAGTCGTGTCCGACTCTTAGCGACCCCATGAACTGCAACCCACCAGGCTCCTCCGTCCATGGGATTTTCCAGGCAAGAGTACTGGAGTGGGGTGCCATTGGCTTCTCCCACACACATTACTTTTCTAAGTAACTGGTTCATGCCCTTATGATATCAGGGTTTTGTTTTTTTTTTAAACAAAAGTTTCTCACGAAATGCTCAAAGTGTCATTGTATGTGTGAGCATAGTAATACAATGAATGTTCAGGTAATGAATGAGATACAGTTTGATATTATGTCCTAAATTTTCACATTCTCCTCACTCCCACCTCCAAAATCTAGCCATTTGCAGTGAAACTCTAATGCATTTTCCTGCATTCTCACACGTTATGAATGTTGTTCTGCTCTGTGCCCAGGGGATGGGATAGAGAAAAGAGCCCTTACCTTCTGGAGACTTCCAGTCTGAAGAGAATGTGGATAAGAAGAGAGAAATTAGGACTGTCAGTCTTCTATAGCCTTCCTGGCTATAATACAGGAGTTATGGAGCTAGAGGGGCTGTCCTTTCTAATTAAGCACCCTAAGATACTCTTTAAATTTTTGCATTTGGCTTTCTTAAAAATTGTGTGAATTAGGTAGTCATATGAGTCTGAGTGAACTCTGGGAGTTGGTGATGGACAGGGAGGCCTGGCGTGCTGTGATTCATGGGGTCGCAAAGAGTCGGACACGACTGAGCGACTGAACTGAACTGATGAACATAATAACAAATTGAAAAGGTACAAGAGTGTGGAATGAAAAGTTATTTTATCTTAGAGCTCATTGAATACCAGTACACACAGAGATGCTCTACTCTTCTTAATGGCTGGATACTAGTCCCTTACATTGGTCCTCTATTAATGCACCTTTTGGTTTCTGTTATCAGCAGTGTTGCGTGAATATCATTTAAGTGTGAAGAACATGGCCACATTGTCCTACATTCCCTCAGCAACATATATGAATGCCTATTCCTCCTTACATATTGTTTATGCTTTAAAGTCATTTTGTTTCTTTTTTGGTGAACTGTCTTCTGTCTGCTTTTCTATGTAGTTGATCGGTTGTTGGTTTTGGAATAATTTTTTATATCATAAAGAAGTTAGCTTTTGTGATACTAATTGTAAATATTTGCTTGCTTTTTTGTAACCTTGTTACCACCTCTTCTGCAGTCATTGTCAACTCTCATGTCACTTTTCTGCATCTCCATGTTTTCACATTGCTTATCTTTAGCAGCTTCCTTTTTCCTTATTGGTAATTCCTGTATGAGCAAGTGAACTGTGTGTACTGGCTGGTTGTGATCTCTGTCTGCTTCTCAGTGGTACTTTTTTACTTACTCCTCATTTCATCTACTTGGATCAGTGTATCCTTTTCGCATTTATATGAGGTGTTAGGGGCTTGTTGGGTCGCTAGGAGTCGGACACGACTGAGCGACTTCACTTTCACTTTTCACTTTCATGCATTGGAGAAGGAAATGGCAGCCCACTCCAGTGTTCTTGCCTGGAGAATCCCAGGGATGGGGGAGCCTGGTGGCCTGCCATCTGTGGGGTTGCACAGAGTCAGACACGACTGAAACGACGCAGCAGCAGGGGCTTGTTAAGGCAAAACCCTAGGAGGTAATATGCTTGTCAGCCTGAGACAATGAGTTGAACTCCAGCCGTACAGCTGTACTGTGTAGTGAGCTCTGGGAACATTTTAGAACATTATCTTTTGATTCAGGCTTAGTGTAATGTTTTCTACCCTAAGTGGCCTTTAACTTTAGGCGGGTCTTTGGACCTCCCTCATCAGCAAAATGGGGGATCCCTACATACCAGGTTGTTTCAGTGATTAAATGAGGCTGAAGCAGGGAAGAAGAAGGGGTGGAGGAGAGTCCTTAACTTTTCCTCTAACCTTTAAGTCCTGTGTTTCCTAGGTTGAGGCTTTCTGTCATGGAGGTGAGGCCATGACAGTGGGTTTCCTTGGGCAAGAAGAGCCTCAACTACTTGGTGACATCCTACATGGTCTTAAAATGTTCTCTGCTGTGGCTTTAGTTTTCTCAGTTGCAAATGAGGTGCACAACCTTGAGATGAGTGTGACGATAGTGTTGACTGCATAGTGTTGTTTTGAGGCTTCCAAATGTGAAGTCCTCAACACATGGAAAGCAGACCGTCAGCTTTGGAAAAGGGTGCTGAAGTAACAATCCCCCCTGCTTTTTTGCAGAAGCCCCGTCCTGCGTGTCTCTGGGAAGCACCTCCCTGAGCAGTCCCTCCATCCACTGCCCGTCCGCAGCCGTCTGTATCGGTATCCTCCCAGGCCTGGGCGCCTACTCTGGGAGCAGCGACTCTGAGTCCAGCTCAGACAGCGAAGGCACCATCAACGCCACGGGCAAGATCGTCTCCTCCATCTTCCGAACCAACACCTTCCTCGAGGCCCCCTAGCTCCTCTGTTCTCACCGCAGGGTGCTCCTCCCCACGAGTAGACTGGACAGTTTATTCTGCCTACAGGCATTACTTCCCACAGGAAACTCCTTTGCCTGCTCCTTATGCACACCGTGACATTTTTAACTGCATCTAAGAATGTGCCAGAATCCACTTGTGGCCAGACTTGTGTTTGGTTTCTCTTTCTACTCCAATCCAGATGCCCAGACCAGTCCTGCAACCTCTGTCCGCACTGATGCAGATTTCGGCCCGGTCGAAATTTCACCAAAAACACCCTGGGAAGATAGGTACCATGCAGCTTACAAAGAGTTTGGATTCTGTTGCCTTCTTGTTTTTTCTTTTTTTTTTTCCTTTTCCAACATCATTAAGAAGCAGGGACAGTTTATTGAATAGATAGCATTTAAACATTCTATTCTAAGTGATTATATTGCATTGTGGAGTGTGTGGCAGGCGGGGGTGGGGAGAGGAGAGCCCTAGTAATGGAACAGTGCTCAAGACCCTGGAACTAGCTGATTCTCGATGTTGTGTGACTAAGTAAAGATTCTAAATTACGTCCACAGAAGGTATCACTTAATGCTTATTGTTCATTGATAAGTTTTTTCTTACCTTTGGCTATTCCTTCTCTCTCCATCTAATCCCATTTAAGATTCTAAATCTTAGAGAAACAAACATAGGCCTTATTTTGTTCTAGCCAGAAATCAGAAGTACTGATAGTGTGTGGACAAGATGACTTATTTCTGGCAGCTCCTGATTCTAATATTGCCAGTCAGTGGGACACCGCTCTCTCTGTTGGATACATTTATAGTTGTGTCTTCTAACTGGAAGCTATTTCTAACCTAAAGGTGCTGCCCTCATTCCTTCCTCTGCTTTGGTCTGCTGCCCTTCCTGCTATGCTCTTCCCATTCAGAGCAGCCAAGACCCGGAGGTGCTGCTCCACCCCTCTCCTAAAGCGGGGCAGGGGCTCTCCCTTTGGGAGGGAAGGAAGGACAGGGGCAGACAAGGTATGGAGGCATTGAGGACAGAGGTGACCGTCAGCTTTTAACAGCAGCAATCTGGAGGCTTCCCTGCTTCAGAGGAATGAGACTGTGGAGTTCTTTCTTCCCCTGGGTTTGTATGTCAGTTGTTTCTACTTCCTTGGGTGTGAGACAAGAGAGACACACACAGAATATGTTGACACTGTGATGCTGGCAGGCAGAGAAGCTACTCTGTTTTATCGTGGGCAGAGAGGCCCCTGGATCTCTTCCAGCCCACCCCTTTTCCCTCCCAAAGCACTGACACACTGGTGCCCGCTGGCAGATGGCGACTTCCCTTCACCCATAACCGATGCCTTGTGAATTCTTTTTCCTTTTCAGAGCTACTCTGTGCTAATTGTTCCTGACTGTCAGTACAGGCGCATCAGCTCCATCCTAACAAGACTGAGGTAAAACTATAGGCACCTTCTGCCTGTGCTTCATTGTTCCTGCGATTGTGCTACTGTTATTACAGCCCGTACCCAGGGCAACCTCGGATCACCTCAGGAGGCAGACAGAGGAGCCAAAGTCACGATTTTCATGTGGTTTGACTTTTCAGAGGCCATTACTATGCCTCATGGCCTCTGTTGATGTTGGCAGAAGCTGAAAAAGGGTTGCATGGATTAAAAGCCTGTATTACTTTGAAAGCTAATCCACCTGTCAGAGAACAAGATCTTGCTTTTCCTGTACTGGAGCTTGTGCTTCCAACTCCCTCCCCATCCATTGTAACAGCTAGATTGTGTCGAGGAGGTTGAGACTCTTCACACTGCGATTTCTGCTCTTTATGTCACAAGAGCGGTTGAAGATCACCGGTGATCATCTTTCCCCATACCTGTTAGTGGAGAGCCCTGGAGCTGAGACACGAGTTTTGTAGAAACTACCAGTAGCAAAGCAGGGTCTGGTTTGCCTAATGGAGGAAGCTGCCCTGGAAAAACATCTAGTGTAGACTGTGTGTTTCAAACCCAAAGAATAGGAGAACCAAAGAGAGAAGGAAACACTGCCTAAATCACAAAATGCAGCTCTCCTGCCTTGGTAGATAATTAGGATTTTATAACCAGATAATAAGGAATAAAACTGGGGTTTGGGGTGGCTTCTTAAAACCTGTTGCATTGTCCTGAGTGGTAGTCTTCTTACAACTTTGAACCATGTGAGGGAGAAAGCTTGTCTGTGAGTAATGCTGTTGCCAGCCCTGTGCCCAGGAGGCGAGAAGGCTGACTTCTCAAACCCAGAGTTGGGAGGGCATTCTAGACTTTTTCAGGAGCATTCTAGACTGAAAGTCAAACCCCTAATGAGGAGTGGCTTTAGGATAGTCCCTTGCATCCTCATTTCTTTCAGTCTTCACCTTGTGGGTTATTCCCTTTTGGCTACCTCTCAGGAATCCCAACCTGGTTTTGCCTTCTGTAGATATATCACAGTGGCTTTGTGCTTGGAGCCAGACATTTTTACTAGCTGAGTCACTTGAGCAAAGTCCTTAGCCTCTCCGAGCCTCAGTTTCCTCCTTCTAGATAGGAATAAGGATACTAGCTTCACAAGTGAGGGTGAAAGATGATCTGGATTAGATACTTGGTGTGGTACCCAGTGCTCAGTAAATGGTAGTCATCCTAATGGTAGTACTGTTATCCTCTGCCTCCCCCATCTGGGTAGAGTGTCCAGAGTTTCTGTGAGTAGTGATTTATGGCAGGTTTATCTGTCCTGCTGGCATTCCTCAATTGTAGCTTGAACACTGACGTGATGATGGGTCAGATCTGGCCATCAGAGCTCCAACCGCCTGCTTCTCCTGTGTGCTTTCCTCTCAGTTAAATGTTAATTGCTCAGGCACACCCAGTTCCTTGGCTCGGGTGTCCTAGCCGTGGGTATATGGCTCAGCTGTCGTCTTTAAGCCCCTCCAGGAAAACGAAAAGGCTTGGTGGCAGCATACCATCACTTGGATTTGGATGTTTCTTGATTTCTTGGCATGCCCAGCCCACTTAGGCGTAACAGTATGGAATGCAAGTTCTACTCGGTGGGAGGCTAGATCTTGGCAATACTTCTGTAGTGTTGAACCAAGAATTCAGTCGCGCATTCTTGCCTTAGTGACGCTGGCAGGGGCTGATATTTTGCTCCCTAACCTGCTGGAGCAAGGGTTTAGGGAGAGGCGTGTCACAGCACGAACAGAATGGGGCCCAGCATCAGAGCTCCGCGTAGCAACAGACAGCATGACCAAGAGATAGCGTCCGCTCTGAGCTTCAGGTTATCGGCTGGGTGTCTCCTTCAGTTTTAGGCGTGGTCATGCACATCCGTATTGTTTACGTTGATTTGCTCATCGGTCAGCATTTACTGAGGGCCCGCTGTGGACGGGCCAGGGGTGTTTGGGATGTTTGCAGATTGTAGTGTCTTCCATCCTGAAAAAAAAGTCCCGTGAAGCAGTTCTTCTCTACATTTTATAGAGGAAGCTAAAGCTCACAGTGATTCAGTGACTTGCCCAAGGTCACACAGGCAGATGTCAGAACCAGAATCTTAATTTGAGCCTGTAAGTCTGGGTTTCTGTGGTTTCAGTGAAACTTTAAATGCTCATGCCCAGGCCTCAGTGACTCAAGAGTGAAGGAGTCTTTTAGTCAGATTTCTGAGTTCACTTTTCATCCTGCTATCCATGTGCAAGAACCAAATAGCACCAAGATGTGGTTTGTTCTTAGTGAAATACAGTTGACATATAACACTAGTTTCAGGTGTTGCAACATAATTATTCAATATTGTGTATATTGTGAAGTGACCTATCACCACAGTTACCAAACCATCTTTTTCTTGTGATGACAGCATTTGAGGTCTACTGTCTTAGCAAGTTTAAAATATACAAGCTGGTATTATTAACTACAGTCAACATCCTGTATATTACATCCCCAGGACTGACTTGACTTGGTTTGTTTTTTAAGTGGTGATTTACCTGGTCAGGAGTTTCAGTTAGTTCAGTCGCTCAGTTGTGTCCAACTCCTTGCGACCCCATGAATCGCAGCACACCAGGCCTCCCTGTTCATTACCATCTCTCGGAGTTCACTCAGACTCAGGTCCATCGAGTCCGTGATGCCATCCAGCCATCTCATCCTCGGTTGTCCCCTTCTCCTCCTGCCCCCAACCCCTCCCAGCATCAGAGTCTTTTCCAATGAGTCAGCTCTTTGCATGAGGTGGCCAAAGTACTGGAGTTTCAGCTTTAGCATCATTCCTTCCAAAGAAATCCCAGGGTTGATCTCCTTCAGAATGGACTGGTTGGATCTCCTTGCAGTCCAAGGGACTCTCAAGAGTCTTCT
>SJYT01022253.1:97416-250895 GCA_006410635.1 Cephalophus harveyi | reverse complement strand
CAGCTTTAGCATCATTCCTTCCAAAGAAATCCCAGGGTTGATCTCCTTCAGAATGGACTGGTTGGATCTCCTTGCAGTCCAAGGGACTCTCAAGAGTCTTCTCCAACACCACAGTTCAAAAGCATCAATTCTTCGGTGCTCAGCCTTCTTCACAGTCCAACTCTCACATCCATACATGACCACAGGAAAAACCATAGCCTTGACTAGACAGACCTTAGTCGGCAAAGTAATGTCTCTGCTTTTGAATATGCTATCTAGGTTGGTCATAACTTTTCTTCCAAGGAGTAAGCGTCTTCTAATTTCATGGCTAGTACATTCCTTTCCCCGGTGAACTCAAACCAACTGGGAGTAGAGGGCTTGCTTGACTGATCCATCCAACATCGGGCAGAGAAGCGGGAAGAAAGGACATGACTAGGTCTGCTCCCTTGTGCAGCTGTGAAGTGGGGGCTGCCGGCAACACACTGAGGTAGGTGGTCCACAGGAGTTTGAGCATTTATGATGGGCCTGATGCAAGGCAGGGACTCTGCCTTAACCCGTCCAGCAGATGTCAGTCTCCATAGCTTCACCCGTCTGGTAAATTATTTGCAAGGGGTGGTGTATGGGAGAGGTCTGCATCAGAAGGTGTCTCCCCAATATACGCATCCCCTGGGGACTAAGGAGACGATGTGGGGCTGGGAGGAGAAGGCTGTTCCACTAGAGAAGCCTCTGGTCAATCTGAACTTGACAGATTCTCCTAGGCTGAACTGGGTACAAACTTCCCTGGATGTAACATCCAGCTAGACTCACTTCAGCTACCAAACAGGAGGGTAAAGTCAGCAGTTGTGGGGTGTTATTTCAGCCACCATGCAGTCTTGCAGCCAACCTGAGGTATGGGTATGAACCAGAGGTGCCAGTCCTGGGATTCTATCCATAGGCCAAGATGGCCCTTGGCTGGTGGGCTGTGACTTCCCAAAGGTCACTGAGGCTCCCTGCAGTCCTGCAGCCCTCTCAGGAGCGAAGATGTCCCTCGAGAATGTTTCAGCTGACTTGGTGGCCATGGAATCAGCAGAGGCATCAGAAGCTTAGGATATACATGTCCCTCGCTTACTCCCACCAGATGGACACCGGCTCCTGAACTTACCAGGAACCTGGAGGTAGCAACATGCCTGGTGCACCATCCCAGTCTAGCGGGCCACTGGTAAGAATTGCTGACCCGGGAGAGTAGGTTAAGATGACTCCCCAGTTCATTGGAGAGGAAGGGCAAATTCATTAGCAGCTTGAGCAGAAGACGGCCTCGTAGAGTCTCAGGAAGACAGTCAATGCAGTTGAACAAGTGCAGGCTCTGGAGATGGCCAGACCTGGAGCTGAGTTCTGGCTCTGCCTCTAATAGATTCGATTAGCTTCTGCTTGTTTCCTCATCTCTGAAATGGTCATAGGCAGGGGCTAGTGGAAGGGTTAATCAAGATTATGCCAGTAATATGCTTAGTGGGGAGCTGGAAGCCTAGTGCTTAATATGAATGTCTGTTGTTGGTTGCGCTCAGGCCTGTGGTGCAGGGGCTAACTGGACCTCCAAGGAGGAGGTGGACAGGAGAGAAATGTTTGTTATGTTGAGAAGAGGGAACTGGGCTTCTGGGGTTTCAGAGATGCGTCACCTGGCTAGATTCATGAGGTTGGGCCTGAGCCCAGGGTGGAGCATGCGAGAGAAACCAACGGCTGCTGCAGCCGGGACAAAAGCAACCCTGTTTAGTTAGCATCCTGAAGCCAGAGAGGCTTTCACGTGCTGTAAACCACAGGGCGTACCCCAGTGCCTGGAGGACCTCCAGGAGGAGCAGATAGGTGGCAGCCACTGCAGTCTTGTGGTGGCGGGGAGCAGGTTTGGGAAGACATAGGCCAGGGTGTGGACCAAGAGGGAGAAGAGCAGGGCACCATGTGTGTTGACTGGGACAGCATGGGCTCTGCCAGGGCCCTGAAGGCCTGCAATCACTGGTGAGGGCTCCTGCATTCCATCCTGCTGCAGAGGTTTATTGAGCACACACGATGTGCCAGGCTGTGTGCCAGTTTAACAGCTGTATTCTGTTTGTGTGAAATGCATGTCCCCAAGTAGAGGTGTGATGGTGCCGACTTCACAGGCTTGCTAGGGGAACGGCGTTCTCATGTTTTCCTTTCCCAGATCAGTGAGCCTGTCAGGTCCCAGCTGAGGAAGGAGCTGACACAGGGACATCCAAAACTCCTTTATTACCCTGAGTATAACAAATAGAACATGGTCACAGTATAAAAAAAAACAGCAGGAATTAGGTGCAGGCTACTACAGAGGCACCAGGGACACGTTCCTTTGAGTCTGCAACTAGTTACTTGGAAAAAGCCAATTATGATTGTAAAAATTTTATTCTCTTTAATAATAATAATTCCACTAAAATTATACAAAGTACATTCATTACTTAAGAGTGGCGAGGGTGGGGAGAGGAGGAGAGGAAGCCAGTTTGGCCTGGAAGCATCATCAGTCAACTCCAACAAAGGAAGCCCAGCTGGGCTGGAGGAAGTTGGGGGTGGAGGTCCGGTTGTAAAAAATAAAAATGTGGATCATTAAAAAAAAAAAAAATAGGGCCACCCACAAGGAAGCAGGGTGAGCGTGCATGTTCCTGGGGAGGGCAGGAGGCCCAGCCGGCATGCTGCTGCTGGGTGAGGGCTGGCACTCAGGCAGGCTCCGAGTTGGTGGGGGGCAGGTTTTTATGCTTGAAATACTGAACAACTTGTTGGGGCAGTTCTGCCAACACAGCTTTGGCCAAGGTCTCTTTTGCCGCCTGCAGGGTAGGGTGGGGAGTGAGGAGAGAGAAAGGATTACCGGGTGAAGTGGGGAGGCGCACCACACCCAGGCAGCTGGTAAAGAAGGTGTCCCTGGAGGAAAAGCTGGACCAGAAGACCAGAGCTGTCTAAAACTAGCATCCCTCAGTCCAGCCCAAGCCTGAAATCCCACCCTCAGCAGCACTTTCCTTTGCCTTGACACTAAGTGTGACTCTTAACCTGAGCACTCGACGGGCCCGAGAGTAACATTTCAGGATGAATTTGTCTGTAGGAAGCTTTTGGGGGAAAGAGATGGTGGAAGCGGGCTGCACAGCCTATTCATCTTGCAAACACTTCCTGATCTCTTCCTTGGCCGGGATCAAGGGGCTGCGACTGTCTGATTCGCTGCTCATCACCCAGACACAGGCCGGGCACACCAGGAGCTTGGTCAGTGTCCATGCGGTGCCTGGGTGGGCAGTGCTCAGCACTTGTCCTCAGGAAGCTCACACTCCAGAGGAAGGAACTGAACCAACTCAGGCAAACCCACAGGGTACTGGGCAGAGAGGTGAGTACCGGTGCTTCCAGACTGGAGTGCCCAATTCTTCCTGGGACTAGCTCCCAGGACCTGAGCCACAGCACCCCAAAGTCCTTTTGGTTGAGGCCAGGAAGCAAGGAACACAGTCTGCCTCTCATCAAATGAGAGGTAGGCTCCAGGCTGGCAGTACAGGGTGGCATCTGAGAGCTCCCTCTGGGGCTGCTTGTGGGCCCTGCTGCAAGGGCAGTGCCCAAGAAGTTAATGCCAGCCTCCCTGTAAGCAGACCTGGGTCCCCTGCAGAAGGACTGGAGCCAACTCCAGGAGCGTAGGAGGCCTCCAGTTCCCCCTTAGAGAAGCCCTCAGGGAGAGGAGGCCATTGTAAGGTGGGCCTTGTTTTCCACAAGAAGTTAGGAGGCTGGTGAGCTGTGAATCCCGGGAAAGCCCCTCGCACCTCAGGGCCTCTGCTCTCATCTCTTTCTCCTGGGATGCTTTGCCCCACATGGATAATTCTGACTTGGTTCAGGGTTAGAAGACAGGTCCTCCCGGAACCCCTATCCTGAAGCCCCAGTCTGGACTGGGCACCACTCCCCTGAGTTGCTGAAGCAAGTGCTCAGTGCCTGTCATGTAGCCTCATCTGGGGACAGGGCCTGGCATGGCCCCGGGCACGTAGTAAGCCCTCAGGAAGTATGCAGTCAACAGAACTGAGGGTATAGGAGCCTAGGACTGGGCAGGCAATCCCAGCGCCTTCAGCCTGGATTATTAACTATGCTGGTTGGGGTCCTGTAACTGCCCCCTCCCCAGTCCGCGCCCACACTCACGTTGCGGAATTCTCGAAAGGGCACGAACTGCACAATATCGCGGGCTGCCTCCTCCCCCGTGTGGGAGCGCAGCATGCGGCTGTCCCCGTCCAGGAACTCCATGGCCGCAAAGTCGGCGTTGCCCACGCCCACGATGATGATGGACATGGGCAGCTTGGAAGCCTGCACCACGGCGTGCCGCGTCTCCTCCATGTCACTGATGACACCGTCCGTGATGATGAGGAGGATGAAGTATTGCTGTGGGAGGGGGAGGGGGTCAGCAGGCGCTCAGCACAGCCCAGAGCCCCTGGCTGCCCTTCCCCTCCCTCCTTCCCTACCCGCCCCAACCCCTCTGACCCCCGGGAGGAAAGCGGCGCTTCTCCCAGAACTGCTGCCAGATCGCAGGCCCCTCCCTCCACGCTAGGGCCCTTCAGGCCTATCACAGCCGGAAGCACAGACTGCTTGCTCTCTTCCTCTGCCTTTCCCAGCCCAGGAAAGTCTGAGAGCTCCGGACTCCAGGCCTGGCTCTGATGGTGGCTACGCCGTGGGACTCTGGGCCACTGTCTCAACTGGCTGTGCCTCAGTTTCTTCATCCGCAGAATGGGAGTTTTCACACCTCTCAAAGAGACCACGCCAGCCATGTGGTAGCAGCTCAATAATTGACAGCTGTACCCCTGGCAGAGTGAGGTCCACAGCTGCTGGGGAAGATGCCTTCTGGCTTGTGGACTCTGAGACAAGCCTGCCCTTCTCTGCTCTATCTGCACGTGAACACCTGTGACCCTGCTCATCCCCCATCAGCACAGCCGACCTTGTAGGAGCTAAGCAGGTCATCTAGGTCAGTGCTTCTGGGAGTGGGGTCTGCTGGCAACAAGCAGACTCTGGGCACACCCCAGACACAGCATCAGTCACAGTGGGGGGGGTTCTGGTCTTGCAGTGGTCTTTGAATTCTACAAACTGTACCCAGGAGGAAGTCTGTCTGGTGCCAGGGTGTCACACTTGCTAACACTCCCTGTTAACAAAGAGAAGGCAGGAATCTAAGAGCTCCGGAGACAGCAGTCTCCAGGTAGACCTTTCTGTGCTGCCTGATGTATTTATTTTTATTGTTACTCTCTATCCTAACTCTATAACTTTTCCTGTACAGTGGGTTATAGTTTCTTTATAAAATTAAGTGAAAAAAATACTGAATAATAGTGTAGGTGACAGGTGGCCATAGCACAGACTGTGGAGATGGGGGGTGAGTAAATGAAGTTCCAGAAAGCTCACTGGATGATCTCTGAGCAGAAGCCCCAGGACTCCCAGCTGCCTGAGATCTCATCTTCAACTTGGCTCTGTGCCTAGCACCCCCTGGCCCCTTTTGGGGACTCAGTTTTCCCCATCCATAAAATGAACAGAAAAGCCCCTGTGGTCTTAATAGTCTCTGTTTAGGGCTTTTGCCTTTTTGTCTGACCCTTCTGATTCTTAGGAGAGGCAATGTGGACCCAGAATAGTCAAGGTCATAGAGGTAAAAAGGACAGAACCAAGTCAGCCTTTGGCGACCTTCTCACTCAGCAAAGCCGTTCACTGCCTGGGAAACAAATGGAGACCACAGGTTCAGCCATAAAAGATTCCTTACTCTCCTGCCTGTCCCCCAGGCACAGCTGTGGAAGGCAGGACTGAACCACACGGAGGTATGGACCCCACAATCCTAATCCCCATCTCCCAACAGTAATCCAACTTTTGCACTGTGCCTTTAAGAGACTGATCACTTGGCTGAGGATGGATACCTGTTGCTATGGAGATGGCAGCCTGAATCCTTGCAGTGGAGGCTGCTGCTGCCAGTCCCCATTCCTCCGGTTTGGGGTCACCTCATAAGCCCTTCCAGACTCGTCCCCTCACAGCCCACCGTCGTCCCAGCCAGCCAGCACCCCCTTCTCTTTGTGGCCCTCTAACCCCACTGCTATTCTACCACAAATGGTCCAGGACAGTAGTTCTGGGGTACCTAAGTTGGCAGGAGAAAGCTGGCAATGAGGACAGAAAAGAACACTTGGCCTTGGGTGACAGGCTTCTCCACTCAGCGGGTGGGGCTGGTTTCCAAGCCCCATCCAGCTCAGACCACAGTCTCCCACCCTCCTGACACGGCCTTCTTGACTCGTGCCTTTCAGCCAGCCACGTGTCTGCATCTGGAGACTTGGAGCATGCAGGCCAGGGTTCCTGCAGAACTGTAGGCACCAACTAAAAGGGTGAGTCACGGTGGCAGTGACCACACACTCCCTGTCACCCTCACACTGGGATTCTCCTTTTGAAGATGGGGAGACAGGCTGAGGGGGTCACTGACTTGCTCAAGGACTCAGCCAGGAAGGGCATAGTCAAGGTTCAAGCCCAAGGCTAGGGCTCTTGCCACAGTGGTATCAGTGGCCAGTAGCTGTCTCTCCAATAGTGGGGACTGGCAGGGTAAAGGTTTCTGCACCCTCTCCCCCAGCACCCCAGTGTCAGGAGGCCTGAATGTCCAGGACAGCCGCCTAGGACAGGGCCCAGAGGCATGGCACGGGACTCCCAACCCTCATTCCTGTGCACCAGCCAGACACCCAGAGTGCCCACACCTATGTGCCTGGCCTCAGCATATGTGTAGCTAGGCCTGCCGGGGAACAGCCTGGGCCAGCCTTGCCGCTGGAAGTGCCGCTGACAAGTCCTGGACTTCGTGCCCATCCCAAGCAAAAATGAGGTTGTCCAGGATCCTGAAAGTCTACTCTAAATCCCTAAGACATCAAAGGAGAGATGGGAAGGATGCTGTGGAAGGGGAGAAGGGAGGGAGGAGTCGGGCAGGAGGAGGTGGGCGGGGCCTCTGCTGTTCCCACAGACAGTCCTGGTCTACCCTACCCCAGCTTTCCCCAAGCTTTCCCACCTCCGTGCCTTTCCTGGTTTACCTCCTGCCTAGGAACTCTCCCCAGCCACAGCTCCAAGACTCCCCGAGGCCTGAGCTCTGCTTCCGCTGCCAGCGAATACCCCCTGGGGAGGGCTCCTCTGGACACACCTCCCCTCCCAACCCTGCCCCGCCCGCACCCTAAGAGCGCCTCAGGGCAGCCCCTCCCTCCAGGCCTTCGGTATCTCATGGGCCTGGCACCCTGTGTGTGCTCCATAAACATGACCAGCTGCCACCAGGTCAAACCCAGATCCCAGATCCCAACGCATTACAAAGATGGAGTGTAACTTGCCCTTACCCAAGATGTTTTCAGGTTTTTCAGGCTGTAATTAGTCACTTCCCCTAACACATTTAACGCGTGACTTGATTTATATGAAACTGACTTGACCACAGAATTCCAGGCAGAGTCCGGGAAAGTTGCACTCATTCCTTCCTAGCTTACTTCTGAGAAGTTGGCAGCTGAGGGCCCTGGGGAGTGGAGGGAGATTCCCAGGGTGCTGACTGCTTCCAGATCGCCCCCCCACCCCCGCCCCACCCACCGTTAGGACACTGGTTGCCTAGGCAGCCAACCAGCAATGGACCACGGATGGGAAGGCCCAGGGCAGAGGGGAGGATGAAGACCTCTCCACAGTAAGAGCCCTGTGATCCCACCCAAATTTAGTATCTTTCAGTGACCATCACTGCCCTCAAGAGAAAGTGCAGGTTCCTCACTAGCTTAGAAGGCGTCTCTGGGACCTGGCCTACCTTTCAACCTTACACCACACCTCCAAGCCTTTGCCCTATTCTGTTCCCTCTGCCTGGGACACTCCACATACACACACACACACCCTTTGTGAGCCAACCCTTAAGCAGCCTCCAAGTCTCAGTTTGGACATCACTCCTCGAGGAAGCCAGCTCTGAGCCCTCTGTCTGGGGTAGATGCCACCTTTATAATCCTGTGCTTCTGCCATCACAGGTTTAATCGGTTGGCATTACAGCTGCTCTCTCCTGGCCCAGCTCCCCACTAGACCACCGGCCCTGGAAGGGCAGAGGCCATGGCCTGGGATCATGGCCTCCCCAGTGCTGCACAGAAACACACACTGTAGAACTGAGCTGTGTGAATGAATGGGAGAGCGTGGAGAGATGCTTCCACCACCTGCTCTTGATTTCCTGTGCGTGGGTGTGCATGCATGTTCATGTACCGGGGACAGGGAGGATGAAGCCACACCAAGTGTTTCCCAAACAGCGGCTGTTCAAAAGCATCAGGTAATGCACAGATCACTTCCTTTTGCTTTAGGCCTAAATGAGCTCAGCATCACCAACTGCCGGCCCAAGAGGTGTCCTCAGAAGATTCACCAACCCACGTTGATTAGGGGCTGTCAAGCGCCAGGCTCTGTGCTGAGCAGTTTGGATGCCGATCTGCTTGAATCCTTGCAGTGCTTCCCTTAGGCAGGCAGCGTTCCATCATCCCCATTGTACAGGTGAAAAAACCGAAGTTCAGAGAGCTTAAGCAACCTGCGCTGGGTCCCACTGTCAGGAAGTGGGGGAGCTGGGATGTAAGCCAGGTCAGTGGGCCCCCAGAGCTTGAGGCTGAACCATCAGGCAGCCCCACCTTCAGTGCAGTGATATGGACAGAGTGAAGGCAGAAGGTCTTCTTGGACAGCAGAGTGGGAGGGGCCTCTTGCAGCCCAGAGATGCTGGCCCAAGGTCACACCTAGGGTGGGTGACAGTGCTTCCCCAGGGTGAGGGAGCAAGGGTTGGAAGGACCTGGTCATGACGAAAGGGGCTGGGGTATTGTGAGGATTAGGACTGGTCAGGATTAAGCCTGGCTCAGAGCAAGGGCCAAGCTCTTCCCTGTGAGTGCCCTCGGCAGTTCCCCAGAACACAAAGACACCTTCCTGGCAATCCCCAGGGCCCAAGCCTCTCCACACTGAGGCTCTAGCGGGTTCTGGCCCCCTTCTCCTCAGGACCTCAGCTCCTGCCCCTGCTTGGCAGCTGAAAGAGCCCAAGAAGAACCCTGGGCACCATTCCTGCTCCACCCCATTTTTTATGCTTAAACAAGGATGCAGGCCATTCTTCCGTCCCTCTGAAAGCGAGTCCAGGCAGATAAAAGACTAGGCGGGACAGCAGCCTCGGCAGCAGCAGGTATCCAAACGGTGTGTGAGGCGAGGGGGCTGCCCTCCCTCTGCCCTCTCCAATTCTAACCTAGGAACATAAAAAAAGCAACTCGCAGGTCCTCCCCAGTTACCTCCCATTCAAGTGGGCTTACTTGTCCCGTTTCATAAAGGAAACAGGCTCAGCGCCATCAGCTGCTACCACCAAGGCCAGGACTAGAGCAGGTCATGTTCCCTGGAGCAGAAACGACCGGGACCACCTTCCTTCGAACCGACCTCGTGCAGTGACCTCCCTCCTGTCTGTCACCGGCACCTGCTGTCCCCTCTGCCTGGGGGCTCTCCCCAGAACCCTCTGCCGCCTCTCCTTGTTCTCAAGTCTCACTGGTTGCCAGCTGGTGTGTTATCACATTTTAATCCTAATACCACCACCTCAAGGTAGGTCCTATTACTATTCCCATGGTACACACGAGGCTCAGAGAGGGTAAGTGATTTACCCAGGTCACACAGTGATGAACAGGCAGGGGCAGGATTCACATCCTGGCAGGCTGACCCCAGGACCCCCTTTCTCTACTGCCTCCTAGTCAGTCAGACCATGCACTGCTGTCCTGCCTCCCCAGGCTGACCGGTGTCGTCTTTTCTCATAACCTCCCCTCCGTCTTCGGGAAATCAACCTCTACCTTCTGAGCAGGTGCCTCCCTCCTCCAGGCAGTCCAAATGGGACCTGGTCCCTTTCCCTTTGAGCGAGGCCCTGGCTGAGTCACCTCCGCCCAGCTCCTCGTGCAGTGCACAGCACACGACTGGGGCCAGCTTAAATCCATCCATTTCCTGAACACGAGCGTCTGCCGCAGCACAGGCCCCGGAGTGGATGAGAGATGACACACGCACGCTGCGTGGCCCCACAGGGCTGAGGGTCCAACGCGGGAGACACACCATAGACAGAAACGCAGGGTATGTGAAGGAGATGTTGCTGCCACCATCAGAGTCAAGACAGGAAGAAACAGAAGGCAGGAGAGAGGCTCGAGCGAGTGTTCAGGGAAGGCCCAGGGAAGCAGCAGTTGAGGGGATGCTGAGGGATGGGACGGAGCCAGCGTCAGGAAGAACCTCCAGGCAGAGGAGACGGCAGAACAAAGGATCTGCTGGGAGACAAGCTGGTGTCTCTGAGGGGCAGGAACAAGGTGGAGGTGGGATGGTCACCGCAAGTGAAGAAAGGGGCATGGGCCCGTGGGGACCAGGGAGAGGTGATGGTGGCCACGGCCGCGGGGCAGCCGGCAAATGGAGGCAGAGTGAAAAGGGCAGTCAGGAGAGACTTCAGCACTTGTGCAGCAAACCCTTTCCTCCCAGAGGAGAAGGAAGCCTCCTTCCACCGAGGGCTGGGACTGTGGCAGGGCCTCAGGGACCTGGTCAGGTGGGAATTGGACCCATGCCTCAATCACAGTCCAGGTTCCACCACCCCAAAGCCGGTGCCGGTTCCGTCTTGGCTCAGCCTACTTGTGGCAGAAGACGCCACAACTCACATCACAAGCCCTGGTGGACGGCAGGGGAGGGAGACTTGGTGACCCCAACACTGGCACGGGGCCTGAAGCTGGGAAGGAGAGCGGCTGGGATGCACAATGCCCAGGACAGCTGTTTGCCATATATTCCAGATGCCACACGACAGCCCTGTCACTGACCGCCAGACCTGGGCCAGACAGTGCCAAAGCCCTCAGTGTGAGGTGGGAGCTGCAGAGACCCCATGAAGGCACTTCCCAATAATCACAACCCTATTTTCTGCTAAGCACAAACAACGGAATGGCTCTCTGTCCTGGAGTCTGTGCTCCAGGAAGCCAGAACCAAGGCAAGCTTGCCCCAAACCCCTTCCATCCCTGCAGGTTAACTAAAAGTGGAGAGACACCAGGCTCACCTAGGATCTTAGGACACGGAGAGGCAGAACACCCAGCCGGCGCCTGCCCTACCCTGCACGTCCGCACCCGTGGTCACCTACTCACCGTGGCTGTCTGCTGCTGCGTGGCTTGGGCTGCAAACCGGGCCACATGGTTGACGATAGGAGAGAAATTGGTGGGACCATAGAAGCGGATGTGGGGCAGGCAAGCCGAATATGCTTGGGCGATGCCGTCCACACCTGCCTCAGGGAGAAGAGAAGACTCTGGATCAGCCTGGTCCTCCCTGACCCTGCACCCACTCTCTGCTGCCCCCCACCCAAACACCCCCACCGTGCCCAGTCTGGGCCCTGGGGTACTGGAAGCTCCCAGAGAGCAGGGCCAGGGTGGAATAAAGAGCCCTGAACATGGACTCTGACCTGAGTTCCAATCCTGCCTTTACCACTTCTTAGTCATGGGGCCTGGAGGAAGGTACTTAAATCTTTCTGATCCTGTCAAAGGGGCTGGTAACCTCCACTCTTGGGAAGCTGGCAGGAGGGGGTTTAGCAGGCTCCTCTTGGAGAAGGAGTGGGCAGAGCCTGTAGTGACACTCTGGGGTCCCAGGGAGCCATCTGGGGGTCCATTTTGCATATGCCATGGCTTCTCAGCGTTGGTGAGGGGACTAAGGTTTGCACAGCCCTGCAGACAGAAGGTGCTCTGTAAATAGCTGCCATTACAAGCCTAAGAATACCGCCTGCCCTGCCATCCTGTCCAGAAGGCCTCTGGCCAGAGATGAGGTAAATGGACAGAACGTCTCTGCTCCAAACCAGACAGACCCCAGCTGGAGGACAGGACCACACTTCCAGCCAACAGAGGCCCATGGATTCTGAGTCACAGCATCATCCCTAAGGTGGTGACCTGATGCAGTCCCCTCCCAAATACAAACCTGACCTAGCTTCAGGGATCCCCAGGGAAGGCAGATGCTACATCTGAAGCCAGCTGAAGCTAGAAGCTCTCATGGGGTCAGGGACCACCCTCTTCCAAACCCCTTCTCTTTCACTGTTTCTTTTTTTTAACATCAAACATTTATTTAATGCCTACAATAGGCAAGGTCTTCTTGTGGGCGCTATGGTTTAGTCACTAAGTCATGTCCGACTCTTGCGACCCCATGAACTGTAACCTGCCAGGCCCTTCTGCCCATGGGATTCTCCAGGCAAGAATACTGGAGTGGGTTGCCATCTCCTCCTTTCACTGACTCTGGGAGGCTCAGAAATCCTCTGAGGCCTGGGGCAGGGAGAACACAGACACCAAGCTTGCTGCCTGCCCCCTCCCTTTTGCCCAGCACCCCTGCCCAGGCGGGGCAGGACATGGCTGGGCTCTCCCCGTGAGGGCAGGAGGGAGGGGAGAGGCAGGTGTGTAATTTGCTGCCCTCACTTCCTCCTGATCTACACAGGGCTTCCTGTCAACACTTCCCTTTATTCTCACCCAGCTCCTCAGTGAGGTGAGCTCCCTCCCCTGGGGCAGGTGAAGTGGCACAGGCCCAGTGGGGTGCAGTGACTTCTCCAACTCACACAGCCAGGAGAGGGCACAGCTGGCCCTGAATGCCAGGCCACCTTACTCCAAATTCCAGCTTCTCCCCTTCTGCCATCCTGAGCAAGTGTGATGGGGAGAGGAACGAAAAACAGAAAGCTGTACTCTGCCCCCCTCTCCACCCAGGGAGACCAGGGCTGATGTAGGGGGCTTGACACTCACCCGAGCAGAAGGGGTTGGTAGGGTTGAAGTTGATCGCAAACTCATGGGAGACCTGAAATGCAGAGAAAATGGTGAGTCAGAGCCTCCTGGCCTATACCTGGACCCAGGCAGGCTCACCCGCTGCCAAGCAAGACTCCCTCTGAGGGAGACTGGCTCTTTGCTGCCCGACCCCAGGTCAAGGCTGTGACACCCCCCTGCATCTGCTTTCACCCCTATTGCTGGCTCTGAGTGAGGCCCAACCACTTCCACTTCATAAACAGAAGAAACTGACACCCTTCTCTCAGTCGTGTCCGACTCTGCTACCCTGTGGACTACATCCCACCAGGCTCCTCTGTCCATGGAACTTTCCAGGCAAGAATACTAGAGCAGGTTGCCATTCTAACTCCAGGGGATATTCCCGACCCAGGGATTGAACCCGTGTCTCTTGCATCTCCTGCACTGGCAAGCAGATTCTTCACCACTGAGCCACCTGGGAAACCCACAGATCCTTCTACACCACCGCGATCTCTTCTGTGGGGACAGGGCTGTCTCTGCCTCCTCGCCCAACTCAAGAAGCCCTGAATAGGCAGAGATGTGTCTGAGGGTGACGGGTTCAAGGAGCAGCTGGAGCACTCCTTTGCCACCTGCTTTCACGGTAGACTTTCACATAACTAGAATTCCTCTTCTTCAGGCCTCGAGGGCCTTCCCCCATCTCACTGATAAGCACGAGTGCTTGGAAGAAAGCCCACCTTATGCCAGTGAGCCAAGCTGGGGCTTAGGTGACAACCCACACAGAGCAGGACCAGGGGATCGGGAAACGTAATGGGGCCAGAAGGGCAGGGAGTAGAGAGCTCTGTCCCGGTTCCTGCAGACCCAGCTCCGAGCCTGGAGGGTCACCAAAGTTACCCTGCACACTCCCAGAAGCCGCGGGCCCACACAGACACCCATAACCAGACCCCGTTCAGGGCTGTGGGTAAGACTGCGGTGGCTGCAGAACCCAGGAGCGCAGGAGGCCCAGAGCTCAGGTGGAGGTTAGGGTCTGCCTTCTCTCCGCCACTGTCTCCCAGCCAGAGACCCCACACAGCCCCTTCCCTGAGAACTAGGTGCTGCAGCCCATGTCCAGCACCTTGCCAGCGGTCCCCTCACTCGTTCTTCACAACAATCCAGAGAAAGGTCTGGTATCACTCCGGTCACAGATGTAAAACTGAGACAAAATGGACCAGACGATCCCATGGTCTCACATCGACCAAAGAGGAGTGTTGGGACCAGAACTGAAGTCGGGCTGTCGCCTGCGCGCATACAAACTCACTAACCTGAGAAGGTGCTCCTCTCCTGAGTATAAATAGGAGGGTGAAGAAGTGTCTGGGGGAAGGGACCACCGCCTTCAGCTGCTGGAGGAATGTTCCAGTCCAGACACAGACAACCCCAGACAAATGCTGTAGCTCCGGGACACTACAGTGAAGGTGCTGGAAGCCCCTGCCAAGTCCAACATCCCCACTTCACAAGTAAACTAACTGAGGCCCAGAGAGGGGAAGAAGCCGGGTACCAAGACCCCACAGCAGGAGAGACCTGAAGCCTGGGATCCGCAAGCCGGGTAAAAGGCTTGGTTGGATCTCTGACCTTGCAGAGCCCTCCTGGACCAAGATGGGAGGGGAATTCAACCTAGCACTGCCCTGAGCAGCAGACCCCGGCCCGTTCAGGGGAATGGGCTTTTCTGTTCTTTGCCCCCTCAGCCCTAAATGCCTGGCATGGAGCCATTCCCCTGGTGTCCCTCCTGGGCCCTTCCCCTGCCCAGGGGCCCTCTTCACCCTGTCCCCAGCCTGGGCTCCAGGTGTGGGGGCTGGAGGTCCTTGTTGCCATGGAAACTTCATGAGCCTCTACAGAGATTAAGAGGGGGGCTTGTACAGAAGGGGGCTGAGAGGAAAATGGTTGCCAGGGAAACGAGTCTCCCTTGGGCTGGCTTCCTGCAAAATCAGATTTTAGGAGATTTTAATGAGTCCAAGGGGGAAAAGCCCCCTCCTGACAGGAATGGATTAATATTCCATTTTCTCAGCCATCCACATTCTTCATTCCCTATTCTTTTCCTCTATTTAGGGGAGAGTAGGGCCTTTGGTCAAATGGGTGGGGCTGTGGGAGATCACCCATCTACCCTGGATGCCTCTCAGGTCACCTGTTCCACCCAGCAGCTCCATTTCACAGGTGAAACAATTGAAGTTCAGAGAAGCCCAAGGAATGCTCGGGTCACATGACATGAGCTAGAGCAGAGCCAGGACCAGATCCAGGGGATAAGAGTTCATGCTACCTGTGGCAGCCCAGCCCCCTCCCACACTTGCTGCCCTGGTTTGCCTGAGAAATGCCAACAAACACGACAAGCTTCTTGGAGGCCACCTCAAGCTGCTTAGGGGCCCCGGGGACTGGCCAGCCACAGAGCCTTGTTCTGGGACTCTACTGCCTTCTGATGATCAATGGTTCCGTTGTCCCCACCTGGCTGGGCACAGCCCATGGTCCTGAGTTACTTCAGAGGCCATTCCCTCTGGTCCTGGCAGGGCAGTGGGTTGGGGCCACATAAGGGGTTGAAAGGACCTCAGTGATCATCCTCCCTGAGCCTCAGTTTTCCCCATTTGTAAGGTGGGAAGAGTCCTAAACTGTGCTCTTTCCAACCCCGGGTCTTTTTGCACAGGCCAATCCTTTGGCCCAATCCCTTTCTTCACCTAACTCTGGCTCATCCTGAAAGGTCAGTCCCTCCACCACTACCCAGGACAGGGGCCTTCTCTGTGCTCACCTGGACCAGACCCAGGCAGGGACTGAGGTCCTGAGGGCAGACCGCTGAGTCCCATGCTTCTTCTAGCTCCTTCCAACCTCCCACTCGGAGAACCAACACCTCTGTCTGCTCAGGCCACCAGGCCCCAAATTTACGGTCCACAGTCACATACTGCACACTGTGTGTGTGCCTGGAGCCCGACACAGCAAGAAGGAAACCAAGAGCCTTCCCTGAGCATTGAGCCTCCCCGAGACAATGAGAAAACCAGCACAGAGTGCCCACAAAGTGCTGGAGGACAATGCCAGGGCAGGCAGGAGGGGCCTGAGGAAGTCTTCCTAGAGGAAATGACCTCTAGGCTATGAAACAACAGGGGAAGTCAGTGGAAGGGGGCCAAAGGCCAGGGGAAGACCACATGCAAAGGCCCTGAGGTGGGAACGAACAAAGGAAGGTTCACGTGGCAGGGCACGGCAAGTTAGCTGAGAGGGAAGGTAAGGGGCTGGGAGGCAGGCCTGGCCAGCTCCAGCAGCAAGGGGAGGAGGGGAGAGCACTGCCCTTTCCACGCCTCGCCCCAGCAGCCCTCTTGGCACTGCTGGGCACTCCGGCCTGGCCACGCCCACCCTCCCCAGAGTTGCCCTGTGACATTTTCAAGGAGGCTTTTGCGCAAGAAAACATCTCATTCAGCCAGAGTTCTTTGAAAGCTGGCTGGTGTCCTAGCAACGAGCTCATGCCGGGCCTGGCCGCACCAGCCTGCCCTCCCCCCAGCGGCATCACTGTGTCTGCTCAGAGGCCCAGCTTTGGCCCCACAGGATCCTGTCCCCTGCCACACGATGGCCAGCATGCCACAGAGCCACTCCCTGAAGTCCTAGCTGAAAAGTGCCCTCCCGGGAGAGGACGAGAGGGGAATACTCAGTGGAAACAGCACATGGTACAGGATAGCAGGCAAGAGAGGGCTCTGGCTGAGACATAATGTAGATTTAGGAGCCCTCTATGCTCACACCCCCAGGCTTCTCATCAGAAAGGTAGCACATTCTGAAAACAGATTTGAGAGTTCACCTGCCCAGCTGGAATTCAGGCTTCCTGTTATGAAGACGTCCTTGGACAAGTCATTGAGCCTCTGTTGTTTTTCACCAGTGATGGATAATGACCTTCTCTCCATCCCTCCATTCTGCCCAGCATCATCCCAGCCAGCTCCACTCAGCAGCCAGAGTGGGCCTTCAGAATGCCAGCAGCACGCAGACCCACTCATAGCTCGCTGCATGCCTGGCTCCCCACCTCTTCAGCCGCATCTCTCTCTATCCATCTTTCATAGAGAGTTCACCACGCCCACCTTCTTTCAGTTCCTCCAACTCACCCTGCTCCCTCTATCTCCCAGACTTTGCACAGGCTCTTCTCTCTGCCCTGAACACTCTACCTGCCACACCACCACCTCAAGTCACTCTGGAAATTCCTACTCTCCCTTCCTTTCTTGCTTTAGACCATGCCTCCTCCAGGAAGCCTTCCCTGATACCCCTAGGCCAGGTTGGGGCCCTCCTCTAGGGACTGCTGCCCCATCTCAGCACTGATGACACTGCCTGTCCTTAGGGCTGCCAGACAGAGTATACAATGCCCAGTTCAATTTGAATTTCAGGTATATAATGGATAATTTTTTAGCATAAGTATGTCCTAGGCAATATTTGTTGTTGTTTTACTCTGCAAACCCATGGACTGTAACCTGCCAGGTTCCTCTGTCCAGGGGGTTTCCTAGGCAAGAATACTGGAGTGGGTAGCCAATCTCTACTCCAAGGGATCTTCCTGACCCAGGGATTGAACCTGTGTCTCCTGCATTAACAGGTGGGTTCTTTACTGCTGAGCCACCAGGGAAGCGCTAGGCAGTATAAAGGACATTCTTAACCTATTTATCTGATAGTATCTTCCCGCACATGACTGGGTGCCAGGGAGTAGATAGGATAACTTATTCCCTGCCCTAGCTCTACCACCTGTGTGAGGTTCAGGATGAGAAATGAGTGTGGGTTTGGGATAAACATGGGAAGGCAGGGAAGCTAGGCCCCAGCCCAGCCTTTCCAAGGCAGATTCCAGAGAGGCCATACACAAAAACCTCATCTCAGCCAAAAGGAAACAATCTGGCTCCACTTACCTTCCAGTCTGGGGGTAACTGTGCCCCAAAGCCCAGAGCTGGAAACATCTTATCACTAATCAGAGAAAGGAGAAAAAACAAAATTACTGTGAGACAACCAGGCAGAGGCCTCCTCTGCCCACGCTCAC
Organism: Cephalophus harveyi; assembly: GCA_006410635.1. Lineage (NCBI taxonomy): Eukaryota > Metazoa > Chordata > Mammalia > Artiodactyla > Bovidae > Cephalophus > Cephalophus harveyi. Next base: position 233,201 of record SJYT01022253.1, on the reverse strand, counting down.
CCTCCCCACCCCATCCCCAGGGCTGGGCCCACACTGCTGCACACACTTCCACAGACAAAAAAAAAAAAGCTCACCGCCTCTAGATAAAGCTCTGTTTGAATGATCTCCAAACCCACTTCTGGGTATCTGGTGAATTAGAGTCTTCACCCCCAGCTACACCTATGGCAGACATTGCTAATCAATCACAGCACTTCTAACCAATGGGCCTGAGTGCCTTGTTGAGATCCTTCTCAAACTGGGACCTTGGAGACCTACTAAACCACAGTCACGAAGCAATTGAAATGTACTGGCTGTCTCTTTGCCTCCCTTTTATGACTGGGAAAAATTCTAAAGTGAAAACACTGGCTTGGCATTCAAGACCTTTCCTCACCTAGTCCAAGAGTCTAGTCTCTTCTACCAGCTCTCCCTGATTCCCCACTCCCGGTCACTGGCTACTCGCTCTTACCAAACACATAGGGGAACTATGTTTAGGTTTCAACTTCAGCCCTGTTGCACCCCTTCTTGAAATACTGCTCCCCAATCTCTTCCCTGTGGCCAACTCCTACTCATCCTCTAAGGCCCAATTCAAATGGCCCCGTCTCTCTGTGGGTTTCCCTGAGACCCCAGGATGCCTCCCTCTTTGGTGCGCCCATAGCTCCTGCCTCACACATAAACTAGTCTCTGGGAACGGCAGTGATTTCCTGTCTTCTTCCTCGAGTGGGAACTCCCTGAGCACAGGGACCACGTCTCATTTGTTCACTCAGCATGTATTTACTGAGCAAACCTGTGGCTGCCGTGTGGAGAACAAACTCAGGGGCTAGGGCGGAAGCAGGGAGACCGGTGAGGAGGCTGCTGACTCAGGCGCTCTGGGCAGGAGGGGATGGTGGCTCAAACAGGCTGGTGGCCATGGAGCGGGGGGAAGAGGTTGGACTCAAGTACCTTACGAAAGGATTTCCCGAAGGAATGATGGGGGAGATGAGGGACATAAAGGAAGCAAAGGGTTTCCAGCGAGTGGCACAGGTGCCCAGTTGCATCTGAATGCCCATGAGACAGCCCAGCGAATACAAGGGTCTGGGCAGATGGATACAAGGGCCTCTGGAGCAGCAGTGGTAGGCTTCCCCACCCAAAGACGCAGGTGGGGACTTCCACCTCCCTTGCTCTGCTTGCTGTACCTCTCCTAATGTGGCCTGGGGTCACAGCCACCACTGAGACCCTGAGCTCCTGGGAGTCAGAAGCTGGTCCTCAGGGTGCCTCTCTCAAGAAGGCCAAGTGCAGACAGACTTCCCAAGCCTGCTCTTGTGCCTGCCAAGTCTCAAGGACCCACTTCCCACGTATTGGCCTCCTGGTCATTCCTCTCTCTCACCTGGACATTCCGACAAACACCATCTGTGAAAATGACACCACGACCTTCAAGCGACTTCTGGATCCTCCAAGGCCCTCTCGACTTTGCATGTGGCCCATCCTGTCAGTGGTCACACCCTCTATACAGCTCTCCTTCACTGACTCTCCACTGTCCTCCCAACCAAAGATCTCTAGGAAGCATGGTCACGGGCTGAGGGCCCATGCAGGCGGGCTGCCCCTCTGAAGTTCCCCACAGGAGTGAGACTGTTAGGCCATTACAGGGCAGGTGCAGGAATCAGAATGTCTGGGTTCCAGTTCCCTGATCTGTGTGATAAATTCTCTCTCCACACCCTAGGCCTGTTCTTCTCCAGCTCCAACAGTGGAGGCTGCAGCAAGAGCAAATGAGTTTCATTTTCTGTCTTGACTCGTTTTCTTACTGGCTATGTGGTGTACGGTGTGGAGAAGGATCTCAGGATGGAGCTAGGACCAGCTGGTAAGAGATTAGCAGTTGATTAGCAATGTCTGCCACAGGACATGCACGTCCTGAGCTACCCATTCCTAGGTTTGATGATCTCTGGGTCCCTTCTAGCTTTGACAACTGAGCTTCCTGGAATGGACGGAGCCCAAGCCAACCATCACAGGCCCTTCATAAGCATACCTGTCATAGTCCTGAATGATCTGCCCAACTGCCCAGATGGCCGACAAATATTCATTGGTGCCCATGGGGTTGATATAGTGCAAAGAGGAAGGGTCGAGGGGATTTCCATTGGAGGCTGTGAAGTCTATGCCAACCTGTAGGAAAAGGCCAGAGACCCCAGCTCCCTATCTTGCCTCTAGGGAACAGAGAGGCTGATGGAACATGGGAAACCCCACTCATCACCCCACCCTGACCCCCCTTCCATAAGATGGTCCCAAACCTGGAAACTGACCATGTCACTCCTCTGGCTCTAATGCCATCTGTGGCTCCCTATTGCCAGAGCATAAAGTCTACTGCCTAGATGTGATATAAAGCCGACCTACAGCCCCAAACCTTTTCCCTGTCACAGTTCCGCTTCCAGGCCTTCATTCATGAGGTTCCTACTATCTGAAGAGCCAGGCCATTTTTTCATTCTCCTCCCATTTTCAGGCCCAATTCAGATGCCACTGCCCCACCGAAGCCTTCCCAGACACCTCGCCCCCACTCCAGGCCATCTCCCCATTGTCCCTCAGATCTCCAAGGGGCACCAGGACCCGGGGCTGGCTGGTAGGGCAGTGCCTGCACATCTAGTCACACTGGATGCTCACTGCAGGTAAGACGCATGGTTCCAGAGCCAGGTCCCCGGCAGGGCACAGAGCACCAGGCAGGTGCCCCACATGGACTGAGACTGGCGGATGGGCAGGATACTGAGTTCCACCTGCTCTCTCAGCCCTAAGGGTTTCCAACCCAGCCTCTGGATGGGAGCAAGGAGGGGTGGGCAAGGCTGCCCAGCCGGAGAGAGACCCAGGGCATGAGATGGCCACTCGAGGACTCAGTTGGGATCAGCCAGGGACCACTGCAGGGGCACAGCCTGGAGCCTGGCACACAGGAGGTGCTCGGTATCATCTGCTGAGTGAACACAGGCACACAGGAGGAACAGCAGGGCCTGGCCTCTCTGCGGGGTAGGGGGGCTATGACAACTAGCAGGGTTACAGGTCAACAGGACCAATCCCCTGCCTCCTAAGAGTCCTGCAGATGACTTCCAGCCCCCATGGGGTCTAGAGGTGGTGATGGGGAGCGGGGAGGCTAGGTGGGAAGCGGGCAGAGTGTAGGACCCCTGAAGATTCTCCCCTGGTCCCGAGGCTTCCCTTCGGGTGAAGAACGGGACAAGTCTGGGGCATACACTCCAGGCCACCGGCAGAGTGACCATTCATTCTCTCAGTGAGCATTCACTAAGCATGCGCTACATGCTGGGTACTGAGTGATACCTCGAGGGTGGAGAGGAAACAAAGCAGCCCCGCTCTCAGGACACTCACAGTCACTAGTGGGGCAGGGACAGCGAAATATACTCGAGAATCCACTGCAGGGGGTGCGGGTTTGATCCTTGGTTGGGGAACTAAGATCCCACATGCCACGTGGTGTGGCCAAAAAGTAAGAAGAAAATTTTTTAAAAGTACTTGAGAAAATTTCAGAGTGGCCTGTGCCCTGAAGCTACTGAAACAGGAGACGGGACGGAGAGGCATAGGAGGCCTCGGCGGAGGTGACTCACGGCCTGCAGGGCAGCGGACACAAGAAGGTTCTGGGGAAGAGTGTTCCAGGCAGGAGAAAGCGAACACAAAGCCCCAAGACGGAGCAGAGCTGAGCTGGTGCGTGGGGAAGCAGTGAGGATCAGTGTGGACGGAGCTGAGTGAGCAAGGGGAAGGGTGCAGATGAAGTAGGAAGGAAATGGGAAAGAACTGGCTTTTTTTCCCTCCTGAAGAAGTGTAGCCTAACCAGTGACGTTCAGGGCTGAGCAACCAGGCTCTGACCTGCAGTGAAGCCCTGACTCATCCACCAATACCGTCTCCTCTGGGCCAGACACAGCCCATGCCCTGGGGAAGTCCTTCCTGAAGTCTATCCCAAGTCGCGCCTGCTGAAGCTGTAGCCCTTCAGGAGGCTCCTCACTGGGGAGGGGAGAGGTGGGGTGGGGTAGGGTGGTGGAAACCTTACAGTGAACATGAGCTGGCAGCCTCCCAGGATGTAGTCCAGGAAGGAGTAGTCCCGGGTTATCTGGAAGAAATCAGAGAGGTCAGTGGGCCCCCGCCCCGCACCCGAGGGCTGGCCCTCACTTGGCCATGCTCTCCACAAACCACATTTGGGGAGGTGTCGCTCTGGGCCCGGATGGTGGTCAAGGAGGCCGCAAAAAGCAGATGCACCTGATCTGATTACCACAGAACCCAAATCCATCTGTAACAATGGAGCAACGGTTCCCAATTGGTGGAACATCTGTACACACACAGATGCACGATAAGTCCACACAGCGTCCCAGGGCCCAAAGTCAGTAACAACTACCAATTATATGACAGCTGCTGTTTAGTCACTAAGTCGTGTCTGAGGCTTTGTGACCCCATGGACGGCAGCCCACCAAACTCCTCTGTCCATGGGATTCCCCTGGCAAGAATACTGGAGTGGGTTGCTGTGCCCTCCTCCAGGGAATCTTCCCAACCCAGGGATTGAACCTGCGTCTCCTGCACTGGCAGGTGGATTCTCTACTGCTGAGCCACCTGCGAAGCCCAATTACATGACAAAGAAAGCCTTGATTTGTTGCCATTTGGTCCCTAAGTCTCTAGCTCTTACCAACCTCGACTTGGAACAGAGAGAGGCCAGGCCACCGGATCAAGACCTTCTGCTGTAAATTACTAAAGCTGTTAAAATATAGTTTGGATGGTCTTTGTCTCCTTTTGGCAAAGAATACTGGCCTTCCAATATTGGTGATGTTAGAAGGGTTCCTTGCAAAATAAATATTTTTAAGTAAAAAAGACACCAAAATGGGAGGAGGAGGGGGGCTGAATACAAAAAATAATAAGGCGGGAGCCAGAAATCCAGAAGGGGGATGTGAGTGACACAAGTTTCAGAAACAAGGACCTGAAATCACGATGCTGCAAACCACCAGCTTCACCGTCACAGGGTGCTGCTGCGTTGTGACCGCACTGATGCTCACGTAAATCTTAGTCTCCAGGTGAGGAAACTGAGGCCTGGGGGCTGCCAGCTGGTAGAGCAAGTGCCAGGGACCTTCAAGCCCGGGGTTCAGGGCTCCTGCTGCCCTGCCTGGTGCTGCCTTCCTTAACATCCCACCCGATTCCAGCAGACACGTGGCCACCAGACATCCAGAGGGCCCGGCCCCTGGCCTCAGCTTGGCCACAGAGGTGTGAACATTGTCACTGTGGGCCTCGGTGGCCCCAGTTACACCACAGGGCAGAAACCTGAGCTCTCACTAATGTCACTGCCAGGGGATAGGGTGCCCCGGCCCAGTGCTCTCTCGCTCTCTGATGCTGAACACGCAGGGGACAAGCCTGGGAAAAAGCAACTCCCTACAGTTAGTTACCCTGGGCCTCCCTGGTGGCTAACTGGTAAAGAATACCCTTGCCAGTGCAGGAGACGCTGGTTCCATCCCTGGGTTGGGAAAATCCCCTGGAGGAGGAAATGGCAACCCACTCCAGTATTCTTGCTGGGAGAATCCCATGGACAGAGGACTACATTTCATGAGGTGGTAAAGAGTTGGACACAACTAAGCAACTAAACAACAGTTACTCTCCAACCAGGAGACCCTGGAAAGTCATCTCATGCCCTCCTTGACCTCAGCACAGAAACAGGATATGAGACTTTATATGCTTAATCATGTTAATGTTTCCATTCCACAGATGAGCAGACTGAGGCCTAGAGAGGTTAAGCTCAAAAGGTCTCAGAGCCAGGACCAGGATTTGAACTCAGGCCTTGCTGGCTCCACTACCCACCCACTCCAGTATTCTTGGGCTTCCCTTGTGGCTCATCTGGTAAAGAATCCGCCTGCAATGGGGGAGATCTGAGTTCGATGCCTGGATTGGGAAGATCTCCTGGAGAAGGGAAAGGCTACCCACTCCAGTATTCTAGCCAAGAGAATTCCATGGACCATATAGTTCATGGGGTCGCAAATTGTGAGTTGAACACAACGGAGCAACTTTCCCTTCACTTCACTTGGCTCCACACCTAGTGCTCTCTCTCTTCTGCAGTGATATCTCCTCTGTGTGGCCCCAAACCTTGCCCCTGCACCACGCCCACCCAGGCTGACTCACCTTGCAGGAACGCAGGATAATGACACCTGAGTTTTTATAGTTCTTCTTCTTCTTTTGCTTCTTGGGGTTGATACACTCAAACTCCCGCTGTGCAACACAGGAGAAAGAGCTCAGCTTGGGGCTTCTGCAGGGACTGACCCTCCCCCGGGCCCCAGAACCTATTCTAAGGGTTAGCACACCTCCTCCAGGAAGCCGTCCCAGAACTGGTTCCCGCCACCCTGGGCTCATGCCTCCCAGAACTGGTTCCTGCCACCCATGGGCTCCAGCTCATGCCTGGAATCAAATGGATAGCTCCTGAGGGCTCACTATGCACTTCACCTATATAATCTCATGTAATTCCCACTCTACTCTTTTGCGTCCACTTGACAGATGGGGAAACTGAGTCTCAGAGAGAGTGAATGTCTTGCTCAAGGTCATAAGGCAGAGAGGTGGGATCTGAGCCCCCGCCTGCTACTGATTCAGAAACTCCTGCCCCTTCCCCGTCCCCGTGGAGTCTTGGGGTCCCGCCCTGGTGCACATCTTACCGGGACGCCGTCACGAGCCTCACCCATCTGAGACACCGAGGTCTGGAACTCCCCGATGAAGTCGTGGCCCCCGTCGTTGTCGTAGTCATAGCACATAACCTGCAGTGGGCCCAGCGAGGTCACCCCAGAGCTGCCCGCAGCAGGCACTCACCGCTCCTCTCAGCTTCCTGAGCAAACCTCATGGCTTTTTTTGGAGGGGTGGTGCCTCCCTCTCCCTCTCTAGATCTCACTGCCTGGCTTGGGTTGATGACTGTAGCTCCTGAACTGCCTCCTACAGGAAGCTTTCCATGATTGCTGGGAAGAGGAGAAAGGGCGTCCACTCCAGGAATGGAGACTCCTCCCTCTGGTGCAGGAAGCTGCACACCCCGTACACCTGACACTGGGCTGCTACTCTTGGGTTGTGGCCCACTTGGCCTCATGGGCCATGGCCTGGAGTCCTCCCTAGACTTGTACTTCTTTTCCTGAGATGGGCACAAAAAGTCCCAGCTTGATATGCTAACTTAGCTGCCATGACACTCCTAGAAGGAGGGCAGGAATTACTGTACCCATTGTACTGATGGGTAAACAGAGGCTCTAAGTGGGAAGCACTGGCCCAAAGTCTTACAGTGGCAGCCGGAGAGGCAAGACCAGAACCTAGTTTCCTGGTGCCCTGTCTGGGGGTCCCTACATGGCCTTGCTGCCCCACCCTGTCTGCTCTCAGACCCGGCCCCAAGGACTGAGAGCTTTTAGAGACTAGTAATCACCATCTTCATCACAGCGACACTTGGTTGTTTCCAAGGTGATTCTGCATTCATTAGCTTAGCGAGCAGCACACAGCCCTCCGGGAAGAACACGGCAGCCACTCTGTTCCCATTTTAAACAAGAGGTTCACAGAGATGAGGGCCCTGCCCAGATCAGTCAGAGGGTCTGCCTGACCCGGGACAAGGACTCAGGTCTCTTGCCCCTCCACACCATGGGTTCTTTTTCCATCTTAATACGAAAGAGCTTTGCCAAGGCATCCCCAGGAAGCCTCAGGTGACCAGGAGGCCAGAGCTGGCAGGGTAGGCAGCAGGGTTCCCACAGCCCCCCTCACACACCTGGATGGGCTTCTCCATGTCTCCATCGCACAGGGACACCAAGGGCACGGTGAACGGCTTCCACACGGGGTCCAGCGTGTACTTGATCACCTGCAGGACAGTGAGGAGGTAGGGGTGAGCTGGGACCCAGGGGTGGCAGTGCTCTGGGATCAGGCCAACCCAATGGGACAGGGGGAGGGCAAGGTGGAGAAACCCACAGCCACACTTCTGGGGATGGACGTGAGCACCCCCGTGATGAGGAGGGAGAAAGTCCTTAGGGGCCATCAGGGGTTTTCCTGGGCACTGTAGGATGCGCCTGCCTGGTCCCATCCTGAGCTGTCTGGGTGGCCAGACTGCAGGCCCTCTGGCTCAGAGACCCCTGGTGCCCCACACACCCACCTCAGTCCTGTGGACCAGCATCCACTTGCCGTCATCTCCTGGTTTATAAAACTCTAGAAATGGGTCCGACTTCCCGAAGAGATCCTGGAGGAAGCGGGAGGATGCGGGTGAGGGAGGCATAACTACCGGATTCAGATGGGGTGGGGGTGTGGCCCAGCTGTCTCCCCACCCCACCCCACCCCCCAGCATCAGGAGCGGGAGCTGCTGGCCCTACCCCATCAGCCTCTGCAGGGCTCAGCAGAGACCTGGGCAGTAGCAGCTTCCTGGAACCAAGCAACATCCCCAGGAGAAACCGCCCCATCCTGGGGTGAGCAGAGCTTGTGCTCAGAGAGCCGGAGGCCTGGAGCCTGTAGAAGTTACAATTCCAGCATCTCAGGGGGGGCAGGACGTCAGAGAGAGAATGTTCAGGGCAGGGGGAGGTACCCAGCAGAATGGGATTTTAATTTATTTTAGTGGGGTTCTGAAAAAATAAAAGCAAAATTATTTAAAACTCCATTTAAGAAAATGTGGACTCTATAACAGGCGACATTCAAGAGGGGGGAGACGTAAAACAAATGAGTAAATAACACACATTGGGACTTCCCTGGTGGTCCAATGGATAAGAATCCGCCTGCCAAGGCAGGGGACACAAATTTGATCCCTGATGGGAAAGATTCCATGGAGCAACTTAAGGCTGCACACCGCAACTACTGAAGCCCACACACCTAGAGCCCGTGCTCCGCAACAAGAGAAGCCCAGCACCACAGCTAGAGAGCAGCCCCCGCTCAGCGCCGTTAGAGAAAGCCTGCCTGCAGCAACCAAGTGCCAGCGCAACCACACACACACACAAATAATAATATACACTAGGCAGGAATTAGTGATAAGGAGACAAGTAGAGGAGGAGGGGGGGTAGGCAGCAGGGTTCTGCAGGGTTCCAGGGACCACTGCAGGGTCCTTTAAGGAAGGCTTAATTAGAAGGTGACATTATAAGCAAAGGCCTGATGAAAGTGAGGGAGGGGCCAGTCTTGAAAAAATTCAGGGCGAAAAGCATCCTAGGCAGAAGGGACAGCAAGTGCAAAGGTCCTGAGGCAGGAGGGTGCCTGGTTTAATCCCAGACAGTGAAGAGGCTGATTTGACTAAAACAAAATGAAGGCAGGAAATGTGGAAGGGGTGAGGTCAGGGAATCAGGGGGCTATGGATGCATTAGGTGGGGTCCTGTAGGTTATTGTAAAGACCCAAGCATTTACGGAGATGGGGAGCCCCAATGAGTAGGCTTCCAGCCACGTTTTGAATACCTCTAAGTGATAAGAAACTCACTACCTCAATGGTGAAGCAGTCTTAATTTGGAGTGGCCTGCAGGGCCGTGTGCGATGGACTTGTCCCTGGAGGGGCAAGAAAGGTGGTGGCCGGAAGTCCCAGGCCATACAACCCCAGAGCTGGAGAGGGTTGGTGCCCCTTGATGGAGAACCCCCTCCCCTGCCTGCCTCACCTTCTTGTCCAGCTTCCTGCCCGCCAGGCTCAGTGTGATGACCCGGTTATCTGACAGCTCCTGAGCAGCGATCTGCAAGGCCAGAGGGAAGTTAGGGGTTGAGGCCTGTCTCCAAGACTCCCTCCTCTGACCTCCTTTCAGGCAGGGTGGACATGGGATGCCCTAGCAGTCAATTCTCCGGGGTGGGTCGGGGTGGGGAGAGGAAAAGTAGTACCATGTGACTTGGCATAAGCCTCTTGTCTTCCTAAAATCTCAGTTTCCATCTTCAGGAAAATGGGGCTAAATAACTCATCTGGATCTGAGAATCAGAAAGTGACGGCAACGTGGCTCAAGAGAGGCATGAGATGGTGGGGGAGATGAAGCGGGGATCAGACACAGGGAAGGTGTAGAGCCCTGGGGAGAGGTTCTGGGTAGGGGAACAGCCTGCCAGGCCTCCTCATCCCCTAGGACTCCCTATCCTCCCACACCTCTAGGATAGCCCTACCTGCTGAACGAGCTATTTGACTCTGAGAACCAGGGACAGAGGCCAGGCTGGAGGCCCCTCTCTCCTGCCTCCCCTCCAGCTGAGACCTTGCTCAACAACCCCGTAGGGTAGGCCCTATCATTCCCCTATTTCTAAAGAGGTGGGTACCGAGGTCTGGAGGGGAGCTGCTGGAAACACTGGGGGAGGGCACGCCAGCTGGGTGGGGTCCTTCAGGGCTGGCTTCCATGTGGAGGACAGCTGACCAGTGGAGGCACTTAAATGGGGAGGTTTTGAACCCCAAGAGGTGGGAGGAGGCTGGGAGGGGACATTCAAGGTGGCAGAACAGTGGATAAGAGCCCAGGGTAAGTGCTCCCTAGTGGCTCACACGGTGAAGAATGTGCCTGCAGTCTGGGAGACCCAGATTCGATCCCCAGTTAGGGGGGAGGAGGGCAGGGAAGATTCCCTGGGGGAAAGAAATGGCTACCCACCCCAGGAATCCCATGGACAGAGGAGCCTAGCGGGCTATACAGTTCATGGGGTTGCAAAGAGTCGGACACGACTGAGCCACTAACACTTTCACTTCATGCTTAGAATTCAGTAGGCCTGAACTCAGGCTCATGGCCATGAATGGGGTAAAAAAACAGCTGAGATTGCTGGGTCCCTCCCAGCCCAGAACGCACGGCTCCACAGGCAGTGGGGAGCCAGGAATGTTCCAGAGCAGGCAACTAATGCTGCATGAGTGAAGAAACACAGGTACAGCCCTCCTCCTCCCAGCACGGCCAGTTTCCCTGGCGTCACAGGCTCTGAAGGGGGACAAGCCAGGAGAGAAGCTCACTGGCTGAACTGCCCCAGGGCACTTCTTCTCTGGGCTTCTGTTCCCTCATCTGTAGAAGCAGACTCTGCCTTCCCAGAGTCTGAGGACCAAAGAGCTCATCCGCTCAAAGGGCCTGCGCATCGCAAGAATCACTCTGCAGTGTAGGGATCATTGTGCATCACTGAATCTTTGTGTATCAGAGCAATCATTGCGCATTGCAGCCATGAGCCAAGCTAAGAGGGGCAAGGAGCTCCTGAAACCTCCTGAAAGACCCCTCAAGGGAGGACAGCAGGGGTCAGGGCCAGGAGGGGATGCAGGGAGGGGTAGGAGCGCCCCAGCCCAGGAGACCCCATGGGGAACCCTGGCAGTCCCCCTCCACCCCCCAGCTTGGCAGCCCCGACGCATCATATGTGGAGCCAGGAGCCCGTTGCTAAGAGACCTGTTGCTAAGTTGTAAGTTGGGCCTTTTTACTCCAAACAAAGCTGGTTATTATCTGCCAGTGAAGTGGCCCATTGATGGGGGAGGGCAATGGGCAGCGTGGGTCGGAGGTGGGGAAGGCGGCGGCGGAGGGTGCCTATAGAGAGCGGGACGGGGGCTGGTACCGTAATCAAGCCCTTCCCCGCAGGCTTGTCATTCATCAGCAGCAGAGGCCGCGTGATCTTCTTGCTGGAGACGATCTGGAGGGAGAGAGGAGGGAAAGGTGCTGGAAAAACACTCAACAGGCACTGCTCACAGCCCAACACTCCATGCCAGGAGCAGCTTAAAACCCCCGCTGTGAGGTCCCCTCCGTGGGTGACAGACCGCCACCACTGCCAGCTCCACTGGCAGCTGAGGCGACTGAGGCCCAGAGAGGTTGAGACACTTGTCTGAGGTCTCACAGCTGGGTTGGAATTCAGGCAGTCCGATCCCTGGGGACCTGCAAGCCCCCAGGAAAAGGCTCCTGGAAGGCTCACATTCTGGAGGCTGCTGAAGAGGGGCTGGCCAGTAACCGCCTCCCCCAGAATTATCCAGAGACCCCCCCACCTCCCTCTGGGTGTGATCCCTGATGGAGAGGATCAAATCCTGACTCCTTCCATGTATTTTCAATGGTTTGAATAATGAAGACATTCCCACAGGATTCAAGGATCAGTACAATATAGGGAGGACGAGTGGGACACACTGTGAAGCCTCCCTCCCACCCGCCTCTGTACCCCCCAGTCTCACTCCCTCCATGTGCCACCACGGTTCTGTTTCTCGGGGGAAATGCTGTATTTCTTTGTGCTGATGTGAGCATGTTCTTACTGTCCCTGTGCTAGCTTTTTGTCCCCACCAGTTCCACTCTCAGCCTTCTCTGTGCCACTGTGGACTACCTCACCTGGCTCCCCTGTCTTCTAGATTGTGGGAGTTCACCCCTCCCCTCAGTGGGGGTCTAGCAGGAGGGGAGAAAGGCTAGGCTGAAGCTTTGCTGCTCATCATTGGCCTCGGTTCCAGTCCTGGGGCCTCCCCATGGTGGCAACAGCTCTCCCCTGGCCCTCAGCAATACCACTTCCTGCACTGCCCCTCCCTCCAGACCGGGGGGCCCGGCTTCCGCTGGGGTCAGGCCCTGTGCAGGTTTCCCCATCCCTTGCCGGTTCCTGCTCTGCCCACTGGTCCTTCAGCTCTCTGCTCCCTTACCCTTTGAGGGTGTAGACACATGGTGGGGACCCTGCCGGACACAACCTCACTTCTCAGGCCACTACCGGGCCCTTGCTTTTTTCATTGAACATCATTTCCTGGAAGGCCCAGGGCAGTTCAGTCTCCACAAGAACCTCTTGGAGCCGTTCCCATTTTATTCACCCACTATCCCTATAGGCTGAGCAGAGCAGTCATCACTGTTCCCAAGTGAAACAGGAGGCTCAAAAGGCGTGGGGCTTGCCCTAGAGCCCAGAACTGTTAACACTGATTGGAACTTGTATCAGGAAGTCTTAGCCCTGCAACTTCCATAAGCACACCAGAGAGTGAGCCGGAGGGGGAAGTGTAGCCCAGAGAAGGAAAGGAAGTTGCCAGGGTCGCACAGTGAGCCAGCTGTGGAAGTGGGACGACCAAGGGTGTCTTCGTGGCTCGTCGAATGCTCCTACCCCAGGAAGTCAAGACCACACCTGCCTGCTTCTATCACTCAGAAGCTCTGGCCACAGGGGCCCACCCCCCTCTTTGTCACCGTGCTCAGTGTCTTGGGATGAGAGCGCTTCAGCCCGGCCCCAAGCCCACCTAGCTCCTTCCCCACTTTGGTGCCTGCGGGCGCCCAGGGCTGTCTGCATTTGTGTTGCCACCTCCAGAGGCAGGTGGGGAAAGTGGGACCAGGGAATGCAGGCAGCAGGAGACTCCCTAGGAGGTGCTCCATCCTTAGGAGCCAGGCGACTTGCACTGACCCCGTCCTCCTGGGCAGGGGGCGCGGCTCACCGTGCCCAGGCTGCAGGAGAACTGGCCCAGGAAATCATGCTCCTCCAGCTGCATGCTTGACTTGTCCTGGTCAAACAGGGCAAACTTGAGCTTTTGCACCTCCTCAAAGTGGTAGTCAAGCACGAACTTCTTGGAGAAAGCGGGGTTGAGGTTGTTGACTGCAGTTTCTGTCCTGTCGTACTGGCAAAGGAGCAGGGAACAGGAGTCAGAGTCGGGTAGCCAGTTCACCGCTTGTCATTTAGTCATTAAGTGGTGTCTTTCGTGACCCCACAGGTTGTAGCCTGCCAGGCTCCTCTGTCCATGGGATTTCCCAGGCAAGAATACAGGGGTGGGTTGCCATTTCCTTTGCCAGGGGATATTCCCAGCCCAGGGATCAAACCTGCGTTAGCCGGTAGATTCTTGACCCCTGAGCCACTAAGAAAGCCCTGTTAACTTCTTCCTGGGCTGCAGGAAATCGTGGTGTTTATTCATGGAACACTCATCTCCGTGCCAGACACTCAGGGCAGTTATCCGCGTGGCTGAAGCAATCATTACTCCCAGATCACATAGGAGAACACTGAAGCACAGAGAGGTTAAGTGACTTACCCAAGGTTGAACAGCTAGAGGGCACGGCCAGGATTTGAACCCAGTCCTGACCTCAGCCTTCATGCTTCTAACACACTGGCCCTGGCTCCATGCCCAGGTTCTAGGATAAGAGTTCAGACCCTGTCCCTGCCAAGGTTAAGTGACAGGGAGTCTCACTTCCCATCGGAACCTCAGTTTCCACTTCTGTAAAATGAAAGGATTTGAGTGTCTGTGGCTTTGCTTCCTTTTTATTTGTGGAGAACCCTTTCTTCAAACCATGTTTTACATGAAGCCGAGAGAAGAAACAGAAGGAGGAGAGGTACTTGGGGGGGGTGAGGTCGGGGTTCCCTGTCTCCCATGGAGGCAGATGTTCGTACCTACACGGAACCCTGGGATGTCAAAACTGGGAAATGAGTGGCCCTCACCCCCCATTTAGAGTGGAAACTGAGGCCTGGGGAAGGACAGGGCTGTACACTGGGGGCCACTGGTGGGGTTGGGACAGGAACCCCGCCTCCTGGCTTCTCTGCACTAAGGCCCCAAACCACGGAGTCTGGGTGACCGTCTATTTTGGGGCCTGGGCTGTGTTGATTTTTCCTCCCACCCATTCCATTTCCAAGGGCCAGAGTGCAGCAGGGATGGAAGAGGTCTTGACCCTGGGCTATTTTTAGCCAGGGTGGCTGGCCTGGGGGGGAGAGAGATTGTTGAGGAGGGTGGAGGAGTGAATGGAGGTGGGTGCCTGGGGGAGGAGGCGGTGGACATCACCCCCTGAGGGGTGGGGCAGGACGGCAGTTCCGGAAATCTGGCAGATAGGACTCAGGCTTCTCCCAGCAGTCCTTGGCTGACCCCACATCCCACCTCTCACTTCTGGCTGCATCACCACTGTGCTGGGTGAGACAGGTCAGCCCCTCCCCACTGTAGGCCCCATTTTCCCCTCTGTAAAATGGGTCAACAAGCCCATTTCCTTGGCATCCTAAGAAGGAGCCAACATCTGTGGAAGCTCTTTGTAAACCACTGTATGTTCTAGGGAACACCCACCAAGACCTCACTAAATAACTATGAAAATTAAGAGACATATTTTGGAAAGTTTACATGCATGAAAAATTATCTGGAAGGCTGGATACCAAACCATTCACAGCTGGTTCTCCCTGACAGGTGAGTTCCCAACCACTTTGATTTTCTGGATTGTCTCAGTTTACTACAATGCATATAGATCCCTTTTGGAATAGGAAACAAAGCCATTTTTAAACCTTGAAAGTCTTAATGGTTTGGATTTCCCAGTATCCTTCCTTAAGCTACATCTTTCCCCTGTCCACAGGCCAAAGTCTTCTAGCTCAGAAATCCTTGGCTGTGGCACCATCAGCATCCTCAGCTCTGAGTCTCTCCAAGGTAGGCATAAAAAAACAAAATTTCACAGATGAGGAGACAGGCTCAGAGAGGGATAGCCACTTGCCCAAAACCACACAGCACGGAGTAACAGAGCTGGGTCTTGGCTCAGCTCTGGGACCAAAGCCTAACAGGGTTCCCTGTTTCTCTCTTCGCTCCTCACTGACTGTGCTCACTGAGGAATAAGTGGGGAAAGTTATTTTAAAAATGGAAGCAAGCATTTTGCAAAACTCTCTTTTAACCATTATAGTAACTATGATAGTATTATAGTAACTTAAGGGCTTCCCTGGTGGCTCAGTAGTAAAGAACCCACCTCACAATGCAGGAGACATGGGTTCGATGTCTGGGTTGGAAGGATCCCCTGGAGAAGAAAATGACAACCCACTCCAGTATTCTTGCCTGGGAAACCCCATGGACAGAGGAGCCTGGCAGGCTACAGTCCATGGGGTCGCAAAGAGTCGGACACCACTGAATGACTAAACAACAGTAACTTAAAATATAATAAACACTAAATATAAAATTATGCAAACCTAAATCTACAAATTATTCAGTTCAGTTGCTCAGTTGTGTCCAACTCTGCAACCCCGTGGACTGTAGCATGCCAGGCTTCCCTGTCCATCACCAATGAACTATAATAAACACAAATATAAATATTTTAACTAATATTATAAACATTTCAGAATAACAATTTTCCAGGTAATCCCCAGCTCCCACTCCAAGTACTTCAAAGGGCCTGACCCCAGGGAGGCAGGGGGAGCGCACCCCAGTGACGTCGCCCACCACCCAGGGCATCCGCACACCAAGGGGCCTCACCTCCATCCACCTGCCATCTGTCTCTGTGAAGAGGACACAGAAGGGGTCGGACTTGGAGGTGACATCCCGGTCCAGCAGGTTCTGGCCACTGACTGACAGCTCCACCTTGCACACGCAGTACTGGGAGCCCACGGGGGCCGCCCCCGAGGCTGGGGCACCCCCACTGGGTATGTAGGCCATGGGGGCAGGCGGCGGCGGCGGCGGCAGCAGCGCCTCACAGTCTAGGGGGACAACGCTGAGGGTCAGAGAGGGGACAGACATCTGCTGCGGCCCTCCACACCCAGGGGCGGCACCACCCGGCCCTCAAGATGCGGAGAGAGAAGTGTGAGTGTGTGTGTGTGTGTGTGAGTGTGTGGTTGGAGAGGGGAGGAAGGTGGGGATGGGGCAAAGCCTGGAGAAAGAATGCACGAAATCCACGAGAAAGGAGCCTCTGTAGGTGAGTGTTTAGTCTGTCCCCGAAGTTGTCCTCTGCTTTGGCCTGGCTTTACCTGTGAGATACACGCAGGTCCAAGTTGCTCCTGTCAGAGCAGTAACACATCACGGTGGACACAGGCATCCCATTCACATTGCCAGGAAAACCTGGGCTTCTCCTGAGCAACTGACACCTTGCCGCCTTGCGACACCGAGGCTCACTCATTCACTCCAGAGAGTTTACCAAGTGTCTGCTGAGTCCCAAGAACTGTGCCAGGGCTGGGCCCAGCAGTTAAGAAGATGGCCCAGCCTCAGCCCTCTCTGAGCTCCTGGTCCAGCCTGGAGGGCAGCCAGGTGTTGTGGGCTGGAGGCTCCCAGGGGGAGCCGGGGCTTTGTTCTGAGAGTGATGGAAGCCTTGGAGGGTTTTAAGCAGAGAGGTGACATGATCTGATTTGTGTTTTTAAAAGCTCACTCCAGCCCCTGTGGGGAGAAGGGGTTGTCAGACAGAGGAGAGGCAGCAGGGAGGCCAGCGAGGAGGTGGCTGTCATCCAAGCAGAAGGATGGAGCCACAGTGGCAACCCGGGGCCCAGCCCACTCCCTGAGCACCAGCCTCTCGCGGGGCCCAGGTCTCAGGAGGCCTGGGCGAGTGTGGGGCTCCAGACGCAGCGCCCCGGGGCGTGCCTGGCAGGCAGAGGATCTGGGCAGAGACAAAGCCAGTGCTCAGCCCCCTCCCTCCCACCGTCTGTCCCTAGAACCTCATTATAATCACACGAGCCCAGAGCATCAGGACAGCACAGCAATTTGCCTGCAGGATTTATTCATGTCGTGTAAAAATTAGTTTCCATCAGAGGGGCTGGAGCATCACACTCCCGCTCCCTGTGTGCAGCTGGGTGGCCGTGCCCCGTGGGGGAGGGGCGAGCAAATCCTCGACTCAGCGAGGAGAACGGGGAATAGTGATGTCCCGCATAGACATCATGGACTTCCCTGGTGATCCAGTGGCTAAGACTGCGCTCCTAACGCAGGGGGCCTGGATTCGATTCCTGGTCAGGGAGCTAGATCCTGCATGCCCCAATTAAAGACCCCGTGTCCTGCAACTAAGACCTGGTGGACCCAAATAAGTATTTTTTTAAAAAAACAGGACATCTTGCCAGGGGGCTGAGAGAACACCTGTTTATGCTTACACCTACCCATGGAGGATGGGGAGGGGAAGCATGACAGACACTCCCATTTTGCAGATAAGGAAACTGAGGCTCAGAAGCAGAAGCCACCTGTCCAAGGTCACATAGTCAGGAACCAGCAGAGGCAGGGCGTGAGCCAAGTCTCCGGACTCCCAGGCCAAATGTATGGTGTTCTGGCCAGGTCAGGGGGACTGCTGGGCATGGTGGGAATCTAGAACCTAGGTGGGGGCTATCTGGGGTGTCAGCCAAGCCCAAGGGGGCCTGAGGCTAAGAGGGACCCAGAGCGCCCAAGGTCACTAGTTCCTCTGAGGTTACCCTGTCCACACCCCTGCCTCTCCCATCATCACTGATGGAGTGGATTCCAGCCCACTCACCTCCTCTCCACCTCACAGGCTCCCTTCCTAACAGCTGAGATGCCACTTGGGCCACCATCCGCCCCACTGCCAAGTCAGAGACCTCTGTTTTCTTTCTGGGGAGCCAGGTTCACACACTTCCTGGTGCATGTACACACAGATACACACAAATACTTAGGCCCCCAGACTAACAAGTGTGAAGGCAAGCACTCAAGTGATCACTCAGGGGCCACTTCTTCCCGCTCTCCCCCAGATCTGAGCCACCGCCACCACGCGGTTCCTGCACTGTCCTCCTTCCCCTCACTGGCTCTGTCCTGCTGAAGGTGTGGCCAGGAGGGCCAGGTCCCACAGGAGGGTTGGACTGGGTGGGGCTCCTCAAAGCCCACTGCCACCCCACCTGGATCAGCTCACAGGCCCCAGAGAGCTGGAGCGATGGGTGGGTGGGGAAGGGGCACTCCTCCCCCAGTTAGGGGCAGGTCCCCCATCCCCAACTCACCCTCTGGCTGGAAGCTTCTAGATGCCCGAAACGGGGAACACATGGTGTCTGGAGTGGGGGCAGGCGGGGGTCAGAGTGGATCCCTCTGTGCCAGCCGGCAGCGGGCAGGCGGGCCGGACCCTGAGGCCTGACGCAATGGAAAAAGAAACCACAGCCTAGGCTGGGCCGGGCCCCCTCCCCTCCTACTCCAGCAAGAGGGCCGGCAGGCAAGGTGTCATTAAGGGAGGGCTGGGCCTGCCATGCGCATCTGGGCAGGGCAGAAAGCTCCCTGATGCAGCGCCCATGCGCCCCGCAGGTAATTGGAGGCTTCGGGCTGGAGAGGGGGTCTGGGGAGTCAGGGCCCGCTTGTGGATGGTCCTGACTCCTGGCCCAGATGGACATAAGCCTTCTGGGGTGACCAGAGCCCCAGGGAAGGAATCGGAAGGCAGGGATACAGAAGGGATAGTATTCCTTTTTACAGAAAGCTGGGCAGAGAGCAGGCAGGGCTTGGGAATTCCCCTTCATTCATTCAGTCAACATTCCTTGAGCACCCTGGGCTACAACAATGGACAAGACTCAGGCTTAAGCTCCCACAGGGTCCATTGGCCCCAGGCTTCTAAGGCGTCTTACTCTTTAAGCAGAAAAAAACAGAATTTAGGGACCCTGATGCTGAGCCACAGGTCTAGAACATTCCAGGTTCAGCCAGAAACCTAGGAACCCATCATCCTTGGCCTCTCTCTTTCCTTCACCCCCTATCCTACTACTGCGGTCAGTTCTACCTCCAAGATGTACCCAGCGTCATCCCCATCTCCCCCCTTCCACTCCCCTGGCCAACGTCAGGTGTCCCTGAGCAACCCCAGGCTCTCTCCCCAGTCTTGAAACGTGCAATTTGGGGGCAGGGGCTTCCCTGGTGGCTCAGTGGTGAAGAATCTGCCTGCCAATACAGGAAACACATTTAGGTTAGATCCCTAATCCAGGAAGATCCCACATACCACGGAGCAACTAAGCCCGTGCGCCACAACTACTGAGCCTGTAATCTAGAGCCTGGGAGCTGCAACTGCTGAAGCCCGCTTGCCTCAAGCTTGTGCTCCGCAACAAGAGAAGCCACCACAGCCGGAAGCCTGAGCACTGCAACTGGAGAGTAGCTCCCCCTCTCTCTGCAACTAGAGAAAAGCCCGAGCAGGAACGAGGATCCAGGACAGCCAAAAATAAATACATTAATTAAGAGAAAAAAACATGCAAATCAGATGCTACCACAGCTCTCCCTGAAAATCTCCCAGGGCCTGCGCTTCCTGGTCACACAACCCAAATCCTCTCCCGACCCTCCCCCTCATGCCACGCTCGCCCTTGCTCCCTGTGCCCCAGCCGCACTGGTCTCCTCCCGCTCTGCAAATATGCCAGCCTTGCTCCTGCCTCAGGGCCTTTGCACTTGCTCTTCCCCAGAGATGCCTTTCTTCACACGACAGATCTTAGTTGTCAGCTTAATGTCACCCCTCCAGAGGCCTTCCCTGGTCACCCAAGCGAATGTAATCTCAGCCCCACACCATTTTCCCCGCAGATCAATGTGATGTACAAGCATTTTACTATTTGTCCATCTGCCTTGTGCGCTGCCTGTCCCTCTAGAGTGTACATTCCACAAGGGAGGGATCGCCACTGTTTTCCCAGCACCGAAAAGAGCACTTCCACTGTGGGCAGGTGTGGGATAAATTCGTGCCAGATGAATGAGGGAGGGACCGCCCCCTCCCCCGCCCCCGCCAGCCCCAGAGGAATCACAACCACTGTCCCACCGCACACATCACTCAAGAGATCACAAAGCCCTTTCTGAATCCTGGGACCCTCGTCACCGCTCCAAGAGGCCAGCACTAGAGGGGTTCACAGTCCCACTTCGCAGAAGTACAAACTGAGGCTCAAGAAGGGGCAGTGGTGCCAGGGAAGGATGTTGCTGAGGCTAAGAGCTGTGGCCGCCCGACTCCATCCTTCTCCCTCACTGCTGACCCCAGTGGCTCAGGACCCCGCAGCTGGGTTATGCACCCCACCCATTGTGGGGAAGAGATGCCAAGGTGGCCTGCAGAAACCCCAATTCAGAGATGGACAGTGACGGGAGACACTGAGAGGGGCAGGCTCAAGGGGCAGGCGTGGGGAGAGGGTTGGCAGTGGGCAGGGGAGGCAGCGGCGGGGGGTGGAGACGGAGACCCAGATGGCGAAGAGGGAGATGGGGGGTCGAGCTGCACAGGGAGGCAGCAGCCTCCACCGCAGAGTCTCATCTGGTGGCGATCAAAGAAAGGCAGTGCCAAAGAATGCTCCAACTACCGCACAACTGCACTCATCTCACACGCTAGTAAAGTGATGCTCAGACTTCTCCAAGCCAGCTTCAGCAATACGTGAACCGTGAACTCCCTGATGTTCAAGCTGGTTTTAGAAAAGGTGAGTGAACTCCGGGAGTTGGTGATGGACAGGGAGGCCTGGTGTGCTGCGATTCATGGGGTCGCAAAGAGTCGGCCACGATTGAGCGACTGAACTGAACTGAGGGGGCAAGTGCAACAGCAGGTGGCCTGTCAGAACTGGGGGGCCTCGTGTGCCCTCTGAACAAGCCTGCTCAACCTGACACCTGAAAAATGAAATCCTGTTTTCGGTGCCAACCGCACGAAGTAATGCTCTTTAGACTCTTATCGTGGAAGAAACAAGGATAGGAGTGAGGTCCTCTGGACAGTACTGTGCCAAAGTTGAGAGCACAGACTCTGGACTCAGACTGTCGGGTTTGAATCCTTGGGGCTTTCATTTACCTGCTGTTTGGTCTCAGGCAATTTACTTAACCTCTCTGGTCTTTGTTCCCCCTCTATAAAAAACAGGAACAGGGACTTCCCTGGTGGTCCAGAGGTTAAGAATCTTCCTACCAATGCAGGGGCCATGGGTTCCATCCCTGTTAAGATTCCACATGCCTCAGAGCAACGAAGTGCCATGGGCCACAGCTATTGAGCCTTCGTGCCTAGAGCTCCTGCCCTGCGACAAGGAGAAGCCACTGCAATGAAAAGCAGCCCCTTCTCACCACAACTAGAGAACGTCTGCATCCAGCAACGAAGACCCAGTGCTGCCAAAATTAAATAAATAAAATACAGAAACCGTAAAAAAAAAAAAAAAAGGAACAATGAAAGCACTTTTATCAGGTATTGATATGGAGGATTAAGTGAGGTGAAGCACTTAGAATGACACTCTGCAGCTCCTGCTATTAGCAGTGATTCCAGATGGCTGGGGTCAGGGGGACAGACGTGTGAGGTTTACGGTGCGTACAAAGGGGACCAGCGGTTAAAACTGGTTGAGTATATGGTCCTAGGCGCCCCTTCTCAGCTGGAAGACACAGCTCAGAGATGCCAAGGGAGACCAGGATGGTAAACGCAGGGTCAGGGAGGGAATAACAGACTCAGACCCCACACACTTCAAGGTCTATACTCCTGGGCCATGGTCCCCAGGATCCTGAGGGCATCTGAGCCTTCATTCAGGCAGCAGACCGTGCTCACTGGGGTCTGATCACTGACAGCAGAGGTTCCCAGAGAGGCCTCTACTGCCATCGCTCCAACTATGGTTCCCAGATGGGCCTCCTCCCTCCCTCCTGCAGGTTCCTGGGCCCCAAACAGACCCGCTTAGTCAGAGTCCCCAGAGTGGCCTTTGTGTTTTAACAAGCCCTCCTGGTGGCAGGGCTTCCCTGATGGCTCAGACGGTAAAGATTTTGCCTGCATGCAAGAGACCTGGGTTTGATCCCTGGGATGGGAAGATCCCCCGGAGAAGGGAATGGCAACCCACTCCAGTATTCTTGCCTGGAGAATTCCATGGACAGAGGAGCCTGGCGGGCTCCAGGTCATGGGGTCTCAAAAAGTCAGACACAACTGAGCAACTGACACTTTCACATTCCTGGTGACACTAGCAGTGGGTTCAGGACACACAGATCCCAGAGGGGTGGGTAGGCGGGGCATCTTGTTAAAATGCAGTTGCCAGTGCCCACAGGTCTGGGGAGGGAGCTAAGAGTCTGCATTTCCAACAAGCTCCTGGGTGCTACTGAGGCGGCCCATCTGAGACCACACTTTGAACACCAACCTGCTCCGTGGCCCCCCAGTGGCTGACCACACCCGGGGATGGCTGTGGTTTAGCCTACTCTTGGCATAATGAGACAGTCGTC
Organism: Cephalophus harveyi; assembly: GCA_006410635.1. Classification (NCBI taxonomy): domain Eukaryota; kingdom Metazoa; phylum Chordata; class Mammalia; order Artiodactyla; family Bovidae; genus Cephalophus; species Cephalophus harveyi. Next base: position 210,625 of record SJYT01022253.1, on the reverse strand, counting down.
ATACTTGGTCCCCATAAAAGCCCTGCCAGCTTCACACACTGAGTTCCTGCTGTGTCTCGGCAGACATCAGAGTCTGTAGCCTCTGGTCTTAGGAGGTGACACGCTGGTAGCTGGAACCCTTGGTTGGCCAGCCACATGCCTGGTCTCTGCTGGCCCTGATGGCCATGTTTACTGAGCTTTCAGGGTGGGAATGTGCCTTAAATGCATCCAGGTCTAAATTGCCTCCTTCACCCCATTTCCCAGAGGAGAAGACCCAGGAAGAAAAATGGCAACTGTATTAGAGTTCTCCTGAGAAAACAGAACCACTAGGAGGATATCTGCACAGAGAGAGATTTCTTTTAAGGAATCAGCGCATGCATTTGTGGAGGCTGACAAGTCTGAAATCTGCAGGGTGAGATGAAAGCTGAAAATTCGGGTTACAGTTGATATTGTATTCTTGAGTCCCAAATCCGCAGGGCAAGCCAGGCGGACTGGGAACTAGGCAAGGTTTCTCTGTTGCAGTCTTGGGGCTGAATTCCTTCTTCCAGGAGAAATCTTAGTCCTTTCTTTTAAGGCCTCTGATGGATTGAATGTAGCCCACCCACGTAATGGAGGATTAACATAAGTCTACCGATTTAAATGCTAATCACATCCGAAAAATACCTACAAAAGCAACATCAGACAGGTGTTTAACTGAACAACTGGTCACCATAGCCTAGCCAAGTTGACACATAAGATTAACCATCAGAGCACCCTTCAGGTCCTAGGAGACCTACCTGGGGCAGGAAAACAAGGTGCTGAGGCTGGAGTTCTCAGCCAGCCAGCCGTTCCTAATCATGGGAGCGAGGAGAGCCTACTCCTATCCTGTCAGCTGGCAGGGAAGACAGGTGGTGGTGTGGCCGTGCAGACAGAGACACGAGGTAAAACAAGAGTAATAATAACACCTGCCTGAGGCGCTGGGCCCAGTGTGTTACAGACTTTAACTTCTATAGCTTCACAGCATCCTTGAGCAAGGAGCTCTCACCGCTCCCACTCTCCAGATGAGCGAACTGAGGCTTGGAAGGATCTGCATTCCAGAGCCTCTGCTAATATGACTCTGGACAAGTCATAGGCCTTTCTGAGCCTTAGCTTAGTTTTCTTGCCCACCAAGCAGAAATTACAAAGTGCCTGATACACTGAAGGTGCTAGCTCAAAATGAGAACATCTTCTCCAGGACTCTCTACCATTCTCAGGACAACATCCGAACACCTTGGCAGCCCCCCTCACACTGCCTCAACACATTTCTGGTTCTAGCTATGCTGTTCACAGGGTCCCAACAATCCTTTTTCACACCTCTGTACTTTTGCACATGTTGTTCCATCTGCCTGGAATGCCCTTCCCTCTTCTCGAGTTAGCTCTCTCCTTCAAACTCAGCTGAGCAAAACCAAACAAAATCAATGTCACTATGCTCCCACCCCCAAGATAAAATCTTAAAAGTTGGTCCAGTGGTTAAGTCTCCGTACTTCCACTGCAGGGAGTGTGGGTTTCATCCCTGGTCAAGGAACAAAGACCCCACGTGCCATGCAGTGCGGCCTAAAGGAGTAAATAAAAAATATGTTTTAAAAGCTGGCAATACCAGGTATTGGCAAGGATGTGGAGCAACTAGAACTCTCATGTGCTACCAACGGGAGTAAGGACTGGAACAACTACTTTGGAGAAACGTCTGGCAGTGTTTACAAAGCTAAATAAATGTATCCGTTAGGACGATTCCAGCAATGCCCAGCAGAAACGTGCAGTATGTTCCCCAGAAGACACACCTGGGAACTTCCAGAGATAGCCCCAGGCCAGGAGTCCCCCACTGCCTATCATCAGGAAAGGGGGTAAATAAACGATGAACGCGCACACAGTGGACCAAACTGCCCTGAGCCCAAGGAAGCACAAGGACACCAACATGCGGAGTGGAGGAAGCCAGACACAAAGGAGCATGTCACCCTGTACCATCTCATTCTGCTGCTGTTGTTCCGTCGCCCAGTCGTGTCCGACTCTTCACGACCCCATGGACTGCAGCATGCCAGGCCTCCCTACCCCCCACCATCTCTGGGTTTGCCCACATTCATGTCCATTACATCAGTGAAGTTAAACACGGACAAAACAAATCTATGTTGTTGGGAGTAGGGGCTGCAAGACAGTGGGGGAGGGTGTTAGTGACTGGGAGGGGCTCCCAGGGGGCTTCGGTCACGGCCATGTTTGTGTCTCAGTCTAGGGAGTGCTAACGTGGATGTTTTCGGTTTGTGAACAGTCATTGAGTTGTACACCTGGGAAGTCTGCTCTATATTGTGTATTATACTTCAACAAAACAACAAAAAAAAACAATTTGGGGACTGCTTGACAAATCGCCCCCTGAGCCCCTGGCCCCAGACAGGGATGCACTTAAATTGTCACCATATTGCAACCACTGATTTAGGAAATGTCACCCTCACGTGAGCTTAAAGACGGGACCAGGTCTATTTTCATCTCTGTTGTTCCGAGCGCAGAGAAGCATAGAATGCGAGCTCGACAAACCTGTGCTGAAAGTACAGAAGAGTTAGGGTAAAGGGGAGATGACCCATGGCATCTTGGAATTGCAGAGGCCCGCGACTAGGATGCAAAGAATCCAGAACCCTGGGATTCCAGAAACTAGGACTTCACTGAATCTCTGAGCTTGAAAGGCTTTAGAGTTTATCTGGTCCCCCCTTCCAGCCACAGCCCCACCATCCCCGTGTCCCACAGCCCTGGTTCTCTGAAGTGTATGTGTGTGGGGGTCCAGCCTCCAGCTGCTCATACCCCTTGGGGCCCGCCCTGCCACCCACTGCTGCACTGGCCCCCACCAACAGGCGTGCAGCCCCCAGAGAACAGCCCAGTGCTCTTGTCAAGGTGGAGGGGGGCAGCATTTTGACACAAATCACTTCTCCACTTTAACTAAGGCTGCTGTGCCCTGAAAATGCTGCGCTCCCGACAGGCAGTCAGACTATTGTAGGGATAAATATAGATACAGACAGTGTGGGGAGGAGGCTGCTGCGGGGGTCAGCCCTGATTTCCCCTTCTGTTCCCTGAGGCCCCCAGCTTTGGCCAGACCACACCCAGAGGGAGATTATTCCCTGCAGCCCCCACCAAATCCATAAGCTCTAGACTTGGGGGAGGGGGCCTCCTCTAGGATCCCAGGGACCCTGGTTCCACTGAGCCTTGTTTGGAAGGGCTCAGTCTCAGGGTCTCCCAGCCTGCCACCCTAGGGGTTGGCCCAGAAGGCTGAGTGGCAGCCTCCACCCTGCCCCCAAGGAGCCAGGCACCGGGTTCTGCCCATTTTTTGCCCCCACCCCATGTCTCAACTCCTTTATCTGCAAAGTGGGGCTGGCCACACCCTGGCCTCTGGCCTACCAGTAAGCACTCTAGGGGACGGGCATGGTTGGACTCTGGGATGCAGAAAGTACATCAGGGACCTGGGAGGGGGGGTCTGGCCAGGCTCAGAGTGGGGAACAAGCTGATGGAGGGTGGAGGGCATGGTGACAATGACCACCAGCCAAAGTCATTCCAACCTAGCTTCATTCCAAGGGTAGCTGCCTGTAGCTACCAGGAGCTGCAAGTGGGGCAGCCTCAGGGACTGGGGTATAGCCCTGGGGCTCTAACCCCTGGTGCCCACACCCACCCAGGGGCCTTCCATGGGTAGACTAGGAGACAAGGGCTCCCACCTCTAGATGTGAACTCCCCACAAGTCGCTTTCGCTCTCTGCCTCAGTTTCCCTGCCTGTCAGGTTGCAGGCTCCTCCCAGCTTTGGGGAGTCTGCATACGCTCCTCTGTCTTTGCTGGGCTGCACCGGGCTTCTAGCCCAAGCTCCTGCCCAGAATCTCCAGGCTGATTGGGTCTGAAAGGTCGTCTGGGCTCACTCAAATGTGTGAATGGCCTTGTGAGCTCCTACCATGGCTGGGCACCCTAGCTCTCTGCAGATGGGACTCCCCAGTTTTTGTTAAGGGCTTTCATCCTAGCACACTGAAGAGGTGCCCAGCCGCCCCTTCCCATCCAGACAGTGTGGAGGGGCCTCTCCAAGCCTCTGCATCCCAGGCCACCCAGCCCCCAGTCTGCCTCAGCAAGTCCTTCTGGGCAAGGACATGGCCATCTGCTCCCCAGCTCCTGGTCCCTGCTCTCAGAAAGTCTTCACGGAGGAGATGGAAATAATAGCATTGACTGAGTGCCTGGCCCTGTCCTGAGGTTTCCACCATTCCATTTAGGCTGTGCTGCAAGCCTGGCAGATGAGCCCTATTACTACCATTCCATTTCACAGATCAGACAGCTGAGGCACAGAGAGGTCATGTAACCCACCTATCAGAGGCTGAACTGTATCCTCTGGAAGAGGTGTTAAACCTTCACCCCTGGCACCTTAGAATGCGACCTTATTTGGAAACAGGGAAGTTGCAGATGTGGAGTTAAGATGAGGACATCATGGAGCACGATGGGCCCTGATAATGTGTGAGACACAGAGGGAAGGCGGTCCTGAGAAGGGGGCAGGGACTGGAGTGACACTGCCGCAAAGCAAGGGATGCCTGCAGCTACCAGGAGCTGGAAGAGGCAAGGAGGCACCCTCCCCTGAAACCCGCAGAGGGAGCACAGCCCCGCCAACACCTTGAATGTGGACTTCCAGCCTCCAGAACTGTGAGCGAATACATTTCTGTTGTTTGAAGCCACCCAGTTTGAGGTGCTTCACAACAGGGGTCCTGGGGAACTAATACTCCACCCAAGGTCACTCAGCTAGTCGGGGGCAAAGCAGAGTGTGAAGTGAGGCAGGGCCCACTGAGCTCTTGCCCAGCCCAGCACAGCCCTCGGGGAGCACATGGGGATGGGACTTCAACTCGGGAAGATTGTTGGGACCCCAAAGGAGGGAACAGTTGGACAGCACCATCTGCTGGGAGCCAACCATGTGCTCTCCCATGTCATGGGGAAGGGGAGTCAGGGTTCAGCGGGCAGGCCAGATGCCCCAAGCTCCTGAGGGGACGCGAGAGCCACCGAAGGAGACAGAGAGGCGGGTGCTGGAGGGAACAGGCTCTTGGAACACCCTGAGCAAGCTCCCACCTCAGGGCCTCTGCAGGTGCTGCGCTCTCTGCCCGGGCACCCCGCCCGCCTTCATTCATTCAAAAACACCCACGGAGCACCTGCTGGGAACCAGGTAGGCTGGGAACCAGCCATGAATGTCATGCCGTCCATTAACATCTCAGCTTGAACGTCACCACCTCCTTCTCCGAAGTCTCCTTGACCCACGTCTCCCCCTACCCCATCACATCTCAATTACTCACCTGGCTTTATTTTTCCTATGGCATTTTTGACCACCTAGAGTTTTCCTATCTCTTTGTCATTTGCTTGCCTTACTCTGTCCCCTCAACTCTATTTGAAGCTCTGTAATAGTGCCTCAGCTTTGACACAGTCCCTGGCACAGAGGAGCTGGTTCAGAAAATATTTGCTGAGAAGCCTGCCCAGACAAGATGGCAAATAGAAGGATCTGAGCTCACCTGCTCTCATGAAAACATCAAAATCACAACTAACTGCTGAACAACCATTGACAAAAAAGAAGTGGAATCTACTAAGAAAAGATCTTCTACTTCCAAAGACAAGAAGCCACGATGAGATGGGGAGAGACACCAGAAGCAAGAGGAACTATGATCCTGCAGCCTGTGAGACTGCAGACACAGCAGTTAGATAAAGTGAAACAGCAGAGGACTGTGTTTCAGATAAAGGGACAAAATAGAACCCCAGAAGAATAACTAAGTAAAGTGGAGATAGGCAATTGACCTGAAAAAGAATTCAGAGTAGTGATAATAAAGATAATCCAATTCTTTTCTTTTCTTGAGAAAAGAATGGAGTGCACAGATCAAGAAGATACAAGAAATGTTTAACAAAGAAAATTCAAACAATCAGAGATAAATAATATAATAACCAAAAGAAAAAATACAGTAGAAGGACTCAGTAGCAGAATAAATGAGGCAGAAGAATAAGTGAGCTCAAAGACAGAATGGTGGAAATCACTGCCATGGAAAAGAATAAAGAAAAAAGAATGAAAAAGAAAAAAAAGAGGACTCTGGGACAACAGTAAATGCGTCGATATTCACATTATAAGGGTCTTAGAAGGAGAGAGAGAGAAGGGGTCTGACAAAACATTTGAAGAGATAATAGCTGAAAACTTCTTTAACATGGGAAAGGAGACAGTCACCAGGTTCAGGAAGCACAGAGAGTCCCACACAGATATACCCACGGAGGAACACACTGAGACACATATTAATCAGACTGACAAAAATTAAAGACAAAGAGCAAATATTACAATCAAAAAGGGAAAAGCAACAAATAACAAAAGAGAATGCCCCTAGGTTATCAGCTGAGTTTTCAGCAGAAACTCTGCAGGCCAGAAGGGAGTGATATGATATATTTAAAGTAATGAAAGGGAAAAAGCTACAACCAAGAATACTCTACCTAGCAAGGCGTTTATCCAGATTCAATAGAGAAATCAAAAGCTTTATAGACAAACAAAAGCTAAGAGAATTCAGCACCATCAGACCAGCTTTGCAACAAATGCTAAAGGAACTTCTCTAGGGTGAAAAGTAAAGCCCACAACTAGAAACAAGAAAATCACAAACAGGAAAGCTCACTGGTAAAGGCAAACATACAGTAAAGGTAGGAAATCATCCATATACAAATATGATATCAAAACCAGCAACTGTGAGGAAAGTACAAATGCAGGATATTTGGAAACACATTAAAGTTAAGAGACCAGCAACTTAATATAATCTTGTTTATATAGCAAACTGCTATATCAAAACTTCATGGGAACTGTAAACCAAAAATCTACAATAGATGTACACACAAAAATGGAAAAGGAATCCAAACACAACGCTAAAAATAGTCATCAAATCACAAAAGAACAAAAGAGGAAGGGAAGAAAAACCTAGGAAAACAACCCCAAAGCAATTACCAAAATGTCAACAAGAACGTACATATTGGTAATTACTTTAAATGCAAATGGATTAAATGCTCCAACCAAAAGACACAGACTGGCTGCTGCTGCTGCTGCTGCTAAGTCACTTCAGTTGTGTCCAACTCTGTGTGACCCCATAGACGGCAGCCCACCAGGCTCTGCTGTCCCTGGGTTTCTCCAGGCAAGAACACTGGAGTGGGTTGCCATTTCCTTCTCCAATGCATGAAAGTGAAAAGTGAAAGTGAAGTCACTGAGTCGTGTCCAACTCTCAGCGACCCCATGGACTGCAGCCTACCAGGCTCCTCCGTCCATGGGATTTTCCAGGCAAGAGTAATGGAGTGGGGTGCCATTGCCTTCTCCTACATACTGGCTGAATGGATATAAAAACAAGACCCATACATATGCTGTCTACAAGAGACCCACTTCAGATCTAGGTACACAAACAGACTGAAAGTGAGGGGATAGAAAAGGTATTCCATGCAAACAGAAATCAAAGCTGGAATAGTAATACTAATACTCGTGTCAGACAAAATTGATTTTAAAATATTGCTATAAGAAACAAAGAAAAATACTACATAATGATCAAGGGATCAATCCAAGAAGATACAACAATTGTAAATGTATATACACCCAGCATAGCAGTATTTTAACTTATAAGACAAATACTAATAGCCATAAAAGGAGAAATCAACAGTAACTGTGGGGGACTTTAACATGCACTTACATCAGTGAACAGCTCATCCAGACAGAAAATCGATAAACAAACACAGACTTTAAATGACATATTAGACCAGATGAACTTAATTCATATTTATAGAGTATTCCATCCAAAAGTAGCAGAATACACATTCTTCTCAAGTGCACACAGAACATTCTCCAGGATAGATCATATGCTGGGCCATAAAGCAAGCCTTGATAAATTTAAGAAAATTGAAATCATATCAAGCATCTTCCAACCATAACACTATGAGATTAGAAGTGAACTATAAGAAAAAAACTGTAAAGAACATAAACATGTGGAAGCTAAACAATATGGTACTAAATGGCCAATGGGTCACTGAAGAAATCACAGAAGAAAAAAAAAAGATACCTAGACACAATGAAAACAAAACATGATGATCCAAAACATATGGGACACAGCCAAAGCGGTTGTAAGAGGGAAGCTTACAGCAACACAATCTCACCTCAGGAAACAAGAACACTGCCAAATAAACAACCTAAATTTACACCCAAAGCAACTAGAAAAAGAAGCACAAACAAAACCCAAAGTTTAGCAGAAGGAACGATATCATAAAGATCAGAGCACAGATAGAGAGAGATAAACAAAACAATAGAAAGGATCAATGAAACTAAAAGTTTCTTTTAGTTTCTCTTTGAAAAGAGAAAATTGATAATCCTTTAGCCAGACTCATCAAAAAAAAAAAAAGGAAGAGTGCTCAATAAAATCAGTAAAATCAGAAATGCAAAAGGAGAAGTTGCAATGGACATCACAGAAATACAAAGGGTCATAAGAGACTACTATGAGTAACTATATGCCAGTAATACAGACAACCTAAAAGAAACGGATGAATTCTCAGAAGGGTACAGTCTCCCAAAACTGAACCGGAAGAAACAGAAAATATGAAAGGCCAATCACAAGCATTGAAATTGAAACAGAACTCCCAACCAACAAAAGTGCAGGACCAGATGGTTTCACAGGTGAGTTCCATGAAACATTTAGAGAAGAGTTAACACCCATCCTTCTGTAACGATTTCAAAAAATCACAGAGGAGGGACTTTCCTGGTGGTCCAGTGGCTTAGACTCCATGCTCCTAATGCAAGTGGCTCTGTTCAATCCCTGGTCAGGGAACTAGATCCTATTAACACATGCCGCAACTGAGAGTTTACATGATACAACGAAATATCTGAAGATCCTTCATCACACAGCAAAGATCAAAGACCTGGCTCAGATAAATAAATAAATATATATATACACACGCACATACATACATACACATGTGTGTGTGTGTGTGTATAGTTAAATTGCAGAGGAAGGAACATTACTAAATTCATCTATAAAGCCACAATCACCATGATACTAAAACCAGACAAAGATATCTCTCTCACACACACACACTATTATAGACCAGTATCACTGAGAAACATAGATGCAAAAATCTTCAACAAATACTAGCAAACTGAATCCAACAATACATTAAAAGGATCACACACCATCACCAAGTGGGATTTACCCCAGGGATGTAGGGATTTTTCAATATCCGCAAATCAATCAGTGTGATACATCACATTAACAAACTGAAGAATAAAAACTATATGACCACCTCAAAAACGCAGAAAAAACTTTTGATAAAATCCAACATTCATTTATGATAAAAACTCTCCAGAAAGTGAACAAAGAGGGACTATATATCAGCTTAATAGAGGCCATATATGACAAAGCCACAACTAACATCATACTCAAAAGTAAAACCCTGAAAGATCAAGAATAAGACAAGGATGTCCACTTCCACCACTTTTATTCAACATAGTTTCGGAAGTCCTAGCCGTGGCAGTCAGAGAAATACAAAAAGGAATCCAAATTAGGAGCAAAGTAAAACTGTCAACCATTTGCAGGTGACATGATACTATACATTTGTTGTTGTTTTTCAGTTGCTCAGTCATGTCTGACTGCAAAATACCTAAAGATGCTACCAGAAAACTAGTAGAGCCCATCAGTGAATTTGGTAAAGTTGCACAATAAAAAAATAATACATATCTGTTGCATTTGTATACACTAAAAGCAAAAGATCAGAAAGAGAAATTAAGGAAACAATCTTATTTACCACTGCATCAAAAAGAAGAAAATACCTAAGAATAAACCTACCTAAGGAAGCAAAAGACCTGAACTCTGAAAACTATAAAACACTGATGAAAGAAACTGAAGATAACACAAACAGATGGAAAGATATACCGTGTTCTTGGTTTGGAAGAATCAATACTGTCAAAATGACTATAGCACCCAAGGTAATCTAGAGATTCAACGCAATCCCTATCAAATTACCAATGGCATTTTTTGCAGACCTAGAAGAAAAAAATCTTAAAATTTGTGTGGAAACACAAGACTCTGATAATCGAAAGCAATCTTGAGAAAGAAAAACTGAGCTGGAGGAATTAGGCTCCCCGACTTCAGAATATACTGTAAAGCTGCAGTAATCAAAATAGTATGGCACTGGCACAAAGACAGACTTACAGATCAATGGAATAGGACAGAAAGTCCAAAAATAAGCCCATGAAGCTACGGCCAACTAATCCATGACAAAAGGAGGCAAGACTATAACAGAGAAAAGACAGGCTCTTCCATAAGTGGTGCCAGGAAAACTGGGCAGCTACATGTAAAATAATTCTTTTACATCATATACAAAAATAAAATAAAAATCAATTAAAGACCTAAATGTAAGACTGATACGATAAAACTCTTAGAAGAAAACATAGGCAGAGTGCTTTTTGACATACCACAGTAATATTTTTTTTTTTTGATTCATCCCCTAGAGTAATGAAAATAAAAACAAAAACAAACAAATGGGACCTAATTAAAAACTTATGCATAGCAAAGGAAACCATAAACAAAACAAAAAGACAGAATGGGAGAAAATATTTGCAAATGATGCTACCGACAAGGGATTGATTTCTAAAATATACAAACAGATTAGGGGCTTCCCTGGTGGCTCAGAGGTTAAAGTGTCTGCCTGCAGTGAAGGAGACCTGGGTTCGATCCCTGGGTTGGGAAGATCCCCTGGAGAAGGAAATGGCAACCCACTCCAGTATTCTTGCCTGGAGAATCCCATGGACGGAGAAGCCTGGTGGGCTACAGTCCACGGGGTCGCAAAGAGTCGGACACGACTGAGTGACTTCACTCACTTGACAAACAGATTATGCAGCTCAATATCAAAACAAATAACCCAATCGAAACATAGAGATCTAAACAGACATTTCTCCAAAAAAAGATGTACACATGGTTAAAAAGTACATGAAAAGATGCTAAACATTGCTAATTATCAGAGAAATGCAAATCAAAACTACAGTGAGGTATCACCTCACACAAGTGGGATTTACCAGCCAGGCCATCACCAAAAAGTTTACAAACAACAAACGCTGGAGAGGATGTGGAGAAAAGGGAATCCTCCTACACTATTGGTGAGAATGTAAACTGGTATGGCCACGACAGAGAACAGTATGGAAGTTCCTTAAAAAACCTGCAAGTAGAACTGCCACGCGATCCTATCCTATTACTATCATTTGTATTACTATCATTCACAGCAACAATATCTGGATGGACCCAGATATTATCACACTAAGCGAAGTAAGTCAGAGAAACACAAATATCATGTATCACTTATATGTAAAATATTTTAAAAGGTTATACAAATGCACTTATTTACAAAATAGAGACTTTGCAAACAAACTTACCAAAGGGGAAAGGTGTGGCAGTCGGGGGTCGGGGGGAGATGGATAAATGAGGTTGGGATTAATATATACACACTACCATATATAAAACAGATAATCAACAAGGACCTATTGTATAGCACAAAGAACTCTACTCAATATTCTGTAATAACCTATATGGGAAAAGAATCTGAAAAAGGATGGCTATATGTATAACTGAATCACTTTGCTGTACACCTGAAACTAACACAATACGATAAATCAACTATAAAATAAAAAGTTTTTTAAAGTCTGTGAATAAACAAATCATACCAAAAACAGTAAATAAACCCTTGACATATTGACATATGCTATTACAAAATATTGTTGAGGAACGAATAGATGGCTGCATGATGGGAAAAGCCTTTCTGCATGGCAGGGAGCCAAAGCCACCTCTCCCAGACTCACACCTTTCCCTTCCCCCAGGCCAGCGCTTGCTCCTCCTCCATGGGCAGGGCCACCGCCCTCAGATAGCCCCAGCACTCAGCACAGTGAGACAAGGATCTTCCCAGAGTCCCCAGAGGGTGAGCTCTGCACTCTTCCGAGTTCCATGACCCAACATCACAGACCCATTCAACAAGGAGGGGCAGACTCAGCCATCTTTCCAACACCGACCGAGCACCTGTAAGTGCAGGGAAAATGCCCTGAATAGGACGGACGTAAGATGCCCTTGTCATCCCTGGAGCTGACCCTCTGGGGAGGAGGGCAGAGAACAAGCTGACATACACACACCACCCCCGCCCCCCCAGGTGAGGGGAGAGTGGCTAAGAGCCCAAGAAACGCTAAGCAAGGTGATGCAACAGTGAGGGAGGGCTCAGCGGCTAGTCCTTTCATCTCCACGCGGGTGGAGAAATGCTCCAGGCTGTGGGCCTGCACACCCCTTGGCTTCACCACAGAGCAGAGGCCGGGTGGCTCAGCGAAGGGAGGGGACACTGGTCTGGGAGCCAGGAGATGCCGTGGGACTTCAGGAAGCCTTGAATCCCCTTGGGACTCGAATCTTCCCTCTGGGGAACGGGGGCGGGCCATGATTCATCTTCTCCACCTGCTGCCTTCCCAGATCCTAGGGTGACCTGGCCTCCCAGCTCCCAAAGAGCCCACCCTGTGTCCTGTGGTGGGGGGAGGAGAGCAGGCAGGAGGGGAGGGAACCCTGTCCCCTTTCTGAGGCCATATTCTCCCAGCTGGAGGGGGCTGGATTCCTGAAGTGACCACCCGTGACTCAGCAGCCCCTGCAAGTATCTGAGGAGGGGACAGCATCAGGCAGATGGGACCCCGGCCTTGGCTGAGGGCTTCTCAGATCTTGCCTGGTGACCCTGCTCCTGCGGGAATTCCTAAAGAATGTTCTTCTGTTTTCCATCACCCATTAGAGCCCTGTGAGGCCAGCCCAAGGTGGGGGAAATGGGGCCATTCCACTGGATGTACCACCCCCCTGGTGCTCTCTTCAGCCTACTGGCCCCTTCCTGCTCAGGACCTGCCCCTGGAATAGGCTAAAAGTCTGCCATCTGGATGCTGAGGCTTCTCTCTCCAGGAAGAATGTGGGAGAGAGAAGAGCCGATCTGGCCTGAAAAAATCCCAGAAGGAACCCTCAAATCAGCAACCCACATCAGGCTTACTAATATTCCCATAACCATGATAACCATGGTTAACGCTAACCCAGCGCTTATCACAGACCAGCCACCACGCGGGCGCATGAGCCCTCTGTTGTTGAATTTAATCCTCACGGCTTTCTTTCGAGAACAATACAATCACCCTTAGAAGATTATGAAGGTGTAGAGTAGTGCTCTCACTACTTTACTGGTACAGAAACTGCGGATCTCTCTCCGACCCTCTTCTTACATCCCTGAGTTTTTAAATCTTATGGCCTCTGGGAGGAAGGTCCCATGACCACCAGTGCACCCATTTGCAGAACATCTGCCCCCTTCCCCCAGTTCTAGTCTTCCAGCAGCCCGGTAAACTGGATTGAGTCATACTTTGCTTCATTTTACCACCGGAAACCCCTTAAGCCTTAGGAGTGGCAAGGCACCTAAAAAGGGGCAGGGCAGAGGGCCAGAACCCAAGAGTCCACATTCTTAGCCCACGGTTCTTTCCACAGGGAAAACTGCCTGGGTGACCCCTCTCACTCGGGCCAGCTCTGTCACGTGCCTGGGGCATTCCCACTCACTGGGCTCCACGTCAAGGTACTGCAGTAAAACCACTTTTCATGCTTACACCCTGCCTCTGTACGCATAGACTGGACAATCCGCCCATTTTACAGATGATTACCTGGAGACTCAGAGGGAAGGTCTCAGCCAGGGGCCCACCGCTGGCTAGGTGTTCAGACCCAGGTCTCTCCAGCTCCCCATGAGGGCTGGTCAGAGGCAGGTTGCAGCTCCCGAAGGTTACAACCTGGCTTCTCTCCCCAATGACTGAAGCTGTGGGTACCCCAAGAAACTGAAAAAAGTTCCGCCATCCCTCAGTGACAGCTGACACTCCTAGGGGAGCAAAAACTAAGGGTCAGTGGGACAATTCTCCCAGATCCTCCGCCCCCTCGTCACTTCCCCTGGCACGTAACAGGGCCAGGGGGAGTCCCAAACAGCAAGAACCAGCTCCACCTGGCTACCAGAGCCCTGAGTTCCACCTGTGACCTTGGGCAAATCACAGCCCTCTCTGAAGCAGCCCCGTCCCCAAAGAGGCTTGTCCAACGAGGCTGGGGGATGGAATAGGAAGAGCAAAGTCAGAGTCCTCTATCTTTTCAAAGAAACAGCGCTGCGGGGAGATGGGGACCTGGAAGGAAGAAAGGGTCTTGCTCTTTTCGCACACTTCCGCCCTCCCTGCACCGCCACCCCCCCACCCCCACGCCAAACACACAGGTGCCAGACAGCTTTTGCGAAAAAACTAGTTTGCAAACACACTCCGACTTCTGGGAAGCTGCCCAGTTCCACTCCCTCTCTTTACTCCCCCTTCCCCGGCAGGGAACTGATTCTCTAGCAGAGATGTGTATAAGAGACAGCCCTTTTACAGAGGAGGAAACTGAGGCCCGGAGGATTGAGTGATCTCACCTAGGCGGTCACTGGACAGGCTGGAATGCAAACCGGGGGCCACAACTCCGTGCCTGAGATGTAGGAGTGGGATGAGCCACACCCACCTCTCAGTGAGATCCTGGAGTGGCATGTCTCTATCACTAATGTGTCTCTACATCAACCCCCTGTGTGGGCTGATGGTATTTTCCAAAGTGTTGGCTGCCGCTCGGGCTCCTCCCTCGGCCGAGGAGGGGGGCGGGCGTGGGGCGGGAAATGGGAGGCGAGGCGGGCGCTTCCTGGAGGGGCGAGCGCTCCCACGGACGGAGCGGGGGCGCTGTCCCGCCCGCCGCCGGTGGTTCGGACCCTGCGGCTGGCGCTCCCAGCGCCTCGGGGCCCCGTGGGTTCGAGGCGGGGATCCGAGCGTCCTAACGTTGCCCGCCAGGACTCCGCGGATCGGAACGCGAGATGGCTCGCACTCGCCCCAGGCCGGCCTAGTCCGAGCTGCGGGCACCTCCGAGTTGCCTGCACTGTGCGCCCGGGTCCAAGGGTGGGCTCTGCCAGGGCCTGCGGGGCCGTAGGGCGCCGCCTGCTTCCTCGACCTCAAGGGCTGTTGGACTCAACGCTGCGCCCTCGGGGCATGCACCACGGGGTTTGGTTCTGGACTGTAACAGCACTGGGATCGCCTTGTTTTCTCTCCACTCCTCCCCTTTTTTCTTTTTTTCTTAGTAAAAGAGCTCGGCGTTTTCTTGTCGCCGCCAGGGACTGGGAAGATGACACATACTACACATACGTATTTCTCTGACAGAGACAATGGGATAAAGACAGTTCGAACGGTGCCTGGGACTAGGCAGCGGGAGGGCGACTAGGCGGGCCCCTGAGAGCCTGGCACCCAGTCCATCCTTCTGCGGTGGCCCTCTTTCCCCTATAAGAGGCACCGATTTCGAGCTACAGGTCACTCGACAGTATTTCCGTGCCTGCTCCCCCGCCCCTCTCCCTAGTCCAGTGCTCCAGACAGGAGCCTCATTTAACCAAACTATGAAGGACAGGTCTCCGGACCTCAAGTCCACATCCAAAGCCCTTGGAGCCGGGGCTCAGGGCCTGGAGTTAACCCGGAGCACTTGGGTTGTGAGTTTTCCATTCCAGGCAGGCGAGGGTTAACCGGGAGACTCACGTTGCAGCCAGCGAGCCTCCCTCCACTTCTGAGTCACTGGCACTTTGCAGCCTTAGAGGGCGGCTGTTAAACAGCCCCAGGGCTCTGAGCTTTGTTCTCTGCCTGCCTGGTCCCCCATCCATCCTTCTTTCCAACAAACTCTCTCCTCTTTCTTCCACCTAAAAGTCCTCAAAGCCCTCAGGCCAGCTGTGGGGCAAACCAATCCAGAGTCATTCTTAGAGCCAGCTGCAGCCCCTCTTCCTCCAGGAAGCCTTTCCTGATTGATCTGACCCCTAGAGTCCCTCTCCTTTCCTTGCTCCAGAGCAGAAGAGTCAGGCCCTGGGATGGATGGTGGTGAATCCAAGCTGAGAGTCCCTTCCCTTAAGGTGCTCACCTCTCAGAGGCAAGACCATAGCCCAGGCAATCATACTACTGTATGAAAAGTACAGAGGGAACTTCCCTGGTAGTCCAGTGGCTAAGCCTCTGCACTCGTGTGCAGGGGGCCCCAGGTTCCGTCCCTGGTTGGGGAACTAGATCCCACAAATAAGAATTCCTGTGCCTCAACTAAGGATCCCACATGCCACAAAGAAAATCAAAGATCCTGAATGCTGCAACTAAGACCTGGCTCAGGCTAATTAGTTAAAAATAATAAAATTATAGTGATTGTTACACATCTGTAGATATATTCAAAACCATTGACTTGTATACATTAAAGAGGTGAATGTTATAGCATGTGAATTATATCTCAATAAAGCTTTTTATTTTTTTAATGTCAGGAATTAGGAGAGCATAGAGGTCAGTTGTTTAAGGCCAACTGTCCATCACGGTGGATTCTACAGTCTGTCTTTGATCCACACACAATACAGGACTGTTACTACAAAATGTTGAAGTCTTTTCTTGCCCTGATAGAGACTTCTCTATGCACAGTTGGGAAGCCTCCATTTCTCTAAAAAGGGCTGATAGGAGGGTGTGTGTGTCCACGTGCACCTATGGCTCGTGGATTAGACTGACTTGAAGCAGCACCACCTGTGTCGGAGGCCCTGGCTGGCCTCAGGTGTGTGTAAGCGGGGTGAGGATGGAGCGTGCCCAGTAATCTACACTACTCCTTAAATCACCCCAAGCATTGTCATCTCTCAGGGCTCTGGGGCCCTGCTGGCTCAACTATGGCAGTTCTTGCTCAGGATTTCTCACAGATTTGCAGTCAGGACATGGCCGGGCCTGGAGTTATCTAGAAGTTTTCTTACACATTTATCTGGCAATCGATGCTGGCTATCAGCTGGGACTGCGGCTGAAATACCTACCTGTGACCCTTCCATGTGGCCTGGGCTTCCTCATAGCGTGGCGGCTGGGTTCCAAGTGCGAGTATCCAAGGGAACCAGGTGGAAGCCTTATTATCTTTTCTAGGACTCGGCTTTGGAATTCGTATAACGTCACTTTGACTATAGTCACTGGCTCATTCCATAGGCCCCAACTTTAGGTGAGAGGAGTTTTTAGGAATCGTCTTTATCTTTAGGAAGACCGTGTAGGAGGGGAGATATTATGGTGACCATCTTTGGAAAATACCATCAGCCCACACAGGGGGTTGATGTAGAGACACATTAGTGATAGAGACATGCCACTCCAGGATCTCACTGAGAGGTGGGTGTGGCTCATCCCACTCCTACATCTCAGGCACGGAGTTGTGGCCCCCGGTTTGCATTCCAGCCTGTCCAGTGACCGCCTAGGTGAGATCACTCAATCCTCCGGGCCTCAGTTTCCTCCTCTGTAAAAGGGAAGGACAGAATTAGTATCTGGTGTCTAGCCTGGTACCAGGCATGCCTGGACAACAGGGCTAGCCTGTTGTTATTCCTACTTTTAAGATCCAGGGTTGTCGTCACTCTAACACAGAGATAGCTCCTTCCAGGGTCAGGACGCCCAGGACTCCCCCACTTCCTCGGGCTTGCCCTTTATCGGCCCCAGACACGCCCGCCAGCCCAGGTCTTGTACTGCAGGGTGCAAGTGGGTGCAGGGGTGGGGACTACGGCACAGAAGACAGGATTCTGGCCTCCGAGACGCAGCCCAAGGACCCCATCTGGCCTTTGCTCTCTAGGGAAAGTTCCTCTTCAGTCACCTCCTCCTCAGAGCAAAGGTCAGTTTCTGGGCAGCAGGGCAGGGCTGGGGCTGGTGTGGGATGAGCAACAAGGTGTGGCTTCCAAAGGCGGAAGGCAGGGTTGGGGGGCCAGGGCTCCAGCTCTGGGGTCACACTGGGTGGGGGTGGGGTGTTGCGCTGGGGTGACTGGGGGAGGGAGGAAGACCAGCTGCCCCTGGGTCCAGTCCTGGCAGGAACTTTACCAAACCAGCCATTGCAAGGTCTCATCCAGAAAGCTCCAGATACGTCCAGATGGCACACACAGTTCTGTCTGGGGCCCCCGCCCTCAGGCCTGGCCTTGCCCACCTAAGGGTGGGGCTGAGGACCAGAGGCAAGACTAATAGGTCATAGAGCCCCTGTGCCTTCCTAGGGGGTCTTCTCTTTGAGGAACACACCCAGAGCCCAGCCAGGACCGCCCCAAAGTCCTCCCTCCTTAAATGTTCCCAAGTTGGAATTGGAGCTCCGCTAAATACTTGCTGTGTGACTTTGGGCACATCTTGGGCCTCTCTGGGCCTCATTTGTAAACTGGAGGACATTGTCACTGAGACTGTGGCCATGGGTCTAGAGGAGTTCCCAGAGGGTGAAGTCCTACAGAACTCTCACCAGGAGAGCAGCCAGCCAAGGATTCAGACCCCACCAGAGGGAGTGAGTGATGAGCCATCAGGCCATCTGGGCACCTGGAGAAAGTAGGTCCTTGTGCTTTGCTCATTTTGCTCATGCCCTCACTAAACAGATGCAGAAACTGGGGCGCCGCCTGAGGGATTCAGAGTCGCAAAATTCGAAAGTTGTTAAGAGAGTAGATCCTAAGAGTCTCTCAAGGAAAAAACATTTTTCTAAAATTTGTATCTATAGGAAATGATGGATGTTAATAAACTTAGCATGGTAATCATCTCACAATGTATGTATTCATAAGTCACTTTATCATACATTTTAAATTTATACAGGGCATGCGTGCTCAGTTGTGTCCGACTCTTTGCAACCCCATGGACTGTAGGCCACCAGGCTCCTGTGTCCATGGGATTTCTCCAACCTGGGAAATCCCATGGACAGAGATTGGGTTGCCTGGAGTGTGTTGCCATTTCCTCCTCCAGGGGATCTTCCAGACCCAGGGATCGAACCTGCATCTCCTGCATTAGCAGACAGATTCTTTACCCCTGAGCCACCTGGGAAGTCCTAAACTTATACAGTGCTAAGTGTCAATTATATCTCAATAAACTGTAAAGAAAACAAACAAAAATTTTGTAAAGACCCAGGTTCGACTCCTGGCACTAGCATTTACTAGTTTTCACACACAATGCTTGCTAGACTGCCTTTGGGCAAATTAGGAAGAATCTCTGGGTCTCAATGTCCTCGTCTGGGGAAGGAGGGTCACCAGGATCTAACAGGACAAGATAAGGAACATACATGCAAGGTTTACCTTGCCTGAGGGGCAGTGTACTCTAGTGGGTCGCCAACGTGGCTGCACATCAGAATCACCTGTGGAGCTTTCGAAGTACCACTCCATTCTTAGGAAGGGAGGTTAAAAAGCTCCTCAGGTGATTCTAATATGCAGTCAGGCTTGAGATCCACTCGCCGGTCTGTTGCTTTACTCAGTGCAGCCAGCAGCACTGACATCACTCAGGCGCTTCTCAGAAATGCAGAATCCCAGGCCCCACCCCAGATCTGCTGAGTCAGAATTTGCAAGTTAATAAACTGCTCAGATGGTTCAATGCACACGACAGTGTCTGTAACGGTGGCTTTTTTTTTTTTTAGCTCGAGAGGTAATGGCTTGGAGCATGAACTTCAGACACGTGTTTAGGGGAAGGATGGAGGGGGCAATTTGGGAGGATCTGAGACCTAAGGGAGTGGGAAAGGGAGATTCTATGACTCCCTAAAGGGAGTCTGTAAAATCATAGGATGGAGGCCAAGGGACAAAGTAGCAAAATGAGCTGATCCTAGCCTTGCAGGTAGACCTGGGAACTCACCAGCCTGGCCACATTCTTCGTGAGAAGACTCAGGCACAGAAACGGGGCGCACCTTTTTAGTTCATGTGCTGCCGGAGTGAGCACATGGAGCTCCATTTTGATGACTGGCCCAGAGCCTTAGGTTTCTTTGAGTTTTATGTTTTCATTTATCTGTTTAAACTGAGGCTTACTTTGGGAAGGAAAGAGACGGGGAGACTGGATCTCATCAGTGTGGGGTAGCAAAATAGTCCCAGCCTTGAAACAAGTTGGTTGCAGGAAAGGTAGTTTCTTTTTTTTTAAACCAAGTGAGTGTGCTTAGTCGCTCAGTCATGTCTGATTCTTTGCGACCCCATGGACTGCAGCCCACCAGGCTCCTCCATCCATGGGGATTCTCCAGGCAAGAACACTGAAGTTGCTATGCTCCAGGAAACCAAGTGTGGCCATTTTAAAAATATTTATTTATTTGGCTGCTCTGGGTCTTAGGTTGTGGCACGCGGGCTCAGTAGTTGTCGTGCATGGGCTAAGTTGCCCCATGGCGTATGGGATCCTAGTCCCCCAACCAGGGAGGGAGCCTGGGCCCCCTGCATTGGAAGGAAGATTCTTAACCACTGGACCACCAGGGAAGTCCCCGGAGAGTAAGTTTTTTAGTAAAATGAGCATGGTGACTGTCCCTGACGTCAGCCCGGGCAGCTCTTCAGGGCTGACAGCGCTGAGGTTCATTTCAGGGCATTTGCTGCAAGTTTCTTGGAGTTTAGAACTTGGACAAGGACATGACTGAGCGACTTCCCTTTCACTTTTCACTTTCATGCATTGGAGAAGGAAATGGCAGCCCACTCCAGTGTTCTTGCCTGGAGAATCCCAGGGATGGGGGAGACTGGTGGGCTGCCATCTGTGGGGTCGCACAGAGTCAGACACGACTGAAGCGACTTAGCAGCAGCAGCAGCAAAGGGGAAAGAAGAAGGGAAAACAAGCAGCAAATGAAGAGTGGCTCTGAGCTCTGGGTTCTGCTTGGTGTGCAACCCACCTGGCCTGGAGCTTTCGATCCACGCTGTTCCTTCCTCAGCTGTGACCTCCATGGTCAAGGGCTCCTCAGGCTTTGAGGAATTCATCCTCCAGTCTTAGCAAGAGGAGAAGGCAGTACAAACCCCCTCAGTGTGAAGGTGTACCATGATGGCCTTGGCGTCATTTCCCAGAAGGGAAAGACTGAATTGGGGCTCAAAGTTTCCAGGTAAACTTCTTGAATCTTCTACCTGCTCACCCTTCTCCCCCATGACCAGACTGCTGGCCCCACTCCATGCCAGCCTCCAGCATCACCACCTAACTTCTGGATACAGCGGTGAAGCGATCTCAGGACTTGCCAGTGGGCCAGCCTGCCCTCCAGTGGGGCTCAGCGGTAACTGCACCCTCCCTGCTCCACTTTTCACAAGGGACTGCAGCTCTGGATGAAGGCTCCCCAGATACCAACTTGTTCAACCTACAGGTAGGTGATGGACAGGGGGTGCTCTCCACCTGCCACTTCAGACACCCTCTCCACTTCATATGCCATTCAGCCCTAAAAGGGGTATGTAATGAATGAGCATGTGACAGATACGTTCTTCATCCTAGGGACTCTGTGTACTTGCTCCCTGACCCCTCCAAAAGTCCTGGGAGGACAGGGGTGTTACTCACACGTAAAGGATCAGTTCCTGGCCTTGAGGGCTGGTGGCAAGGGGTCAAGTCACATTCCATTCCATGCCCATCTGACTTCCAAAGCCATATTCTTAATGTACCACCTGCCTTTTAGCCAGGAGTTCCCAGGCAAGTAGCAAGAGGGAGGGGAGTGCTGGGGATGGTGATGAACTGAGGGACGTGCGCCACGTCTAAAGGACACACTCGGATGTCCCCAGCAGATTGCTCTCGAGTAGGAATGCTGGACTAGCACCTAAGAGAAGCTGAAAGATGAATTTGGGGTATAAGTTCCCAATTTAAAATATTGACAAATCAGAGAAGAGTGTAGATATATCACAAGCCAAACAAAGACTCTTTTTAACACTAAGAGCTTTTACAATAGCCTTATGGTATAGGTAAGCTCGGCCTTCCCTGGTGGCTCAGATGGTAAAGAATCTGCCTGCAGTGTAGGAGACCAGGGTTCTATCTCTGGGTTGGGAAGATTCTCTGGAGAGGAAATGGCAACCCACTCCAGTATTCCTGCCTGGAGAATTCCATGGACAGAGGAGCCTGGCAGGCTACAGTCCATGGGGTCGCAAAGAGTCGGACAGGACAGGTAAGCTCTGGAGAGAGGAGGTGACTTACCTGTCATCACAGACCATGACAGGGTCTGGACCTGACCCCGTGTCTCCTGACTCCTGGGCCAGGGCTCATCTCAGCACGTTTCTCTGTTCTGGCTGCTCTCCAGGCCCCAGGGTGGGGTGGGAACCATTTCTGACTTTGGCTAGGTGGTAGAACACATCAGACTAGAGACTAGAGGCTGGAAGATCACCCATTTATTGGCCAAACTAGGCTTACAGTGCAGCAGGACCACCCTTGGCCCCTCTTGGAAGTAACGAGGACGCGGTGTAGCATGCAGCCCCTGGGCACTTGTGCAGATTGTGCTGAGGTAGTGGCTGGATCCAGCGGTATTTCCTGACTGTCTTGACAGTCCCCGCCCCCTGCACCCTTAGGCCTAGCTTCGTCTCTTACACCACACAGACTGGGCCCGTCCAAGGTCGTGCTGGCTCGACCTGGAGCTGGGCCCAAAGTCCTTGGAAATTAAGGGAGAGGGGGTGATCCAGTTTACAGATGGGAAAACTGAGACTTGAGGCAGGAAGACACTCATTCAGAAGCCTCATGGCTAAATCCCTGGCTTGTCAGTGTTTGGACAGTCTCCCCAGCCCATTCTGGGCAGAAGACGTTCCCTGGTTTAGCTGCTCTGGAAATGCAATTTATAAATACAGATTTGGTTTTTAAAAGTAATAAATTAGATCTTGGACCAGCCTGAGGTAATATGGCCAGTCACATGGCACAAGACCTGGACATCTGTCACGTCTCATGTACGCACCACCCATCACATGTAGTGCCGGGACCCATGCCATTGACCCACAGGCCACATTGCAGGTATCATGCAATGTCACATGGAATGTTGCCACGCGTGACCTTCCACATCACACGCCACACCATGACATGCTCATTGTGTTTCATATTCCTGACTGGTCATGCATGTCCCAAGGGATGTAGGGTAGTCATACTCCACTCTTTGTTCCCAAAAATGTCCTCCCTGAAGACTGTTGCAGGAAAAGCGTGTTTCTCCCTCTTGATCCAGGGACAGGGAAAGCGTGTTTCTCCCTCTTGATCCAGGGACAGCCAGCGTTTTTCATGAGCCCTCTATCCTCGTGGATGAAAACTGGCATCACTCAGCTGGAGTCAAAGGGACTTGAGGGCACCATCAGGTACCCTGAGGGATGACCTGTGGCTGGTTGTCAAAGAAAGCAAAGTCCAGCCTGGGCTCCTGGTTCTGCAGATGCTGGGCCATGTCCGGGGGAATAGGGTTATTCCAGAGGCTGCCGGGCACAGAGACAGACACTTAGCACTGGGTGCTGCTCACTTACTCTCTTCTCTCTGCCCTCTGTCCTACCTACAGATGGGGAAACCGAGGCCCCAAGGGGGAGAGCTGCTGTCAGAGTTAGGTGGCAGGCAAGAGCAGGTGGAAGGCCAGCATGGCTGCCTTTGGGAGATGGTGTCCCCCACGCTCACCCTAACTTCTTCCACTCCATCTTTATTTTGCTGCACTTTGCAGCATGCAGGATCTTAGTTACTGGATCAGGGATTGAACCTGTGCCCCCTGAAGTGGAAGCATGGAGCTATAACTACTGGATTACTAGAGAAGTCCCCTCCACTTTCTTCCCCAGAAGCTAGCCTCTTCCCCAGAGCCGTGCTCATATGACCCATTGTATAAATGAGAAAAAAAGCTCCCCTTCTTTATGACACCACTTCCATTGTCTGACTGTCATAATGTATTGATTTTTATAGAGAGAGACACCTCACTACCACTAGAAATGTAATACTTCTACTATGTGAATGGTGTCCCTTAGATGCTGTGCCCTGGTGCAATACACAGCCTATACAACCGGCCCTGATTGCAGCTACCATGTTATGTGCTTACTATGTGCCTGGCATTGTGCTCGGGGCTTAATCTGATCATTTAGTCTGCAGAGCAGCTCTCTGAGGTAGATACTATCACTATATTGCCATTTTACAAATGAGGAAACTTAGATTGAGTTATTGATGTGACATTGCACAGTTGGTAACTGACAGAGCTGGGGTTTGATCCAGGTCTGTTTGCTGCCAAATCCCTGAGGAGTGGGTCCAAGTCTCCTTTGATAATCCCCAATCCAGGTACTGCCTCCTCCTACAGGAAGTCCTCTTACATTGCAGGGCTGGTGTGCTCACCCCACCCCCACCATCTCTGCCCCCACAAGCCCTGTTACCGAATGACTTGGATGCCAGATCCCTGTGCCAGCCCTTCAGCCAGGAGCCAGGCTCCATAAGCTGTGATCCGATTTTTCTCCAGGCTTCCGGATGGACAACAAAGGGAAAGAGATTGAGATGAGGTGGGGAGGGGATGGCCTAGGGGGTTTCCCTATGTCTCTTCCCCAGGACAAGGTTGGGGGACACAGGCTCCCCACACGTCTGCTTAGAGAACTCAACATTCAACAGTCCAGTGGGAAGGCTGAAGACTGGGACCCAGGAGAGCTAATGAACGAAGTGGGGAAGTCTAGGAGGGCTTCCTGGAGGCAGGGGCTTTACCCAGTGGCCTCCTGGCTTTCTCCAGGACACAGGGCCCCCTTTGGTCTTCCCACTCCCTTCTGGCTTCCCCAGATGTGCCCATCATACTCCACTCTCTTCAGCTGGCCCATCTGTGGCAGGACCCGAGCCAGCTCAGCAGCTGCCTCATCCCCGAGCAGATTCCAGGACAGCCTGCAGGGTAGGGAGGGGTCCAAAAGTCAGCAGCAGGAGAGCCGTGAGGGGAGACAAGGTAGCAGTGGGGAGGCCTGGGGGCTGCTGTGCAGGCACCAGAGAGGTGCCTGATGGGGACCTGTGTGCCCTCCCTGAAGACTGTACCAGGCACAGAGGGCTCCTCCCTACTCCCCCAACCCCATTCCCAAGCTGGTCATCCCACAGGAACCCAGACCCAGGAGAGGAGCTTAGGAGCTGGCTGTCCTGAGAGTTCAGGACACGTGACTGTGGAAATATCAGGATCTAAACTTCCACCATGCACATGCCTCCCTCCAGACTGTGCCAATCCATGCACCACCACCTGTATTATTATTTGTTTCACATTTTTCTTTAAATCAGTCCTCTATCCCCTCTTTTATTCACTTTAAGAAATTCATCTTCAGCAACATCTATCACTGCTATGAATGAGAAGCCTGTGCTGGGAACCCTAAACAGAAAGTAGTTACAAGGATAACAACGGGGCAAACAATGGCATTCACTCCTAACTGGAACCTGTGTCCTTCCTAAAGTGCTGACCCCGTGGTCTGCCCCCCTGCTGGCTAAAAAGGGGCAATCACCCATGTTGGGTGAGTGAGCACTGATCTGAGACTTTCTCTTTGTTGTATAAAGTAATGAGAAGAATTAAAATCTTCAGGATACAAACCTAAAATCTTATAAAATTATATATATCCTGTACTCAAGGAAATCACATTTTCTTCTGCTATGCTCAGGGGTCCAGGTTGGTCCTGGCAGTCTAGTTTATCTCTGAGGCAATACTGCCAGGCCCCAAGGTCCAAGCACCTCTGATTGCCAAGGGAGAGGTGGACACAGTCAGGGGGAAGGTCAGGGGGCCTGCTGGTTTCAGCCACTCTTCACTACCAACAGGTGGTTTGAAAATCAAGACTCCATCAGCCAGGTGGGGTGGTCCATCCAGGCGCCTCCCAAAGGGAGAGTCAGGGGCAATGGTCCTGACCATCCAGCTCATCTCCATCTGGTCCACCTTCCCTCCCACCCTCCTTAGCTGGGGAAGAGGTTGAATGGCTTAGAGCAGGGGTCTCCAGCCTCTGGGATCTAATGACTGATGATACGAGGTGGAGTGATATCATAATAGAAATAAAGTGTACAATACTTGTAATGTGCTTGAATCATCCTGAAACTATCCCCCCTCCCAACCCCCATAGTCCATGGAAAACTTGTCTTCCAGAAAATTGGTCCCAGGTGCCAAAAATGTTGGGGACCTTTGGCAACTTAGACCAACAACACTTGCAGCTCAAGTGTTAAAAGTTCTTCGAGAGGAGGTCTGAGCAAGAATGACGTTCCCTATGCAAGACCAGAAGGTCTCCAGGGAGGAAGGAACCAGGCCCCCAGGTGGCTGCTCTTCCCAGCTCCGGACTAGCCCCCCAAGCACTCACGAGATTTTTTCCAGGGCCGGACAGAGCACAAAGCTGGCAGCAAGGGGCTTGGCGGTCTGGTTGTCAATCTCACACGACACCAGGCTGGAGAGGAGAAGGGGACGGGATGGAGGTGTCTGAGTCAGGGGTGCCCCAGCCTGCAATCAGAGCAGGAGGGAGTAGAATGGCTAGGGGCCAGGACATGCTGGGAGTCTTAAGAAAGTGCCCCCCCTTTTTTGTCCCAGGCTCCCCCCATACCTGAGGTCTCTGTCACTTCAAAAGCCTTCCCAGGTGTCAAGCTCAGCCTAAGAAGGGCTGCCTGCCACAGCACCCCAGCTGGTCAGAGCAGGCTACTTACTCAAGCTGCCGGAGCACTGGGAGCCCCTGATGGAAACGCAGGACCCCTCCGGCCAGGCTGTTCTCTGCCAAGCTGCAGGGCAGGGGAGACAGCTGTGAGAGGAAGGCCCAGACACTCCCTGGCCTGTCCCCCTGCCCAGGTTCCAGGGCCCCTACTCACCTGATCTCTTCCACGTGTGGGCATCCATCCAGGGCCTGGCCCAGACTCAGCACCCCCTCTGGGCTCAGATGGCTGGATGGCAGGCTGGGGAAAGGGAAGGGGTGAGGGCAGCCTGGAGGGGCAGGTATGGGGGTTGGGAGGGGCTGGATCCCCCCAGCCTCAGCCTGTCTCAGGCTGCACTGCCAGACCTTAGACCCTCTCTGGGTAACTGCCACCCCACCCCACCCCCACCCCGCCCCACGCAGGACATATTCTTATACACATCTCACAGCACCCCCACCACCCCCAGCACCCACAGCACCCCCACCACCCACAGCACCCACAGCACCCCTACCACCCACTGATGAGGCAGAGAGACCCAGAGAGGAGCAGGGGCTAGGCTGGCTCAAGGTCCCCGAATCAGCAGTGTCAGGAGGTAACCAGCCCCACTGCCTGAACACCAGGGTTAGGGGAGGAAGCCACAGTCTCCCCAGACCATAGCGTGGCTGCCGAGGGCCCCTGTCTGGAGGGCTGGCCACTCACTCTATCTTCCTGAGCTCAGGGAGCCCCGGCAGGACAGCAGCTAAGTCCTGGGCACCGGTGTTTCCGATCTGGTTGTGGCTCAAGCTTGGGGAGAAAACAGCAGGAGAACCGGAAGTGTCAGCCCACCACCCATCTTGTCTCCATCCCAGAAGGGGAGGCTGGAGTCTAGAGAAGGGCCTCAAGCCACGCTGGTAAGTCCCCTCACACTATGACGGGTGAGGATTCCAAACTCTTGTCTTCTGTTTAGGGTGATCCCCCTGGTGTCTGACCTAAATCCTTCCCGCTGCAATCAATATCCTATATCCTATCTTTGGGTTTCCCAAGATCCTGGGTCTGGGGTTATGCAGTATAGAAGTGGGTGAAGGGGACAAGACTAAGAAGTGAAAAGTGTCCTCAAGGAGCCCCTTACTTCTGTCACCTTGCCCTGCCAAAGTTGTCTTGGGTCTGGGGGAGGGACAGGCAACTCACCTCAGCTCCTCCAAGCTGGTGGCAGCTCTGAGAGCCTTCGAAAGGTGGCAGCAGCCGACGTCATCGATGTTGCTCCTGCTCAGGCTGGAGAAGCAGGCCTCAGTCAGGAGTAAAGGCATTTGCAAGTGCTGTGCTCAGCACTCCACAGTTTGCAAAGCCTTTACACATCCAAGAACTCATATACCAGTCACAAAACTTTCAGGGATGGGAATGGGCAAGGTGGGCAGACTGTACCCAATATCCAGATGAGAAATCAGAGGCCCAGGGAGGAGCTGTGATGGGCCAAAGACTCCCAGGGACTCACAGGCAAGGTGGAAATGGAAGCCCACAGCTGCTGGCCTCATTTTTTGGTTTGGCCACGCTTCACCTCAGCACCCAAGTGGGGGATCATCAGGCCAGCCCGGCTGAATGTCAATATCACATGTCTCTCACAATTCACCTTGCTCTAATCTATACAAATAGTGGAGTTTTCATTAAACCCAGTCAATTTATGGTCTTTTCTGCACTTGACCACACCCTGCCTCTGTTGAGTGGCAGGGGATGGGGGTGGGTAACCAAACGAAACAGCAAAGTGTTAGTCTGAGAGTTGTTTTGCTGTCTTTTGTTTTGCAAATTAATTTTTAGGGAGCCTCCTTTAGGTGAATTAATTTAGGGTGAAATGGCCTGGTCCCCCAAACTCTCTGAGCTCATATCCTACATGCTCTACCCTGTCTTGGGTTTGTTTAGAGTCACAGTATTTCCTGCTTTGAATGACTACACGAAAAGAACATGGGTTTTTTGTTTATCAAAGTGGCCAGGGGCACAGGGTAGAATATCAAGGTCATCAGCTCTGAGACTAGACTGTCACTGCTCATAGTGGGGTCTGTGGCCCCCAGAATGGGCATCCCCTGGGAGCTTGAAATGCAGAATCTAGGCCACCCACATCATGAATCAGAAACAAGAACAAGAACACAGGATGAATCTGTGCACACGGAGGGCTGTCCTAGGGCTCAGGCCCAGCCGCCTCCGGCCACTCTCCAGGAGGAGGCTGCATGTGCGTGCTCGGTCGCTCAGTCGTGTCCAGCTCTTCGCAGCCCCATGGACTGTCACCTGCCAGGCTCTTCTGTCCATGGGCTTCTCCAGGTGAGAGTACTGGAGTGGGTTGCCACTTCCTCCTCCAGGGGATCTTCCCAACCCAGGGACCAAAACCACGTGTCCTGCATTGCAGGCTGACTCTTTACTCATTGAGCCACCTGGGTAGTGAAAGGCTGTGACACTGACCTGGGAGGGTACAGGAATGTCCCGAGGACGGGAGCCATGGAGGTTCAGGAAGGTGCCCCAGGGCTTCCCTGGACGGGTGGTCCCGGCAAAGCTGGGCAGTATGCCCCCCACTCACTCCCATGGGGTCACTCACCGGAGGCTCTGCAGGAGTGTCATGTGGCCTAGTCCTTGAGTGAGCACAGCCAGGGTGGAGCCGCCCAGTGGGAAGTGGCTGAGGCTAGAAGAGAGGAGGCCACAGGAGGGGGCTTAGGTCCCCAACATGGACCCCAAGTGCTCGGCAATGACCAGTGATCTCCAAGACAGCCATGTAGTATTTAAAAAATAACTGTACAAAAAAACTTCACTGGGAAATTCAAATGCCGTTTCTCTGTACAAATGATTAAGGTCATCCAGGCAGCAGTTCTACGCTCTGACTCACACTGGACCCAGACTACTGATTGGTAAGCATAGCGACCACATGCCGAGCACATACTAAGGGCCATGTAGAGATGATGTGATACACAGTTATCTCCGTTTAACAGATGAGGAACACTGCCTGAGGATGAACTCAAGTTGGGGAGACAGAGAAAGAAAGAAAAAGAGGAACAAATACAGAACCTGGATCCAGCCAAGCCTGAAGTCAGTTGCCTTGTCATTTTCTATGACATGAGTTATAGTTCTGTGTTGGGTTGCTTTGAGTGGGTGTTCTGTTTCTTATGAGCTGGTATTTTAGTTAACACTCAAGAGCCAGGTAAGGAAGTAAAAAGGGAGGGTGTTCAGCTCACCTGGGTCCATCGAGGACAGTGACAGTCGTGTTCATAAGAGATACAACAGTTTTGAGGCATGCTCCCAACACCCCCACCCACACCAACCACCACCACTTACTCAAGCCTCTTCAGCCTGCACTTGCCCTCTAGGGCCCCCAACAACACCTTGGTGCCCTCGTCTCCAAGTTGATTGTTAGACAAGCTGGAGGGGACCAAGCATGAGATAAGGGTTAGAAAAGCCTGCCCCAGCCCCTGGAGCTGAGCTGTCTCGTCAGCGCCTGGTCCACGCCCTCTGAGTCACCCCTAGGAGACTGGGTCTGCAGGTCCCAGACCACGCTTCCTATCCAGACTCCATAGGGGCATTCCTGGCCCCAAGGGTCAGGCTCAGGGGTCCCCAAGGAGGGGTGCATTGTAGTCATAGCTGACCCACCTGAGAAAGGATGCTCTGGATGATGGCTGTACCAGAGGAAGCCAGGGACAAGGGACACGTACACACACACATTCAATGATCCCTTCTGCCCCTCAGCTCTCTGTACCCAACACCACTCTAGACAGAGAAAGGTGATGAGCCCCAGTTTACAGATGAGGCCGTAGGTCTACTCTAGTCTAAGTTTAGTCCAAGTCTAAAGAGGCACAGTTACTCGTTCAAGGTCACTCTGAGTGACTGATAAAGTCAGGACCAAGAATGCAGCACTCAGCCTTCCCCTAAACCACACTCAGAGTTGCTGGCCTTCATCCGGGAAAAAAGTAATAGTCTGAAGTCCCACCACCCACTTTAGCAAAGGCCCAACTGTCCTCTCCACCCCTTCCCTCAGCTGGGTTCCCAGACCCTTCCAATCCGTGACTCACTCCAGCTCCTCCAGAAGGTGACAATGCCTCAGACCAGATGTCAGGTGGGCTAGCCCCTTGGAGCTCACACAGCTGGAGGTCAGCCTGGTGGAGGTCAAAAGGCAGCAGGTCAGGGAGGGGCTCTGGGTCTGGGAGCTCTTGGATGGTAGTGGCAGAAGGCAGGGAGGTGGGGGTGGGGAGTGGTTCCTGGGGCAGTGGGAGAGGATCCACCTTCCCTTCATAAACCTCTCCCATCAGGCAATCATTAAGTCAAGATACAGGTTGGAGGCAGGAACATAGAGGAGTTGAATAGTTCCTTAAACCAGTCATTCAGGTAGCAGCTTCACAATGTCTGCCATAATCAGGCATTGCTTGTAAAATCCAGCTAGTTACCCTCATTTCCCACAAGCTCTGCATTTTTATTTATTTTTAAACAACAAAAAAGCATAGCAAGTACTGGAGAGGGTGTTTAAAGGCATAGTGGCACCAAAAGGAGAATTTCCCCTGATGCAGTTGGTTTAAAAGAGAACTGACAGCTAGAAAAGCTCCATTTTGCAACCATCATACTGATATTTGATTCAGGCAGGAATGATCGATGGTTGCCAAAATTTGTGAATGAAAGTTTGTGGGAGAACCAGATATTTATATTGTCTTCAAGTGTCTTCCTACCAGATAACTGGTTAATTACAAAGGGGAAAACAGTAGCTTTGCGAGTGAAGAAACCTGGCAGACACCCCGCCTTAACCAGGCGATCACAGTTAACATCACAGGTAAGGAGACAAGCAGACATCATGTGCTTCCCAATGTGGCACACGTGATGTGTTCCTGAGAAGAGCCAGCAGCACCTCTGTGATATTCCTGCCCCAGATGCAGGAGTCGAAGCAGGAGGAAACAGCAGAGAAACCCATGCACAAGGGCATTCTGATACAAAACAGTCATAACTGGCGTAGAAATGCCATGACAGTATCACGAAACACAAAAAAGGGCTGAGGACACATTCCAAATTGAAGGGGACTAAAGAGATGACAGCTAAACACACTGTGTGATCCCGGATGGAATCTGGGACTGGGGAAAAAAAAAGCAAGGAACATTACTGGGACAAATTGGCAGAATTGGAATATGAATTGTAGTTTAGGTAACAGTAGGGTATCAATGTTAAATTGCCTGAATTTCATACTTTTACTGGATTAGGGGAGAGAATGTTCTTGTTCTTAGGAAATTTACTGAAAGATTAGGGGTCAAGAGGCATGATTATGCAACTTACTTTCAAATGGTTCAGAAAAAAAAAGTGAGGGCGGGGAGAAGAGAGGGGAGGGGTGAGGAAGGAGGGAGGGAAGAAAAGAGCAAACTTGAGAAAATAATGACGGAAGGCGAAGTTGGGAAAAGGGCCTACGGAGCTTCTTCTCAGTCTTCTTGCAGAGTTTCTAAGAGTTTGCAATTATTTTGAAATAATAAAGAAAAGATAAAGAAAGAGCACTGAAAAGGCACTGCTCCTCG
This sequence comes from Cephalophus harveyi, assembly GCA_006410635.1. Taxonomy (NCBI): domain Eukaryota; kingdom Metazoa; phylum Chordata; class Mammalia; order Artiodactyla; family Bovidae; genus Cephalophus; species Cephalophus harveyi. The sequence continues at coordinate 178,798 of SJYT01022253.1, read as the reverse complement.
CCACGTGGCCACGTTGATGACCGTGCACCTGGGCATCATCTCCAGGGCTGTGTGGGAGGGGGACACGGAGCTCCTTTGAGCCCAGGGTTGGAGGGGACAGGAAGCATGGGGGTGGGGGATGAAAGAGGCATTCTGAGTGAAAGTCTTGTCCACATACCGGAAGTTCTTCAGCTCAGAGAGGGACGGCAGGAGGCTTTGCAGCAGCAGAGAGCTGGCGTCACAGAGGTTCACCTGGGACAAGCTGAAAAGGTCCAAGCATATTCCAGAGGATTTCAGGCTGAACACTTCAGGGATCAACATAGGGATGGGGAGGCCAAGAGAGGGGAAAGGCCCCACCAAGGAGCTCCCAGTGGGGCAGGACTCCCCTCTGCCACCCTGGGGCTCTCCCTCACTGGCCCAATGAGAGAAGCAAGAATGCTGGGGTTAGCATGGCCCCAGGCTCTGTTCATCCCCATCCTGCCCTGGCCAACCTCTCACCTATGGCCTGAAGCAGGCACTGGGGTCGACCAGAGAACTCGGCCTCAGTGTTTCAGGGTACTGACCTGAGCTGCTGCAGCCGGGCACATGTCTCCATTAGCTGCCTGGCAAGGAGGTTTTGGTGGGTTCCCAGGTCACAGTGAGCCAGCCTGGAGGTGGAGAGGGAAGCAGCAGTCTGTAAACACCTGGGTCAGCATTGAGGACTCAGTCTCTGCCTGGAAGGAGTGTGTCTGAAGGTGGTAAACAAATGCTAATCAAATAAAGACCCATAATTTGCCAGTCGACCATGGCAAGTACTGTGAAGGAGAGGTCCAGATGGGGGGCCTGGCACAGCTGTGCAGGTTGTTCACTGCATGAGGGGGTCCAACCAAGGAAGTGAGTCGGGGCTGAGATCCAGGCATGGTCTATGCCTCACAGTGTACACATGCAGGGCTGCACTCACCCCAAAGAGGTGACATTTTAGTTTCCATAAATGTGCTATATGGATTGGAGGAGCTGTGAGCCCAGGCATCTATCAGAGTGGATAAAGGGAAGACTTGACTAAGTCTGGGTGATTGCAGGGACCTCCCTGAGATGGTGGCATTCAAGCTGAAACCTGAAGGATGGCGTTGAGTTAGCCAGGTGAAGAAGGATGAAGAAGGAAAGAGGAGAGAACATGCTGAGTTGGGGGGAACAGCCTGTGCAAAGGCCCTGAAGAAAGGTGGTGAGAAAGGTGGTGTTTGAGGACTGAAAGCTAGCGGGGATGGCTGGAGCCAAGACCAGGGCTTGGGGTGGGGATGGACAGCCTGGAGAGGCAGGTCAGGCCAGGTCTCATAGGCCAGGGAGAGACTTCAGGCATCAGAGGATGCTGAGTAGGGGCATGAGAAATACTGGTAAGAAGCGGCATTGTCCCTCCTCTCCCTCCCCATCACCATTCAACCTCTTTCTTGGGGTCCCAGGTACTGGGTCCCACCTGAGGGCCACGGCTTCTGGGTTCTCCTGACGGGGAAATTCCAGCTGGATACAGAGCTGTTGCTGGGTCTTGGAGATGCTGAGGAGGGAAGGGGTGGTCAGCGTGAGGTCCACGGGAGCTTGCTCTGTAGGCCGTGCTTGGCCTGGGCCACTCAGCCCACAGCTCCTAGACCCAGTGGGGATCCAGACGTAGGTCAGCGGGACACCAAAGCCTTTGCTCTTGGCTAATCCATGGGATTCTGGTATCTCTGGTCATAGAGCCACGGTGTGTGTGGCTGTCACCAGGGGCCACTTCAGACAACCACACGGACTCCCGGCAGTGCCCGTCTGGGACCTAACAGCCCGTTGTCTTGGACCTAGGGCTGCCTCCCTCTCTCCTGCACTGCTGGCTACCTACGGCACAAGTCCCAACAAGTATGTGCGGCGGTGTTGCTTAGTTGCTAAGCTGTGTCCGACTCTCTTGTGATCCCATGACTGTAGCCCATCACGCTCCTCTGTCTGTGGGATTCTTCGGGCAAGAATACTCCAGTGGGCTGCCATTTCCTTCTCCAGGGGATCTTCTCAACCCAGGGATTGAAACCAAGTCTCCTGCATTGGCAGGCAGATTCTTTACTACTGAGCCATCTGGGAAGCCCCACAAATATGTGTAGCCCCTCACATAGGTCCCAGGAGCTCCTGCCTCTTAGGGACCCAGCTATGACAGCACAGGACAAGAGACCAATGGGTACATAAGGGATGACCCCAGAGGCCATGAAAAGATGAGAGAGTCTGGGGGGCCTCCTTCCTGGACTTACCTTATTTCAGTGATGTTGCCTGAGGCCTGGGCACAGGCTTCCAGCAGCGTGAGCACCCCGACTCTGCCCACCCATGGCTCTTCCACCCTGCCGGAGAGGTGACAGTGACGGCCGCTCAGTCATGTCTGACTCCGCAACCCCGTGGACTAGCCTGTCAGGCTCCTCCGTCCATGGGATTCTCCAGGTAAGAATACCGGAGTGGGTTGCCATGCCCTCCTCCAGGGGATCTTCCCGAGCCAGGGATTGAACCCAGGTCTCCTGCAGTGTAGGCAGATTCTTTACCGTCTGAACTACCAGGGAAGTCAGAGGTGGACACAGAGGTGTCCCTTGGGGGGCAAAGGTTCCCCCAAGGTTAGTGTGGGAGGGAAGGAGAGTACTAAGGGTTGAGGGGGGCGGCTAGAGGCTTTTTGGGTTTTGCTGAATAACAATAAAATTAAATTAAAAATTAAGCATAAGCATAAAATAGAAAATTAACATCTTTGTTCCAACAATTCAAAGAGAAATTTTTTTTTTAATAGTACTTTTAGGTTTAGAAAAAATCTATGTAACATCACGTTGCAAAGATAAGGAAATTAGATTATATATAAGACAGGATCCCAATTTTGTATTTCAAAAAAGGGAAAATATATATATATAGAAACATATATGGTGAGGAAGAGGGAGATAGAGCTATGAGAAAAATATATTAAATGTTAATGGTGATGGTACACTTGCAGAATTCTCCTGGTTTTCTTTGGTAGTTGTCAATATTTTCTGAACTTTCTACAATGTGCATGGATTAACTTAGAAGAAGGAAAAAACAGTTATTTAAAATATTGCTGCTTTTAAAGTTACGCTGAATTTTTTTTCAAAGTACTATTTTCTTATGTTCTTCTGGATTTTCCACAAACTTCTATGAGAAGTACATATTATTTTTAAAGTAAGGCAAGTTTTAAGTAAAAATATTATTTGGAGTGATCCAGTGCTTCTGGGTATATACCCCCAAAGAACTGAAAGCAGAGATGCAAAGAGATATGTGTACAAATACATCAGAGCAGCATATTCACAACGGCCAACAGGTGGAAGCAACCCAAGTGGCCACCAATGGATGAATGGGTAAAGAATGAATGGGTAAATGAATGTGGCTTATATACATAGTGGAATATTATTCAGCCTTAAATAGAAAGGAAGAAGGTACAATAACGATGAACCCTGAGGATACTGTGCTAAGTGAAACAGACCCATCACAAAAAGACAAATACTGTATGATTCCACTTGGTTACGGCATGGAGAGGGGTCGGACCCATAGAAACAGAGTAGAAAGGCGGTTGCCAGGGGTTGGGGGAGGAGGCACGATGGGGGCCTTAAAGGGCAGTGAGTTTCAGTTTTCACGAAGTGTTTCAGCTGTACAACGTGAATGTTACTTAACACTACTGAACTGTACACTTAAAAATGGTTACAATGGCAAATTTGTTATGCTATTCTACCAGGATTTTAAAAAATGTCATGCTGGGGAACAACCGGACTTCATGTGTCTCACCACCAGTGGCGTTGGGAAGTGCATAGCCTTGGCCACCAAGTAGGTATTTTGGGACACAAATATGTAACTGAATCCCATGGAGCCTTTCCAGTTCAAGAAAAGTCAGGGGTTAAGAGGAACCAACTCAATGACCTCACAAGGAAGCACCAGACAGAGCCAGAAAGTGGCCCAGGGGCCTGGTTTTCTCAACAAAGCTGGACCACCAGGGAAGTGCCTGGGTGCTGAAGGCTCCTTTTTTTCCTGAAGTCCCCAAGTACAGATCACCCATTTAAAAAGTCCAAAGAGCTGTCACCTCTTTGTGGCAAAAATGTGGAACTTGATGGGATCTTGGATCCAAAGAGCCAGCTGTCCCATATAGGGGCAGTGGGAAATTTCAGACTGGCTTGGCTAATACCTGACACTAAGGACTTGCTACTCATTTTTGTAGGGGTCCTAATTCAGCTGTGGTTATGTAGAAAATGTCCTTATTTTTTAAAGACTTGCAGTGAACTCTTTTGGTGTGATAGTTTATGAGATCAATAACTTATCTTAGCTAAAAAATACAAACAAATATGGAAAAACATGAACTGTCAAACCTAGGCGATGAGTTTTCAAAATTGCTTTTCTCCTTTTTGGAATCTTCTCTGTTTTTCTGAAAGTTTTCAAAAGATCAGAGTGAACATATTTGTTACATGTTACTTCTGACCTTGGGTGGGGGTCTTTCATTTTTATGGCCATGTGGTGGGGCATGTGGGATCTTAGTATCCTAACCAGGGATCAAACCTGTGCCCCTGCAGAGGAAGTACGGGAAGTCCCTGGGTGTCCTTTTAAGTTTCCCTCTTTTCTAAAGTCCTCAAGTACAGGTCATACCTTGGGCAGGGGGTGGGGGAGCTTTTCTGCACCCAAAGGGGTTTCTAATGGGGGGTGGGGGGCTCTGCATCCAGATGGCAGGGTTCTGGATGCAGGAAATGGCTAAGACTGTGACCTTGGGGGAAACCCTTCTTCAGAGTCCACTTCTGCCCTCCATTCCTACCACAGCCCCCTCCCAGAGTCACGGGCAGGCAGTACCTGAGAGTGAGCACCCCCGTTGGCCACGTTAGCAGATCCAGGAGAACAGTCAGCTGCTCCAGGCCCGGGAAACACCCGGTCAGCCTGTGGACAGAGGTCGTTCTGGCAGGGAGCCCCCACCCCTCAGCTGCCCCCATGGGCTGGGCCCAGTCACTCACGTGAGCTCCGCCAGTTGCAGGGCCTGGTTCAGGCTGGCAGCCAATCTGGGCATGTGCTCTGGCTTGAAGTGGCACTCGCTCAGCCTGAGGGCAGAGGGCAAGCGGCAGAGCTTGGGCAAAGCCTGTTGGGACTACAGTCCTGCTGTCCCCCAGACTCTCCCAGGACCCATAGGGGAGCCCCCACTGGGTGCAGAGGCCTGGACCAGGACCTGAGAAAAGGCCCAAGATGCAACCTGTGCTCTGGGAGCTTCTCTTTGGAGAGACCACCTCCCAACAAAGTGCTAGAGTCATCCCTCACTGAGCCCCGACTCTGAGGCCGGCCCTGGCCCAGCCTCTGGGTGCCCCCCGTGAGCAAGCAGGCATGGCATCTCACTCAACCCCAACGGCATCACCTACAGGCAAAGAGACTGACCAACCCAAGGACGCACAGTTGGAAGAAAGCAGCCACAGATTTGGGTTTCAATCCAAGGCAGCCTAAACCTGTAACCACTTCCCTAGTCTCCAGGCCCACCCTACTCCAGGCTCCCTTGCGTGCAGGGGGCGGGGGTGGGGCTGGGATTCTTGCTATGGCCCTGTCTTCCCAGGGCCCGGCCCATGTGGCCGGCAGACAGGCCCCGGAGCACTGTCTCACAGATGGGCTGAGAAGAGAGCCCCACACAGCACAAGAGGGCCACTCCCTCTCATGGGACAGGGGCCACCGGACGCATCCAGGAAGGACTGGCGTGTGAGCTGGGTCATAGAGCATTGGGAGAATTTGAGCTCAGAAAAGGCAGGGAAGAGAACGCCAGGCTGAGTGCCCAGAAGCAGGGAGGCTTCCTCAGGCAGTGCGTGCTTGGGGAACAAAGATCCCTTGTGGCTGAATCTGTGTGCACACATGTGGGGTGTGAGTGGTGTGTGTGATGTGTGCATGTTATGTGTGGTGTGTACAGGGGGTATGTCTGGTGTGTGTGCATCTGTGTGATGTATTATGCTGCATACGTGTGTGTGTGTGTGTGGTATGTACATGTTTGGTGTGAGGGTGGTGTGTGTAGGGGGCTGGGAGAAGTGAGGAAGAACATGGTAGGAGGTGGCAACCAGATCAGACTCTGAGAAGACCAGGCTAAGGGTTTGAACTTTATCCTCAGGGCACTTGGGAGCTCCCGCAGGGCTCAGAGCAGTGGAGCACCACGGGCAGACGTGCATGCTGGGAAAGCCCCTCTGGGGGGATTGGAGGAGGCCTGGTCAGAGGCAGGGGACCAATTCAGAGGCCAGGATCACAGGTGAAGCAAGACATGTAGAGAAACTCACCCAAGGCTGAGAAAGACAGAGCCTCAGGCTACCGGGGTGGGGGGGAGGGCGGATTAAATGAAAAAACACTGATACAGCAACTCAAATAAGGCAGGTCTTTTCCAGGCACTTTAAACACATTTACTCATTTAATCCTCACAATAACCCTAAAAGGTAGGTCTCACTCTTATTCTCATTTTACAGGTGAGGAATTGAAACACAGAGCCGTCAAGTCACTGGTCCAAGGTCACACAGCGAAGTGGTAGAGCGGAAGAAGTGAAAGTGTTAGTTCTAACTCATGTCCGACTCTTTGCGACACCATAGACTATAGCCCGCCAGGCTCCTTGTCCATGGGGATCCTCCAGGCAAGAACACTGGAGGGGGTTGCCACTCCCTTCTCCAGGGGATCTTCCTGACCCAGGGATCAAAGCTGCGTCTCCTGCATTGGCAGGTGGATTCTTTGCTGAGATCTACCCCAAGCAGCTCCAGAGTCTGACTATTTAACTCAGAAGCCTCCAGACTCAGTCAAGCTGTGGCTAAGGGGCACAAACACCACTCGAAGGCCTGGTCCAGGGGCTGACAGTGCGGGGAGACCGGGGGCAGATGTGGGAGAGACAAAGCCAGGCGGTAGCTCCAGGCAGGGAGTGTGGAGGAGGAGGGGACTCCGGGAGGGAGGAGGCATGGAGGCCACCACAGGGTCCGCCACCTCTCCCTGGTTCCCCCGCCTTTCCCGTCACCCCAGACCACAAATTACCTCAGTGTCTTCCCAGCCTCCTCCTGTCGGGAGAAGTGAATCCAGAAGCTCTGCTCGGAGCCCAGGCTGCAGAGAGAGGGGTGTATAGAAGCCCAAGCCCCAGCCTTGCCAGCGTCCCCAGGACCCAGGTGCCAGGGGGTGCAGGGAGGGATGGGGGCTGGGTCCATAGGGGCACGGGAGGGTGGAAGCCACGGAGAGACCCTTGCTGACCAGAGGAGGCCCCCACCTCCGCCTTCAAGGATGCTAGACCTGGCGTTTCCCCACCCGGTGGCCTCCCTGGGCCCCGCGCGTGCGCACACGGGCCTCAGAGGATGAAAACTGTCATCCCACAATCAGTGAACTCTGAGACTCAGAGAGGCTCAGAGGTTGCCCCAAGTCACACACACAGAGGGCCACTGAGCGTGCAAGTCTTGCTTCCCCACCATTAGCAAGTGTAGAGCATTGGGAGAATTTGAGCTCAGAAAAGGCAGGGAAGAGAACGCCAGGCTGAGTGCCCAGAAGCAGGGAGGCTTCCTCAGGCAGTGCGTGCTTGGGGAACAAAGATCCCTTGTGGCTGAATCTGTGTGCACACATGTGGGGTGTGAGTGGTGTGTGTGATGTGTGCATGTTATGTGTGGTGTGTACAGGGGGTATGTCTGGTGTGTGTGCATCTGTGTGATGTATTATGCTGCATACGTGTGTGTGTGTGTGTGGTATGTACATGTTTGGTGTGAGGGTGGTGTGTGTAGGGGGCTGGGAGAAGTGAGGAAGAACATGGTAGGAGGTGGCAACCAGATCAGACTCTGAGAAGACCAGGCTAAGGGTTTGAACTTTATCCTCAGGGCACTTGGGAGCTCCCGCAGGGCTCAGAGCAGTGGAGCACCACGGGCAGACGTGCATGCTGGGAAAGCCCCTCTGGGGGGATTGGAGGAGGCCTGGTCAGAGGCAGGGGACCAATTCAGAGGCCAGGATCACAGGTGAAGCAAGACATGTAGAGAAACTCACCCAAGGCTGAGAAAGACAGAGCCTCAGGCTACCGGGGTGGGGGGGAGGGCGGATTAAATGAAAAAACACTGATACAGCAACTCAAATAAGGCAGGTCTTTTCCAGGCACTTTAAACACATTTACTCATTTAATCCTCACAATAACCCTAAAAGGTAGGTCTCACTCTTATTCTCATTTTACAGGTGAGGAATTGAAACACAGAGCCGTCAAGTCACTGGTCCAAGGTCACACAGCGAAGTGGTAGAGCGGAAGAAGTGAAAGTGTTAGTTCTAACTCATGTCCGACTCTTTGCGACACCATAGACTATAGCCCGCCAGGCTCCTTGTCCATGGGGATCCTCCAGGCAAGAACACTGGAGGGGGTTGCCACTCCCTTCTCCAGGGGATCTTCCTGACCCAGGGATCAAAGCTGCGTCTCCTGCATTGGCAGGTGGATTCTTTGCTGAGATCTACCCCAAGCAGCTCCAGAGTCTGACTATTTAACTCAGAAGCCTCCAGACTCAGTCAAGCTGTGGCTAAGGGGCACAAACACCACTCGAAGGCCTGGTCCAGGGGCTGACAGTGCGGGGAGACCGGGGGCAGATGTGGGAGAGACAAAGCCAGGCGGTAGCTCCAGGCAGGGAGTGTGGAGGAGGAGGGGACTCCGGGAGGGAGGAGGCATGGAGGCCACCACAGGGTCCGCCACCTCTCCCTGGTTCCCCCGCCTTTCCCGTCACCCCAGACCACAAATTACCTCAGTGTCTTCCCAGCCTCCTCCTGTCGGGAGAAGTGAATCCAGAAGCTCTGCTCGGAGCCCAGGCTGCAGAGAGAGGGGTGTATAGAAGCCCAAGCCCCAGCCTTGCCAGCGTCCCCAGGACCCAGGTGCCAGGGGGTGCAGGGAGGGATGGGGGCTGGGTCCATAGGGGCACGGGAGGGTGGAAGCCACGGAGAGACCCTTGCTGACCAGAGGAGGCCCCCACCTCCGCCTTCAAGGATGCTAGACCTGGCGTTTCCCCACCCGGTGGCCTCCCTGGGCCCCGCGCGTGCGCACACGGGCCTCAGAGGATGAAAACTGTCATCCCACAATCAGTGAACTCTGAGACTCAGAGAGGCTCAGAGGTTGCCCCAAGTCACACACACAGAGGGCCACTGAGCGTGCAAGTCTTGCTTCCCCACCATTAGCAAGTGGCACCAATGTTTCCTTACTTCACTGAGGCCTCCCGGACACGAGGGCAGGAGGGGAGAGCCTCCACCAGACACAAGACACTTTGCTGAGACATGCTGTTGTGGCTTAGACTAGAAGAGAAAAGAGGTTCAGGATGCGGGGTGAGGCAGCACCTCAGTGGAGCCCTGCCCAGCCCCCTCATCTCCTCCATTCCAGCTGTCATCTCCTAGAGGGGAGTCCTCAGTGTCCAAGTCTCTATCCTCCAGGTGGAGACACCGAGGTCCAGAGAGAAGCCAGAGAGACGCTATCACCACCTGGCAGGCCAGGCAGCATACTCTGAAATCTTTGAGAGTCGCCCTCACTGTGCCTGCTGTCCCTGTGGTCTGAGACTGGGGATGAGGGCAGTGATAAGGCCAGGCTGCCAGCTCCAGCTCCATGGGGGCCAGAGATGCCCGGAGTGCAAAGCTCAGTTGCCTAGCAACAGGCTGTATCCTGGGTCTGGACGTCAGTCTCCGGAGACTGAGTGACTGAAGATGATTTCCCTTCCCAGGGGCCCTCCCTGCTGTGGCGACATATCCAAATCTGTGTCCCCTAAATCTGGTCAGAGGAACTTCAGGGATAGGATGGATGGACCAAGAGCCAGGACAACTGAGATTTCTGTAGCTGATTGGGGATGAACTATTGCTCCCTGCCTGGAGTCAGCTTGGGCCACCGATCGTTAGTCACAGTCTCTCGCGGGTGTTTGGTGAGAGCTCTGCCAAGAGTGGGCAAGGAAGGAAGGAGGAAAGGACCCAAGGTGGATGGGAGGGGTGATCAAGGTAAAAGTCACCCCCTCCCCAGCCCTTGTCCCCTGGAGCTCCTCAGGGGTGCCTGAAAAGAAGCCCACTAACATTCCGGGCCCTGGGGAGTCTTTCTCCTAGCTGTCCTCGGGGCTCCTCATCACTTACTTGAGCGAACCAGAGACGGGCACCTTGGGGAGACATTCCAGGAGGCACCTGAGCCCATCATCACCCAGCAGGTTTGCAGAGAGGCTGCAAGAGGTGCGAGGAGGAGGTGGTTGGTGCCCTGATGTGCCTGCTCTTCAGTGAGCATCACTGCTACTGTACCCACTCCGCACCATCACCATCACCTCCACCATCACCTCCACCACTGTGCACAACTTCTGTTCCAGCAGCTCCGTCATCACCACCAGCACCACCCCATGACTACGACTTAGCATCCCGGTCTGCATTCCCGTCACCTCCATCAACACTAGCACGATCACCCCCATCCCCTCACCAGCACCACAGTTAACCAGTCCTCATCTTCCCCTTCAGTATCTGTGATCACTCCCAGGACTCCAGTAGGCTTTCAGGAATTAGAGAAAAAGCAATTAGCTTTTTACTGCACACTCGGCCTCTACCTGTTTGGAGCCGTCATTTTTGAATCAGAGTAAATTTAGGAAAAAGACAGACATTTGGAGGATGCATTTACCCAAAATATTTCTTTCTTAATTTGGGAATGCAATATTGGAAACTGTACTTAAAGACTTTATTTCCCTTCATTTGTAGCATCCTATGGTTTTAGCTAGTTTCAGGAACAAAATAATCAGTGTGCCTGGGAATATCTGATTTTTACCCTGCAAATTTGAACTCATTTTGCCCCTGATGATAAGACTTTTGAGGCTTATTTATTTCCACCTTCTCCTGAGACACTTTAAAAACGAAAAAGTTTGTCTCAGGAAGCCACTTAATGAAATAATTTTTAAAATATGAAAAAGTTCCCTCTAGAATGAAAAAACTGAAAAACTCAAAAGACATCTTTGCTTATTCATCTTTCTTTAAAATCCATGATTTTCATCAGCCACCTTTCTCTCCTTGGCCACAACACAAGGAATTGAAATTGTGGTTTTTTTTGGTGGATAGCTCTCTGTATGTTCTGCTTGTCCTAAGCTGGACTTCTAACAGTTCTGAGCAAAGGCTCTGCATTGAACTAGGTGTGTGACTTGACGCAGATTTTTAAACTCTCTCAGTCTGCTCATCTATGATATTCAGGGTTGTTGAGAAGGAGGATAAAAAGGATGTGTAAAGCACTTAGAATAGTAGAAAAAATGCTCAAAGCTCTTTTTTCCCTACCCATGCAGGGCTGCACTATTCGGGCACCCAAGACAGGCCACACTGATACCACTTCTCATCAGCCTGAGAGCCCACACATCCCTGCTCTGGCTGGCTCCGGGCCCTCTGCAAGCAGAGGCATTGGCTATTCTTAACCACCTGCGCAGCAAGACAATGGATCCTTCATTTCAGGCTCCACCAGCCAGCAGAGCCCCAGTGCCTTGAATAACAAGAGGCCACGGGGCTCCTGTGGCTCTTTGCAAAGTGCAAGTAACTGAAAGTGTTAGTCTCAGTTGTGTTTGACTCTTTGCGACCCCGTGGACTGCAGCCCGCCAGGCTCCTCTGTCCGTGGGATTCTCCAGGCAAGAATACTGGAGTGGGTGGCCATTCCCTTCTTGAGGGGATCTTCCGGACCCAGGGATTGAACTGAAGTCTCTCGTCTCGCATTGCAGGTGGATTCTTAACCATGTGAGCCACCAGGGAGGCCCAGTCCTTTGCAAAGGGCTCCCCTAAATTGATCAGGGGTACACCCTGAACTAGCTCTATGTGGTAGCAGTGGAGGATGGGAGGGATAAGATGGGGACAGAGAAACTTTACAGATGTGACGGAGTCCCAGGCATCCTCTCCTCTGTTAGGTGGTCCTGAGAGCATGCATGGGTGTGCACACACACACACACACACACACACACACACACACCCTTCAGGTGCTACGCAGGACGTGCTCCAACTTACTCCAGTTGGTTGAGGTCTTCACACTTGCTCAGCAAACAGCACAGTGGCCCCACGTGCTCCTGGCGGAGGCTGCAGTCAGTGAACCTCCTGCAGGAAGGGAGACGGGGTCCCTAAGCTGGGTATGGCCTTGAAACTCCAGCGGGGCTTCACTCAAGCTTGGACTCTCTAGAAACATCCAGCACCCATGCATACCACCTGCCCCGCTCAGCAGATCCCACCTATGTTTCCCCTTTGAGGGGATGGTTCTCAAAGTGGGGTCCCTGACCAGCCCCAACAGCACCCCTTTGGGAGCGTGGTGAGAGGCACATGCTGGGAACACAACCCAGACCCCCTGAACAAACAGCTCTAGGAACAAGGCTCTCCAGGGTGATTCTGATTCAGTCAAGGTGAACTATAGCTCTTAGGGTCACTTTAATGAGCAGACACGGGGGTGGAGTGGAGGAGACCCAGGGTGATGTCTCCTTATGCGGAGGGTTATTCATACTGGAATCAAAGTGATAGTAAAGTCTGTCTTTGAGAGGCCTACACGGATACCACATAACAGCAACAAGGTCAATGAATAGCTTATGGCCAGCCAGCAACTTAAAAAATAAACTTAGAATGATAAAGTACCTAAAATCAGTAACTCAAATTTTTATCATTGTTACTTTCCATTTTTTCAGTCCCAAATTCCTTATTATACTATTATTTATTTCTTATTTTAAAATCAGTTCATTCTTTTTATTTAACACACTTATCAGAAAAGAAAACCCTGTATCACTTACTCCAGTGGAAAACTGGCATTTCCTGCCCCAAACGGACTGTAAGGATAAGGATGCAGGAAATGAGGACAAAATGTCATCATTAAATTCAAGCCAGATATTGGCACCTGCTGAGGGCCCTCCTTCTACTTAAAAGGGAGCTTAGCAGACGTGAAGAGGTGTTACAGACACGCTTAGAGGCAACTGGCACTTCCTCTCGGCCTGGTGTGTGCTTGTTGCTTCAGTCGTGTCTGACTCTTTCTGACCCCATGGACTGTAGCCCATGAGGCTCCTCTGTCCATGGGATTCTCCAGGCAAGAATACTGGAGTGGGTAGCCATTCCCTTCTCCAGGGGATCTTTCCAACCCAGGGATCTAACCCAGGAATCTCCTGCATTGCAGGCAGATTCTTTACTGTCTGAGCCACCAGGGCCTTAACCAAACACAGAATTGAAAAAGGGAGAATTTGATGAAAGTGAACCAGTGGTCATGTATGCATGTGAGAGTTGGACTATAAAGAAAGCTGAGTGGAGAAGAATTGATGCTTTTGAACTGTGGTAGAGAAGACGCTTGAGAGTCCCTTGGGCTACAAGCAGATCAAACCAGTCAATCCTAAAGGAAATCAGTTCTGAATATTCACTGGAAGGACTGATGCTGAAGCTCTAATACTTTCAGTTCAGTTCAGTCGCTCAGTCGTGTCCAACTCTTTGCGACCCCATGAATCGCAGCACGCCAGGCCTCCCTGTCTAGACTGAACTGAAGTACACTACTATCAGCCCAACCTCCTAAAAATCATCCCATCCTGGTCTATGTCCTACATTTTGGAAATCAGATTTGGAAACTATGAAGGTATTCTAGAAGTCACTATAGTGCTGGGTTAGGATAGGAACTGGAAAAACTACCGCCCAAGTCAGCCTGTTTTATATGACCAGCACGCTAAGAGTGGTCTATCCATTTTCAAAGAGTTGAGAAAAAAAAGTCAAAAGAAGAGTAACATTTCATGACAAGTAAACATTACACAAATTCAAGTCTCAGCGTTCACAACTCCAATTCTACTGGCACACAGACACGCCATTGTTTATCTATCGTCTGTGCTGCTTTCAGACTTATGATCTCACCCTTTACAGGACACGTTTGTCTGCCCCTGGGCTAGGAGCGCTGTAGTACTGCCTGGATTCAAGTCTTAAGCTGCACTCCAACCTGTTGCGTGACCACAGCTGAGAGGCTTCTAGGATGCAATGTGCATGAGGCTCTCAGAATGGTGTCCTCAGATGCTCAACAAATACCAGCTCTTCGTTTATTGTTATTTCACAGCTGAGAAGGCTGAGACACAGAGGAGGAAGGTCTGGTCCATGGTCACTTGATGAGCCAGTGGCATCGGAGAGCTACCAGAAATGTCATCTGTGCCTTTAAAAGTTGCCCCCTCAGCCCATTATCCTGCCTCCTGTGCAATGTCTGTCCCCTGTCACCCAGACAACCACAAAGCATTGGTCCAGGAGTCAGGGGAGGGGGGCTTTCGTATCTGTGAGTGCCTCTTGTGTTTTATATGTTGCCTTGTATCATCTTTGCCAACAGCCTGCAATCTACCATCTGCCATCATCGGCTCCCTTCTCTCAGTGGAAGCTGAGGCTCGGAGAGCTTAAGAAACCTGCCCAAGGTTCCTGCTGGGATTTTTTTTTTTAAGATTTTATTTATTTTTGACCATGCCGTATGGCATGCCTGATCTTAGTTCTCTGATCAGTGATCAAACCCATACCCCACTGCAATTGAAGTGCAGAGTCTTAACCACTAGACCACCAGAGAAGCTCCGGGGCTGTTAAGGCCTGGGGGTAGGTAGTGGAGTCCTTTTCCTCGGAGCAGTCCTTGAGCTCTAATTCAGTCTGCTGCAGACTCCTCATTTGCCCGCAACAGTGCCCGGCCGTCTGTCTGTCCTCTGCTCTGTTCATACAGGAGAACTGTCTGTTTGCCCCCAATCATCCCCTATCATAGCAGGGCCCAGTTCTGGGGGACTTACCAACAGCACTTGTCTTCTTGCTCCTCACTAGACCTGAGGTGCAGGGTCAAATGACGCAGGGACCTGGAACAGACAGCACCTTCATCAGCCACCTGCAACCACAGCTTCAGGATGCCCCCAGGGGGCAGGCTCCCCTTCTTGAGCAGCTGAATCTCTGATTTGGGTCCCACTAACTTCATCCCCACCCTTTACATCCAACAGCCTCCAGCACCACCCTCCCAGCTGAGTTCTGGTTGCCCCAGGGCAATGCCCACCTGAGATCCACCTTCTGAACCCGTGGGCACAGGCTGAAGAAGTCAGCTAGCAGGTGGGGGCTCCTTGGAGGCAGTTGCGTCTGGCTCAGTCTGACAGGGAAAGAGGTGGGGTCCCATGTGAGCAAGTTGCAGCCAAGCAAGATCGGTGGGCAAGAAACTTGGACACAAAGGATGGGGGGCACTGGCAGGTGAGTCAAGCAATAAGGAAGGAGGCAGCGACTCAAGAGGGAAAAATAGGAGCTCGGGGTCAAGCGGGCTTAGGTTTGGCTCTAGTCCTGCTTGTAGGCTGTGTGTCCTTGGACAAGTCACTTAACCTCTCTGAGCCTCAGTTTCCTCATCTGAAAAACAGGACTACTTATGGCACACCATCCTCTAGGGTGTTGCGAGTACTGAAACATTAAGCTTGTGCACTGCCTAACACAATACCCCATGCTTGTTGTGTTGTTTTTATTATACTGCTGCTATCCCAAGGACTAACAGGTGAGCCCTTGCTGACAGGGAGCGGGAAGATGCAAGCCATGAGAGTTTCTCAAGGTCAGCACTACCAAGATAATTCTTTGGTATTGGGGGGTGTCCAGTAGGAAGTTTAGCAGCATCCCAGACCTCTACTCATTAGATGCCAGGAAAGATTGAGGGCAGGAGGAGAAGGGGATGACACAGGATGAGATGGTTGGGTGGTGTCATTGACTCAGTGGACATGAGTTTGAGCAAACTCCCAGAGATAGTGAAGGATGGGGAAGCCTGGCATGTGGCAGTCCATGGTGTTGCAAAGAGTCAGACGCGACCAAAAGACTGAACAACTCCCTAGATGCCAGCAGGAGCACAACCTCCTGCCCCCTCCACCAACGACAACAAAAGCGTTTCCATCCTGAATGTCCCCTAAGAAGCAAAATCACCCCTAGTTGCGAAGCATTGCCTTAGAGAAAGTGACATGCTTCCACCTTGCCCCTGGAGGCATCTTTGGTGCCTCCATCTGCCTCGCTCCATCAACCTCCCATCAGTGTCTTGTCAGTTCCACCTCCAAGGACCACCCTGAATCTATATACTTCCCTCTCCTCTTCCCATTCCCAGCCCCCTCGTCTCTTATTCTGGCTGCACAGCTCCTCGGTGCTCTGACTTCCACGCTTGTCCCAGGATCCCCTTCTCCACCCAGCCACCAGACTAAGCTTTTGAAAACACACATCATTCCTTTCCTTTTCAGGTCTCCTTGGGCAAAATCCCAAACTCCTCCCCATGGCTACCAGGCCCTGTGTGATGGGGCCCAGGCTCATTTCTCTACCGTCTCTCCTACAACTCTGCTGGCCACTGTGCTCTGGCCACACTGGCCTTCTGCCTGTTCCTTGAACACACAAAGCTCCACCCTGCCTCAGGGCCTCATGCATGCTGTTCCATCTCCTTGGCATGCTGTTCCCTGCTTTGCACAAGGCTGGCTCCTTCTCCTCCCTCTGGCCATACCCCAGTGTCCCTCCTTCGAGGTGTTCCCTGACCACTTTCACCATTGTCTAAATCACCTCCAATAATCACTCTTTACCACATTACCTAGAAAAATACATTATCACTGTCTGAATTCATCTTATTTGCTTTCACTCTGCTTATTGATCTCTCCTTCTACTACAAGGTAAGCTCCAAGTAGACAAGGGTCTGGTCATTTTTTCCCTCTCCACTGTGTCTCCAGCACCCCAAACAGTGCTTCGGAGCAGTGTACAAACAGTATGGACTGATTAATACAAAGCTGAACCGCTGGCGAGAGTGAGGCTGGTCACCTCATTCCAAAGGTAGACGAAGAGTCGGGCACTGATGCTGTGTGACCTGGGCATAGAGAAGGCCCTCTCTGGTCTGAGGTTTCCTACCTATTTATTTTAACCTGCAACTTATGTGTCCCAAGGAACCCACCCTTTCCTGGCAGGGAGGAACCATAGTGGGTTCTGTATTTTGGCACGGGCTCTGCCACACTTGGGGCTTCCCTGGTGGCTCAGATGGTAAAGAACCTGCCTACAATGCAGGAGACACTGGGTCGGGAAGATCCCCTAGAGAAGGGAAAGGGTAACGACTCTAGTATTCTTGCCTGGAGAATTCCATGGACAGAGGAGCCTGGCAGGCTACAGTCCAACACTTGCCCACCTCTGAGAAGTCTCCTTCCTCTCCCATAGGACTCAGGAATAAGTAAGATCCTGGGTGTGATGAGAGCCGTCTCAGGTGGCTGAGAGATCCTTAGCAGGAGTACTTAATGTTGCTGTTCTTAATGGTACAATTTAATTTTCTGCTGTATTTTTCCATCTCAGCTACAGCTGCTTTTGCTCTCTGCTAGAAAAATATTTAAAGTAAATCCTTTTTAAATTCTAAGCAGTCTGAGCTGAAATTAGAAAACAGAGTTTTAAATACTTTGGAGGATGCTGTTTAAATTCCCCTTTTACAGAATTAGATGGTGACCTTTCAAAACGGGTGTGTGATGTATACATGACCTACAACTGTAAAGTCTCTTTAGAGGAGCAGGTGACCTTTCTGTGGGTAGAAAGAGGTACATTGGCCCAGTTGTCACAGGCCTTCCATTCTGCAAGGTGCTTTTAGAGCAACTGTCTTGTCTGAATCCCAACCCTGGTGGGGAGAGTGAAGACTATTAGTCCCATTTGTCAGATGAGGAAACTGAGGCTTAGAGGGGTACAATAACTCCTCTGAGGTTGATAAAGTATTAGGGAAGAGCTGGAAGCAGACTGAAGCTCCAAGTTGTGCCAGGTAAAATTATGAAACAACTCAAGAGAAGGGTGGAGGGGCAGAAGGGAATGGCTTTCCAATGCAAGAGCCTCGGCTCTGCACAGGGAAATGGGGAAACCGGTCTTACTGCAGCAGGCTTAGCTGGGGGAGCTGCGGTAGGTGGTGCAGCAGGGTCTCCAGGCACTGGTCACTCAGCTCCTTGCAGGACAATCTGAGAAACAAAGCATCTGAATGAGGTGGGGGAAATCGGGAAAACCTAGATGGGTTCTATACCAGGACTGCCCAAAATACCCCCTCTGAATACTGGGTCCTTGAGTTATCACTGAGGCTGGAGGAAAAGGAAGGTCATACATGCTTGGAAAATGCCGGGTTAAGTCACATTAGTTTTCTTGGCTGCAGGACTTCTCAGAGCCTTTAATCTGCCCTTGTGCCTTGTGAATTTTTAAGGGGCTATAGTAGGTATCTTTTTCCCCAAAAGACATGGACAAGAAGGATCATTCTTTTGAGGGCCTTGTGGAACACACCTGTTAAGAAGAGAATGCTGCCTTAACCCAAAGTAGTGAACAGACCAGTGGCAATTCAGGTATTTAATGGGTCAGCAAAGAAGAGATGCAAGGTAGCTCGGATCTCCGACTGTCCATGAAAACCAGACCAACCAGTTGATCGCTCATCTAGATAACACATCAGAAGCCAGCCCACTTAGGAGGAACTCCTCATACCCACCCTGTGCTCTCTGCTCTGGCTGGCAGACTGTGCTGACCGCATCTCCCAGCATTCTGGGATTTACATACAGCCCTCCCTGGGAGTCAGGAGCCACCACCTGCCCCCCAGAGGCATTTGGACAGTGTTTTCCTTCTGCCTCCTCCCCTCTTGCTTCCCTTCTTCTCTCTGTCCCTGTTCTTGGTCTCCTGAAGGCTGCCCTTTCCCCTCACTGGGGTTATCAGGTGCATCCCAACATGTGCTTTTCTGGCTGGTGGGGAACCCAGCTTGTGGGGAACAGTGGCAGGCTTGGGGCCTCCTGTGTTTCTGGAGTTGGAAGGGAGGAGCCTGTCAGGACCCAGGCTGCAGGCTCAGCTATACCTCCTCTGTCCTAGGACTGGGTCTGGGGCTCAGGGTTACAGGCAGAACAGTGGCTTTCATTGAGAGGTGGTCTGACCACAAACACCAGTGGCTTTCCACTGGACCCCCAACAGATATAGTGCCATGGTTTCTGCTTGGGTCAATGCTGGGTTTACACCCTGTGTTTTTTTTTAAAAGCAACAGAATCTTTACCCATTACAACATCTCACATGGAATGCTGAAACATACACATCATGTACCATGATATAAATGATATTAACAAGCAGGGGTAAGTGGGTGAGGGAACTCTGGACTAGCTTTGCAGCTTTTCTATAAAGCAAGTCATCAACTGTTCTAAAATAAATGGTTTGTTTGAAAATTCATTGGTCCCACATGTCTCGATATTTCAGGAAAGCCACAATGTTCTGTGATAGACAAAAGGTTGTTGAGATCCTGTGTCTGTTAACAACATCACACCCCCTCGTCCTCTGTGTCCATATGTATTTGAACAAGAGGCATGAAAGGACACACTCGTGGTGTCAACATAAGGATATTGTTAACAATGATAATGTTAATAATAATGGATAATGAGTTTGTTGCAAGGGCCAGAAGGGCATTTGAAATGGGAGCCAGAAAGCAAGGGGGGGGAAAAAAACTAGCAAAATGGAAGAGAACACATGGGGCAATGTAAGGCGAAACTGCAGAATGTAGCTGGCCTGTGACTTCGAACAGGAAAAAACTGTATACACAAATGGAGAGGGCCACCAGGACAAACAACGATGCTGAGTTGAAAAGGGAAGGGGTTATTTAGGTGAGGCAGGTTGGTCTTGGGTTTCTTTATTTTATGGTAATTATTATAAGAAAATGACAACAACGATGATGAGGGCAGGAAAAGTCTGACTGACCACTTTGCAGATGACAAAGCTGAGCCAGGACTCCTGATTCTAAGCCTAGCCTCTGGTCACAGACCCAGGTATTCTGGGGTGAGCTGGTATCCGGGGTGGACGGGGTCCCCTGAGGAGGGGCCTTCAGAGTGACAGGCTCCAGCACACAGGCAGGCCCAGGTGGGAGCCAGGGTGGGGCTCCCGGGGTGGGGTGGGGGCAGACTGGGATTACGGGTGCCCGGAGTTGAGCAGACAGGAGATGAAGCCCCAGGCCCGGCACAGTCTCTCTCACGGGGAGGGGTGAGATGCCTGAAGCTGGGGCCACTGGGAGGCAGCGAGCCTCCAGGAACTCCCCTGGGGTCGGGCTGCGGGGTCTGGCAGGAAGGGACCAGGAAGGACTCACCTGGCCTCTAACCAGGCCACCCCCACCCCAGGTCACTGGGCAGGAGCCCACGTCGTGGCCCTGGGCTGTGTCCTCAGTACTTACTGGACTTCCAGGGGCCCTGGGCACTTCTCCAGAGACTTGCAGAGGTGGGAGAGGCTCAGGGGCTCCAGCTGACATTCCTTGAGGCTGAAAAGGGGCAAGCAGGCACGATGAGGTCAGGGAGGGCTCAGGGCCCCTGTCCAGCCCCCAAACCTGCAGGCCACCGGCCCCTCCCTGACACGGAACACCCTACCCCCTACAGGCCCCGGCCCCCTACTCTGACAGTCACAATCAAGGCCGCCTGAGCGCTCAGCAGCTCTGAACCAGTCCCAAGTCCTCCTGGGACTCCGGCCTACATCCAGGCTACCACTTTCACTCACCTGGGCTACTTCAACATCCCCTGGGTTGCCTCCTGCAACTCTCCACCCTGCCGGCATCTTGTCTGTAACAGTATAAAACTGACCACCCTCTCCTGTGCTGAAAACCCTCTGCGGCTCCCCAGTATCCTTAGGCTAAAAGTGAAGCACCTTTCCCATGTCTCCACTCACCTCCACTCTCCCCACATAAGCTCCAGCCACCCAGGAACGCTCCCCAGGAGCCAAGCCTTTACTCCCTGCCACCGGCCCCTCCCCACGAGGTGTTCCCACCCTGCCTGGTTCCTGCCCCTCCCCGCTCCCTGATAACCCTGTTCAGGGTGTCTCTCTTCTTAGGTGAGGAAATCAAGCCCCAGAGACAGGAGGGGCCCAGCCAGGGTCTCACGGCCCCTCACGGTAGGGCTGGGAAGTTTTCTGAGAAAATAACGTGACTCCTCCACAATGGGAATGCTGGATCCTGCAAGCCCATCAGCAGCCCTGCCAGACTCTCCACTCCCTCACCCCTCACCCCATTGTGGTTACCCCCAAACAACAGGCGGTAAGACGGTACCAGAAGCTCCTGGGGACGTGGCGCTGACCAAATCCCAACCGGGCTCCAGCTCGGAACTCTGGCAAAGATCCAGGAGCCAACAGATCCCTGCAAGCGGGGAAACCATCTTGAGAGGAAAATTCGAAGCATCGCATTGGAAGACTCGACTCCTTAGGGCCCGAAGGAGCTCTTGTCACAGTCAAGCCCCTCCCTGGACGGATGGGGCAATGAAGCCCAGGGAGGGGAAGTCAGAGGAAGGACGCCCACAGCTTATACCTGTCCACGTGGGCAGCACCTGACCAGGTCGGGGGATGCGAGGACAAGAGCCCTCCTCTTTCTGACCATCACTGTGGGTAGCATTCACATGACTTCCCCTCTCTGTGCCTTTATCCTTCTGGTTTCAAGAACCCAGAGGGTCCCTAGAAATGGAGACCCTAGCTCGGCAAGCAAGACCACCGCGGCTTCAGGCAGCCCGCTTGTTACCGCGAGGCTTTTCTCTAAGGCATTGTCTGGAAATGCGCTCTGCCCAGCTGGCCCCACCTGAGGCGCCCTTGTACCGGCCAAGGTAAGACCAGGCGGCCGGCCTCCACTAGGGGGCAGCCCGGAGCCCTGGCACAGAAGGAACTTGTTTACCGCAAAGGCATGGAAACTTTTTCAGAGCACCAACGGTTCTTGGTTTCTCAAATGTGATTCTCAGCGTGTGGAAGGGCAGTGATTCACAGGAAGGCAGGCGTCTGCACAATTCTGCAAAGGTCTCCGGAGGCAGAGACAGGGCTGCTCCCCGCCACCCTCCCACACAGCTGCAATCTGCTAGCACCTGTTTTGAGGTAGCATCACCCGCCGGCTCCGCCCTCCCTCCCACAAGCACGCCTTCTGAGAAAAGATTTAAGGCAGCTGATTACTGCACATTAACATGCGGAAGAGGGTTACAGAAGTGATCCATTCCAGCCTGTCAGATATGGGTGGGTTATGTATAGCTAACAATGGTCAGTATGGGCCTGGGGGTGGGGGTACCTATAGGAAGTGGGGACCAGAGAGACAGGGGACCATACCCTGTCCAAACCTCAGAGCTTCCTCCTTACCTGCCTCTTTTGTCCCCTCTCAGGATGACGTGTTGGCTTGCAGCGCTGTAGACAGAGAGAAAGCAGTAGTGTAAGAAAGGCCAAAGGCTCCCTTCCCGGGCAGTGGCAAGGCAAGAGACCAGACGCGCTGGGTTAATTAATGGTGGCCTGTTTTCTCAGCAGACAGGATAATAAACATACTGCATACAAAGCACACCACTGACATGATCTCTGATGCTCACAATACAATCGTGAGGTAATGAAGTATTCTTACACTTCACAGATGAGGAAACTGAGGGATAGAGAGACCTAGAGATCTGCTCAGAGCAACGCAGCCAGTGAGCAGTGAGCCTGGACTTTTGAACCCAGTCTTTCTGCTACTGCGCCACCTACTCTCGGGACGGGGAGGGGAGGCATGGGCAGACTTTACCTGAAACCATGGAAGATCTGCTTTGCCTGGCCCAGGGCTGCTTGGCTGGGTGCCTTCCCTTCTTCTTCTTCTTTTTTTTTTTTAGACTTTAAGTTTTTGTATTGGGCCATAGCCAATTAACAATGTTGTGATAGCTTCAGGTGAACAGGGAAGGGACTCAGGCGTACATATACATGTATCCATTTTCCCCCAAACTTCCCCCCCCATCCGGGCTGCCACATAACATTGAGCAGAGTTCCCTGTGCTATACAGCAGGGCCTTGCTGGTTATACATTTTAAATATGGTAGAGTGTATCAGTCCATCCCAAACTCCCTAACTATCCCTTCCTCCGATCCTTCCCACTGGCAACCATGAGTTTGTTCTCTGTGAGTCTGTTTCTGCTTTGTAAGTTCATTTGTACCATTTCTCTTTAGATTCCACGTATAAGGGATGTCACACGATATTTCTCCTTCTCTGTCCGACTTCCTTCACTCAGTGTGACAGTCTCTAGGTCCATCCACGCTGCTGCCAGTGGCATTACTTCATTCTTTTTAATGGTGCCTTCCCTTCTACACTCTCACCAGCTCCAAAGACCCCACCATTCAGGCGGATCCCTGAATATTCAATGGCTACCAGAGAGCTCTCAGTTTCCTTAGAAGTCTCCCGGGGCAATCCAGAGAGTAAGTATGGGACAGTATACGGATTGTGTCCCATGGTGAATTTCGAGAAATTTGAGCATTCCTGGAGCTATATTTCACTCATTCATCTATTCAATCATTCCACAGACACATACCCGTTGTTCACTGGGCCTGGTATCACACCAGAGCCCTGAGGATGCTGCATCATGAATTGGACAGACGAGGGTCAGGACAGGGTCCCAGGGGCACGCTCACCTGAATTCCAAATGTAGAAGCCACCGCAGAGTAGAGAAGCACTGGATCAAACTGAACACACCCTCCAGGGACAAACGGTTCTCACTGAGGCTGGAGAATCAGAGGGATGTTGCGGACGAGGTCACTCAGAACTCAATAACACCCTCTTTGTGGTTAGAGCACAGGGTTGGGGAGGACTGTCCCTCCCTATACCAGACAATGGAATACTCGGAACCCCAGAATTACTCAGAGTGTCTCTGCTAACTCCCCGTTGTCCAGACGGGGAAACTGAGGCCCAGAGAGCAGCAAGGTCTTGCCCAAGATTAAGAGACAAGTTGGTGACAGAGCTGAGATTAGAACTCAGTAGTTCCCTCTATCTATAATGAATCTGGGGTGACTTGTGCCTCGGTTTCCCCACCTGATCCAGGAGGGGCAGTGCCCAGTGCAAAGTGAAAACGTGAGGCCCCTTGTTGAAAAAGGAGGAACAGAGCTTTTCCTCTTTCATGGCCTGTCAATCCATCCTAGTGGTTTAATATTTGCCACTTAACAAAGCACTCCTCAGGCACTGGCAGACTGGCAGGTGGGTGCAGACCCTCACCCATATCAGGCATTCCCAGTATTGACAAGGTCACAGGAGGATATCTGGAAGGCTCCTTGATAGCTCAGCTGGTAAAGAATTCACCTGCAATGCAGGAGACCCCGTTTTGATTCCTGGGTCAGGATCTTTTCAGGAGGGAAAAGATCCCAGGAGAAGGGATGGGCTACCCAGTCCAGTATTCCTGGGCTTCCCCTGTGGCTCAGCTGGTAAAGAATTCTCCTACAATGCAGGAGACCTGGGTTTGATCCCTGGGTTTGATCCCTGGGTTGGGAAGATCCCCTGGAGAAGGAGAGGCTACCCACTCCAGTATTCTGGCCTAGAGAAATCCATGAACTGTATAGTCCATGAGGTCATAAAGAGTCAGACACAACTGAGCAATTTTCACTTCACTTCACATCTGCACAACATTTGCCCGCATCAGTGAGGTCTTCCTCCCCACCCTCTGGAGGCTGTGAACAGGAACAGAAGCAACCAGCCTCCCAGTGAAAGGCGGTTGGAGTGGGCAGTGCTCTCAAGCCACAGCACGGGTTATAGCCCGAGCCACAGCCACCTGCTTCTGTGTTTCCGTGTGAACCGACTAGAACCAGGAGCTCAGAGAGGTGATGTAATTTGTCCAGGGACACTGGGAACCTAGGACTTGTAATCAGCTTCCTGCGGCCAGGGAGGCTCTCCTCGAAGAGCCAGGGAGGAGGGGGGGTGTGTGAGCCTGGAACACAGGGACCTTTAAGGGCCTAGAAACTCTGGTTGGCTGCAGGCAAAGTCTGGGGGTTTCCGGCCTCCTTCCAGGGCCCCCCTCCCGTGGTGAACTTCTCCCCTCTCTTGGCAGGTGCTCAGGGCTCTCAAGTGTCCAGTCACACTGCTTTGGGTGTCTTCTTTAGTTCAAACCGTCCCTGCCAACCCTGCCAAGGCCCCATCAAACAGCCCCTTCCCACACCCCAGGGCCAGAATGGCTGCCAGCTGTTACGTTAATCAGGCAAAACCCCAGACCTTCCTGCCTGGGCCTTCTGAGAGCATGCACAGAGACAAGGAGCCAGGTTTGAGAAGTGAAACCTCAACTCAAAAGCTGGGTTGCAGAGCCATAGAATCCAGTTTCTCTTTTAGCAAGAATCACAGTAGTAGCTACCCTGTCCTGAATAGGACCACCTGTCTGATTAGACCCTTATGATAATCCCAGGTGGGAATGAGATGGGACACAGACTATCCCCCCACCCCTTCATCACCATCCCCACTGCACCCACCCCCCCACACCCCACACACCCCCATCCTGATGAGATCCCATCTCAGAGGCTTTGCCCAGAGGGGTACTCACTTCAAGGACTGCAGAGAACCCAGTCCTGGGAGCAGCCGAGCCAGCAGGGCCACACCTTCATCCCCCAGAGCATTGCCTGATAAGCTGGGAGGGGCGACAGAGAGGACAAGTCAGTGGAGGGTGACAGGGGCAGAGATGGCAAAATTTCAAGTCTCCATCCCTGCTCCTCAGTTGATGGCCCCCCAACCCACCCTCCAGCCACAACCACTTACTCAAGGTGCCCGAGGCGGCCACTTCCTCCCAGCGCTTTGCAGAGCAGCTCCAGGCGCTGGGCTTGCAGAGCACAGTGCGTCAGCCTGAGAAGGGCAGAACCACAGCCCTGCAGCGCCCGCACCGCTGGGCAGAGGGGCCAGAGCGGCCCGCCACTCCCAGACACACAGGCAGAGGGGCTGGCGGAAGGGTGTATCTGGCACCCAGACAGACCAAGAGGGACCGACACACAGGATGCCACCCGGGCACATAAGAGTCAGAGTCAGCAGGCGTGCTTAGCCGCTTCTTGTCAGACTCTCGGCGACCCCACGGACTGTAGCCCTCCAGGCTCCTCTGTCCAAGGGCTTCTCCAGGCACGAATACTGGAGTGGGTTGCCATGCCCTCCTCCAGGGGATCCTCCCAACCCAGGGATTGAACCTAGGTCTCCTGCATTGGCAGGTGGATTCTTTACCCCTGAGCCATCAGGGAAGACACAGAGATAAGAGAAGGAGAGGAGAGAGAGATTGAGAGACAGACTGACGGCCAGAGGAGGACAGAGAGGGAAAGGCGGATGGACACAGACAGAGAGAAGGCTGGAAGAGCTGTGATGGGAGCCCTGTGGGGTTGAGCTGAGCCCCCAGGCCTAGGCCCCTGGATCAGGAAAGAAGGGGTTACATGCTACCCATTCTCTGCATCCGGAGTCCCCATAAGTCCTCAGCTACTGGAGGTCTGGGGGGCTAACAGGGGTGGGGACCTTGGGCAGGGAAGTGACTGAGGGCTGCCCTGTGAGCCCCATGTGGGGTGGGCTGGGCAAGGGAGGCGACAGGCAGGAAAACCAGGCTGTAACAGCAGGTTATGTCCTCTGGGAGCACCTGGGGCTGGGGCCCAGGGACAGACTCTGCACCCAGGAAGGGAGGAGGCTGGAGCCACGGAGGAGCCTGCAGGCCATCACAGTGGTACCTGATCCTCGGGAAGCGCAGAGATGGCTCAGAGGGCATCTGGAACGTCAGGCTGTCAGGAAACGTAGCCCTGGAGGGACACACCCCAAGGCCAGTCTCAGCAAACGCCTTACCCACTGTCTCAAACTCCGACCTCAGTGCCACTCGCCACCACTCAGTCCCTATATGAGGCCTGGGGACAGTCAGATCTTGGTTTCAACGGGTCCTTTTGACTTCCTGGCTGGGTGGCCTGGGACAAACCCCTCAGCCTGGCATTGGGTGAATGTAAGTGAACTGCCTTAGTTTGCTGCCTCTCAGTTAACCTTGGCTCTTAGTATCTTTGATCTCATCACCGTCTGTGCCTTCGAAGATGTCAGCCTCAGTGGCAAGCAAGCCTTCAAAAGCTCAGACCCTACAGAAGACTGTAGTCGAGCACTGAGCTGAGTATCTGCCTGTGTGCTGGGCTGGGCAAACCCAGGAAGGAACCCTGGAGGAGGCAAACACCCTCTGAACGGTCCTTGCACCAAAGGGAGCCTGAAGTTCTGACCAAAATCAGAGCTGCAGACCAGGGGGTCCTCTGGGTTTAGGCTGGAGGGCCTCAGTCTCCCAGGAGGAGCTCTCTGGCTACTCCATCCCTGTCCCAGGCTGCATCTGGCACCCTAGGGCTCTCTTCAGGTACCACTTTGGGAAAGGGGAGAGGTGGTTTGTCCTTTGAGCCTCCCCTTTTGGGCAGCATCCCAGCCAAGCCTGGGGACTTGTGCACCTTCGTGAATTTGTCATCCCCACCCACTGCCGCTGAGTTGCACGGTTCAGCTGTGGAGCTCAAGGAGGGGATGGTCCGGGCTGAGGGCTGGGCCAGGATGACGTCAGGGCCCTACCTCTTCTGGATCCCCTCCTGCTCCTCCAGCTCTGGGGCAAACGTGAAGACCACAGTTTTGTGCAGCAGACTGCAGAGAGAAGAGGGGAGGGAGGAGGCAGGAGGTTTACGGGGCGCCCTGAAGTCATTTTTTCAGCTGGGGCTCTAAGGGGTCACCCCCCTGCCTCTAGCTGCAGCACTTCCTCTGATTTGCCCTAACGTCCTCTGAGCTTCCTGGGGGCCTGGAGTCTTTCTACTGCAGAAATTTCACAAAGGTGTGGGCCCTCATTTCCTGGTAAGTCTTTTCTTTCTCTGAAATCAAACTTCAGCTCTGCTTTCTCTCTGCCTCAGGCTGAAACCTCTCTTCCTTCTTCCTGCTCCTCTGTGCCTGGAGGCTGTGGGTGCTCGGCGCCACGTGGGGAGGCCACTGCCGGGCCCAGACTGGCACTGGGAGTCCACAGAAGGCTGTGACTGACAGTGCAGCCCTAGCCTCGCCTTCCCAACCGAATGTTATAGACACTGCTGCTGCTAAGTCACTTCAGTCGTGTCTGACTCTGTGCGACCCCATAGACAGCAGCCCGCCAGGATCCCCTGTCCCTGGGATTCTCCAGGCAAGAACACTGGAGTGGGTTGCCATTTCCTTCTCCAGTGCATGAAAGTGAAAAGTGAAAGTGAGGTCGCTAGTTGTATCTGACTCTTAGAGACCCCATGGACTGCAGCCCACCAGGCTCCTCCATCCATGGGATTTTCCAGGCAAGAGTACTGGAGTGGAGTGCCATTGCCTTCTCCAGTTATAGACACTCAATTCAGTTCAGTTGCTCAGTCATGTCCGACTCTTTGCGACCCCATGAATTGCAGCACGCCAGGCCTCCCTGTCCATCACCAACTCCTGGAGTTCACTAGGTTGTCCCAAAAGTTCATTTGGGTTTTTCCATGTAATGGAAAAACATGCATGAACTTTTGGGCCAACCCAATATATTTCCAATTACAAAAGTCATACTTCTTCCCTCTAGAGAACTTAGAAAACAGAATAAAGTAAAAAGAAAATAAAGAAAAATCACCCACAATCTTTTCCACATATCAATTACCACTGATGGTATTAATAACATGTGGAGTGGGCTCTTCAAGTCTTTTCTCTTCTTAATGCAGTTAACAATCTTCCTTTTTCTTTTTCTTTTTTTTAATATTATCAAACCTCTGAATTTTATTAGTTTGCTGTTACCATCACACTAATTGACATTCTCCATTTTCCACAGAATTTTCTTTTTCTTTCTTAAACAATGGATATATTTACAAATTCTCTTTTAAAAATTAATATTTCAAAGGACAGATAAAGCAAGGGTTACATGATGTTGACAGTTATTGGTGGGAGCTGGGGAGTTCATTATACTATTCTCCCTTTCAGTGTGATTGAAAAGCTTTATTATATAAACAATGAATTAAAATTTTTATGTTTACTTAATAGGCCACAGTCTTCGCTCTGCACTAAAGCTGCAGCTGTATCATGGTTCCCTCGAGTTCTCTCTGGAGCCAGTTTAGTCTGTTTAACTAATAGCACTAATATCCTACTGTTAAAGATTTAAGTTATCTTCAGTTTTTCCTATTCCAACCAAGACAGAGACGAACACCCCTGCAGGACTAAGTATTTGCATGATCACAGTGACCTCTTCATTATAAATTCCTAGAACTGAATGGAGTGACATTTGCAACACCATAGGGGCCTTGGCTCAGTTATTATATACAGTGAACCAAGGTCCCCTAATCCACCTCTTGGGTGAACTTGGTCTCCCTTTCCTCCTTTGAGGAGTGTTTAAAGCAGGGCCTCCCAACAAAGTTGAGAGCCCCTATGGGTGGGGACCACATTGACATTTATTAACATCTGTCCTCAGCTGCCCAGATTGAACACAGAGACTTACAGAAATAAGGTCAGGCCCCGTCTAAGGTCAGGCCCCCTTACAAGCAGAGTCCCTTGGTCACCGTGTACATGATGTACTGAGGGTCTGATCTCAGGAGAAATCAATAAGGAACAGAGGGAAGCGTAATAGGGCAGATCCTTGGCCAGATCCCTTGGGGTGCATGCATAGCACTAAAAGCTTGCCCCACCTGAGGCAAAGGGGCTGGTAAGTTACACCTCTGCCTCCGTCATTGGCTGTTCCTGGTTGGAAGGATAGGGTGGAGGTGTACCCTCCCAGGCATCACTGGATCTTATCCGCCTGGGCCAGTTCTCCAGAAGAGGTATAAACTGTGAGCGGCCAACACCTTTAGTAGCTGGGAATGGGTGCCCAGCTGTAAAGCAAGTTTGGGCGGGCAGCAGCAGCTTCTTCTATAGGACCCCAAGGCCCATGGCCAGAAAGAATGCCGAGCACTTGGAGAGGGATGACGGGAGAGCCTGGGCGCTCCATGCTGTGGGTGGCAGTGGGTGACGGTGGTCCACTGGGAGTTCCTACCTGATATGTAGCTCTGCCAGGGTCTGGCACGTGCTCACCACACTCAGCACACTCAGCACCCCGGCCACAGAAAGCCCATTGTCGCTGAGGCTGTGGACAGGAGGAGGGAGGCACCCATCAGCAGGTGGTTGGAGTCCCCGGCCCCAGACAGCTCCAGCTCCTCCTCCTGGCTCAGCAGCTGTCACTCTTGGAATGTCCTGGGTCCCTAACCAAGGGGTCTCAAAGGCTTCTGGCCCAGGTGGGTGTGTCAAGAAGCATGTGACCCCCTGCCCCACACAGAGAATAAAGTTCTCCAGCTGGAGCAATAAGCGCTGACTTACTATTTTTGCCTCTCTGATCCTCAGTTTTCTGATCTGAAAGATAACCACCATTTTAATCCCATTTTTATCAATGAGGGAAACTGAGGCCAAGAAACACTACGTTACTTTCCCAGGATCATAGAGCTACTGAGTGCCAGAGCCAGGGTCTAAATCCAAGGCTAAGAATCCAATCACTGTTAACTTCAACACCCTCCTCCCCACAAAACTCACACTTGATGCTAAGAACCCAACACATCCCCCTCAAACAGCACCCTACCCCACACCATGCATCACCACAGCACATCCAATAGCCCACTACCCTTTCTTTTCATCCCACCACCGCCACAACCCATCCTTTCGCCCCCAAACCATACTCCCACCCTAACATACTACTTTCCACTCCAACATCCCAACCGAACACACCAGCACCCATCCACCCAATACCCTAAAGCTGCACCAATAAAACACTGCACCCCACTCACCACGGGGCGGCTGTCAGGGCAAACTGGAACACAAGCTACTGATGTACACTGAACATGCTCTATGTGTACAAGGGGTTTTCATAACGGGACCTAGGTGGCGCATGCCAGAGGCAAGGGCAGGACGTGGCTGAACCACTCCAGCCACACTGGAGTTGGGAGAAAGCATGGGACGTCATGGAGTGGCATCATTTCTGGCGATTGTGGGCACGGGGATCGGGGATGGCAGGGACCAGCTGGGGCTCTGCTAGACCCTCCCTCGTACCCGCCAGTGGGGCAGGCAACTCACTCCAGCTTCTTCGTGATGTGCAGTTGGGGAGCAGCCTCTGCCATCAGTTGACAGCCTTCATCTCTGAGCTGGTTCCCTGAGAGGCTGAGACAGAGGGGTCTGATGTCCTGTGCAGCTAGGGTGGGGTGCCCCCTCCACCCCCAGCATTCACACAGTCCCCCAGTAACTTTAGTCAAAGCATCACTCCAATAAATGAGACTCAGTTATAAAGAACATTGAAAGATTGTGTACCATACGCCTGAAACTGTCCTAGGTGCTTTCACAATGTTTGGATGTTTAATCCTCATAACAACCCTATAAAGTAGGCACTATTATTATCCTCACTTTACTGATGAGTAAACTGACTTCCAGAGTGGTTGAAATATTCGATCAAAGTTGGACCTGGGATTTGAACTTGGGCAGCCTGACTTCAAGGCCCCACCATTGACTGTTTCCTTATGCTACAACCTACACAATTCTTGTGATGAGCTCCATGCTTTTAGGGGGATCTGATTTAATCTGGGTAAAAGAGAAGACTTCCCTGATGTTTGAGCTACTTGCTAGAAAAACTAGGAGTTCAACAGGTAAGGGGTGGGAGAGAGGTGGGGGAAGGGGGTTCCTGGTAGCAGGGAGAGCACAATCAAAGACCCTGAGGCATAGCACATTCAAGGACCTGAAAAAGAGCCAGTATGTCTAGGCTAAAGATTGAGTGGGGGCTTCCCTGGTGGCTCAGTGGTAAAGGATCCGCCTGCCAATGCAGGAGACATGGGTTTGATCCCTGGTCTGGGAAGATGCCACAAGCTGCGGAGCAACTAAGCCCGGCACCACAACTACTGAGTCTGTGCTCTAGAGCCTGGGAACTGATATTACTGAAGCCTGCGTGCCTAGAGCCTGTGCTCTGCAACGAGAGAAGCCCATGTACTGCAACTAGAGAGTAGTCCCCCACCCGCTGCAACTCGAGAAAAGCCTAGATGAAAAATATAGCTGCAGCTAGAAAATCCTAGAAAAGTGCAGCAAGGAAGACCCAGCACAGCCACAAAAAAGTAAATAAACAAACACAGAAATAAGTAAATAAGATTGAGTGGGAAAGTGGGGTCAGATGGGGCTTGTGGGGTTGCGGGCTGGTTCTGGATCATACAATATTTAATGATTTGGGCTTTATCCTGAGCAAGGTGAAGGGGCAGTTCAGTTGAGTTCAGTTGCCCAGTCGTGTCCGACTCTTCGCGACCCCATGAATTGCAGCACGCCAGGCCTCCCTGTTCATCACCATTTCTCGGAGTTCACTCAGACTCATGTCCATCGAGTCCATGATGCCATCCAGCCATCTCATCCTCGGTCGTCCCCTTCTCCTCCTGCCCCCAATCCCTCCCAGCATCAGAGTCTTTTCAAAGGAGTCAACTCTTCGCATGAGGTGGCCAAAGTATTGGAGTTTCAGCTTTAGCATCATTCCTTCCAAAGAAATCCCAGGGTTGATCTCCTTCAGAATGGACTAGTTGGATCTCCTTGCAGTCCAAGGGACTCTCAAGAGTCTTCTCCAACACCACAGTTCAAAAGCATCAATTCTTCGGCGCTCAGCTTTCTTCACAGTCCAACTCTCACATCCATACATGACCACAGGATTTTTTAGCTCCTCTTCACTTTCTGCCATAAGGGTGGTGTCATCTGCATATCTGAGGTTATTGATATTTCTCCTGGCAATCTTGATTCCAGCTTGTGTTTCTTCCAGTTCAGCGTTTCTCATGATGTACTCTGCATAGAAGTTAAATAAGCAGGGTGACAATATACAGCCTTGACATACTCCTTTTCCTATTTGGAACCAGTCTGTTGTTCCATGTCCAGTTCTAATGGTTGCTTCCTGACCTGCATACAGATATCTCAAGAGACAGGTTAGGTGGTCTGGTATTCCCATCTTTTTCAGAATTTTCCACAGTTTATTGTGATCCACACAGTCAAAAGCTTTGGCATAGTCGATAAAGCAGAAATAGATGTTTTTCTGGAACTCTCTTTCTTTTTCCATGATCCAGCAGATGTTGGCAATTTGATCTCTGGTTCCTCTGCCTTTTCTAAAACCAGCTTGAACATCAGGGAGTTCACGGTTCACGTACTGCTGAAGCCTGGCTTGGAGAATTTTGAGCATTACTTTACTAGCGTGTGAGATGAGTGCAATTGTGCGGTAGTTGGAGCATTCTTTTGCATTGCCTTTAGGGGAAGGGGCAGGCAGCAATAAAAGGCAGTTTACTGCCAGGTAGAGGTAGCAAGGATGGAAGCAGGGAACCTAGTGAGGAGGCATGCAAGTGGAAGGTGAGAGTGGTTTAGATTAGGCAGGTGGATGAAGAGGATGGAGAAAAGAGAACGGTTGTGTCATGCCACATGTAGGATCTTAGTCCCAGATCATGTGCGGTTTTATCTCCCCTATCAGGGATCAAACTCATTCCCCCTCCAATGGAAGTGTGGAGTCTTAACCACTGGGCTGCCAGGAAAGTCCCAAGAGAATGTCCCAAGGGAACTATATAGGGCGAAGGACAACTCAGAATAGACTGGCAATAGAAGGAGGGCAAGGAGGCTAAGAGATTGTCTGATCTGTGTAACCAGGTGGGTGATGAGGCCTACCTGCAGCTGAGAGCACTGGGGGAGGGACAGGCCTGATGGTGGCTGGGTGGAAGCTGGTGGAAGCTGGGTGGAAGTATGTGAGTTTGGTAAAAAAAACAGCTTTTAATCCTGTCTTGGTTCTTGCAATGGGACAACATCAAGGCTGAAACTTTAATCATCAAGGCTACCTTCACCCCAACCATCTTGCCCCAACCCAACTGCAAGCCCATTTGACTTTCTGGGATGATCCTGGCAGGGGTCCCTTCCTGGTGATGTGACAGGACCTCCAGTGATCCCCAAACCACACTCTCAAAGCCATCACCTGGGAGCTGGACATCCTGAGAATTTTCTCCAGTCCCAAAGAGGTCATCTCATGCTACTCTGGGAGGAAGACAGGATGAGGGACCCTGAGGGTTGTGGTTTAGAAGATAAGACCTAAGTGTCATGAGCTTTCTGCTTTGCAGACCACTGTGAGGATAAGGACAGGAGTCAGACTGAGCCTGAACCCTGGCCTGGAGTCTTCCTAGCTTTGTGACCATGAGCAAATTTACCTTTCTGTGGCTAAATTTCCTCCACTATAAAATGCCCCCAGTAGCAGTACTTACATCATAGAGATATACGGACTGAATGAGAGGATGTATGTAAAAGTGCCTGGTACATGACAGGTCCTAAGTAACGGTAGCTGTTCTGATGATCTGATTCCCCCAAATTCCTAATGAAGAGCATGCCCTTCCCCACACCATCCACCCAAAAGGCCTTGTCCACGCTGCCCTGCCCTCCCCTTCCGCCTCCTGCCTCAGTGCTCCCCATGATACTCACTCCACTTCATCCAGTTGTGGGCCCTCCCGCAGCTGGGCTATGAGCACCTCCACATCATGGGCCCCAAGCTGACACTTCTGGAGCCTGAAGTGGGCGTCAGAGCAGAGAAGCTCAAGGTCAGAAGCTACACTGTGGCTCCTGTAGCTCTGAGTGTGGCTGCTGGGAGCTGGAGGAGCCAGGAGGCCGGCAGACCTGGGTCTAATCTTGGCCCTGTTTTTCAGTACCCGAGTGACCTTAGACAAGGCACCTAAACTGTCTGCGACTCAGCTTCCTCCTCTACCAAATGGGGCTAATAACGTGTACTTTGCAGGTTTTCAAAACAATTAAAATGAGGTAATGGATATAAAATATTACAGTGTCAAGCACAAAGCAGAGGGCCATTGAATAGCAGATTTTAGTGTTGTTCTTATGACAGATGCTCCTAGTTCAGGCCAGGATGGGCTATTCATATCCTTTCCCTGCCACACATCTGCTTTTCCCTTTATCTTCCCTGCCCCTGCCATGACTCCTCTGGGAAGGTACCGTCTCCCCACATCATATCCCTCCCCTCAAGGCAATGGATCCCACCGAAGTACCTGAGTGCCAGGCTTCTCCTCGGAGCCTCTTTCCTCTGGTTGGCATTTCCCTGTAAGTCTGGGTCTCTGGCAAGAACAAATCCAACATTGGCTCAGGAGACCGAGGCATGAAGGACCAAACCTCTTCCCTTAGTTTCTAGGAAATGGTAACCCTACAGCATGACCCACAGTCAATGAGTAGCAAAGACGGTTGCTTCAAAGTACTAAAGGTGCTATTCAGCAAAGCAGCAGAAAACAAGGTCTGCAGTCAAGTGGGACCTTGATTCAAATTCTGGCTCTGCCATATTTAGCTGTGTGGCCTTGGGCAAGTCACTTCATCCATCTGAGCCTCCATTTTCTTTTTTCTAAAGTGGGATGACAACATCCAACACATAAAGTGATTGGATGAGACAACATATGGTCAAGTGTCTGGCATAGGCATAAAACTGAAGCTTAGTAAAAAGAAGCCTGTTATTGTTAAAGTTATTGTTCAAGATGTGATAGTCTTCACTTGTACCATCTGTGGTTCAGAAGGCTGGGAGATTGGATGGGATGGTACATAGGTGCATATGGTGGGAAACCAAGAAAGGACTGGGGGCTGCAGGGAAGCTGGGACATCATAGGTTTTCACCAACTTCTAGAGTGGTGCTGTCTAAAAGAACTTTCTGCAATGATGGAAATGTTTTCTATTTGTGGCATCCACTATGGGGGCCACTAGAGTCACTCATGGCCATTGAGCCCTTGAAAAGTGGCTAAAGTGCTGAGGAACCGAAATATTCATTTTACTGAATGCTGATTAATATAAAATTAAATGGCTAGAGGGGCATCATAGCTCTATGCAGTCAGAGGGTAACAACATATTGGTCCTCCCAGATCCTTATGAAAAAAGTGAACGTGTTAACTGCTCAGTTTTGTCTGACTCTTTACAACTCCCTGGACTATAGCCCACCAGGCTCCTCTGTTCATGAATTTTTCCAGGCAAGAATACTGGAGTGGGTAGCTATTCCCTTTTCCAGGGACTTTCCAACCCAGGGACTGAACCTGGGTCTCCTGCATTGCAGGCAGGCTTTTTTTTTCTTAAACCATCTGAGCCATCAGGGAAGACCCCCAGATCCTTGAACAGGTGAGAAAATTGAGGCTCAGAGCTTTATGAGGACATACAACTTCATTCATCTCTTGAGTCTCACAAGGGGGAGGTGTGAGAGAAACACAGAAAAAAAATTTAATGGGATGGTAACTTCCCTATTTCTGCCCAGCCAGGAATGGCCAAGCTAGAATCCATGAACAGCTAAACAGCCAGCATTTGTATGGCAACTGGATGCCAGCAGCGTTCTAAGCACTTTAAATGTGTTAATTCATTCAATTCTCAGAACAAGTCTAAGATGCTGAAACCAGAATTGCCTTCCTTCTTTTTCAGTTGGAAGTGTTTCCCTGACTAGTAATGCCAAACTCATTGTGTCTTCATGCCCTCCCTAAGGGTCTGATCACTCTGAGACTTCTGAGGATACCTTCTCATCACAGGAGCTGGATGTGGTCCAGAGACACTAGAGGAAGCTAAATCCTTGGCCAACTCTGAGAAGTAAGTAATTTCTCAGGGAAGCAGTAGCAAGAAAACCTCCCGCATTCCGGTTCTTCTTAAGTTCCTTTGCAATTTCCCCCACAGCTGCCTAAGCCCAGATTGCTTCTCAGAATGAGCCCAGACCTGCTCCATCCCTAGCTTCTTACCCTTGTAGCTCAGCAGCTGTCTCTGTGGGCGGGGAGAGGAGGAAGATGAGGTCCGTCTCCCTGTAAGGTCAGACACTGAGCTGTGAAACCAGTACATCACCCCCACCTGTACACCCCAGGCTGCCCCAAATCTCCAGAGAAAGCTGATTTGTAATTCACAGAGAAACAGCTAAACTGGTGAAAGTGCTCAAAATCAGACAATTGCACAAATTGCTCAAAGTGCTCAAAATGTACAGTTGTGACTATGACCTTGCTAGATGAATCCTGAGTGTTTTAAAAAGTCAGGAAACTTTTTCTTTTTTTTTTCTTTTTTTTTGCTAGAAAAATTATAAAAATTAGGACTTCTGAGAGTTTCTACAGGAGTCAGTGTTTCAGGATTAAAAGGCAAGACATTTGAGCTACCCCGTGACCCAAACTGGCAATGCTAGTTCAGCACCACGGAGAGCGACGTGCGACTCAGGATTCCTTCCATTCTGCCCATAGTTCCTAGATTTGCTGATTCATTCCCTCATTCATCCACTCAACCATTTATTTATGTTTCCATTCATTCACTATTTATTGAGTACGAGGTGCCAGCCTGAGTTAGGCTCTGGAGATATCAATGTGAGTAAAACAGACTCACGCGTACACACATAGGTCTTACAGACCAGTGGCCTCCTCCTTTTCCCATCCCCTACTTTCTCCTTCCCTTTCTTCAAGACTCTGAAGGCCAGGACCCCACTCCTGCTCACCTGACCTGCAGCATCCTGACGGTAGGGCACGTGACCGCCACCTTTGTCAAGGAGAGTAGTGTTGACACGGAGATATTGTTGCGGCTCAGGCTGCATGATTGTGGCAAGGGTGTCAGGAATGAATCCCCCTTCCCATCCACTCCAGACTCTCTTTGTCTCCAAAGAATGGGTGAGTGGGGGGAGGGTGTCTTAGGCAGGGGCAGTAGAAAGACTGCTTACTCAAGTTTCTGGAGCCGTGGTAGGCAAGAGAGTACCTTCACGATGTTCAGCACTTCCCTGTCCTTGAGCTGATTGTCCTGGAAGCTGCAGAGAGACCAAGGCCCAGTCCCTCAGCCCTGGAGTTGGGAGACTTGGAAACCCCAGGTGGCAGGTGACAGGCATGGCCATCATTGGGCAGGAGACACAAGACAGGGGCCCACTAGAAGTTCATGGTATCCAGCAGTTCCAGGTGGGAGGAGAGGCCCTCTGATGGCCTCACTTCTGTCCCTGTTCAGGCCCCCTGGGGGAGTTTCTGCCTGGTGGCCCAGGGGAGGCAGATGATGGACAGTGAGGTCTCATGAGGGCTGTAAAGACCCAGGGCCCTGCGCTCAGGGCTCTAACTCAGGATCTGCCTGAGACCTGAGTTCATCAGGGTCGCTAGGCTCCCAGGTGATGAGCAGACTGGGACACAGCAGAAGCAGCTCCCAGCCTCATCTCTGTTTCTGATTCATCCAGAACCCTAGGCCAAGCACTGTCCTTTCTGACCTCACATTTCCCACCTGTCTACCACCAGCTCTGCCTGGATTCCGAGCTGGGACAAAAGAGATGAAGAGTGCTCTGTGTGGAACCACTTGGTCAGGACAAAGGACTGGTGACAGTGAACTTGTTGACATTTAATTACTTTCTTTTTGTAATTATTGAGAGTGATCTTTATCTTGTCTCCAATCACCCAGAGTGACTGTGAACAAAGACACCCAGCAGAGGGGGCAGAGTAGAGCCCAGTCCAGCTAATGCTCCTCTCAACAAGCAGCGCACCCTGATGCTGGGTGCATCTGCCTGGACGAAGGGGTGACTTCTAAAGCTCATAAAGGTGCCATATAAGGTAGCAGAGATCCTGCCAGGGAATTGCTGGAGAGGATCCCTGGCCCCACCCTTCTCAGGTCACGCATCACAGATACAAGGCAGGAGTATATTTGTGCGTATGTGTTTAGATGTGTATGTGGATCTAAGTGTGCAGGCATATTCTGCTGCACGTTTGCATGCAAGTGGGGCATGTACTTAAGCGAGCAGGTGAGTTTAAGTGTGTATAGACATATGTGCATGAATGTGAAGGTATGTGTATGCTTCATGCCTTTATGTGTACCCACCCAGCACCTGCCTACACACTGCCATCCCTTCTCTCAGGGTCACAGAAAGAGGGGAGGGAGCCTCAAAACTCAAGCTCCTTCAAGATGGCCCAAAATATTAGCACTTCTCTGGGAGCCTTGAGTTTGGACCCAGTCCCACCTGTTTCTCAGGCTGATGCCTCCTCTCTCTGGGTCTCACTGAAGAAGTACTGGCCAGACCCTAATGGAATACACAGCACCCAGTCCAGGCCCAGGGGGGACCCTAGGCAGTGAATTCTCTCCTCAACCAGCGAGCCCTCCTGGAGATCACTCACCTGACCTCCTCCAGCTGTGGGCAGAAGGGCAAAGCCTGCACCAGGTGGCTGATGCCTCGAGCAGTGATCTTACTTCCTGCTAACCTACAGGGGAAAGATGGCAGGAGGAATAGGGATGGGGGAGGTGGTGACCAGGAATCTTCCCTGTGTAGAGTTGAGGGGAGGGAGGGGAGTTTCAAGCACCCGCAGCTGAGGATCCGTCTTGGTTCCAAGGCCTGACTCACCCCAGCTTCTTCAGGCTCCCCATCGTTGGCAAGCTCCTGGAGAGGGCTTCTGCAAAGGCGTCCCCACACTTCCTACTCTTAAAGCTGCCGCAGGAAGAGGCAAAGTGGCAGAAGATCAAGGATGGGCAGGGCTTAGAGGAGGTCATCATTTACTCCTCCTCTGAGAGGAGGAATTTAATACAGTAATGGCAGTCACAGCAGCAGTAATAGTAGTTGTAATTGCTGCAGTAGAACAAATACATATATGGCAAACACTGCTGACTTTCCACCAAAACCTACCCTCCACTACAGCTGCAACTGCGAACATAGTTTCCCAGACAGAGGTGGCGTTTCCCAGCCTCACCTGCAGCTCAGTATTGACCAACTATGTTGTCACCACTGGAATGGGGGTGGAAAGGATGTGCCCTAGTTCCAGGACCAGCTTTAATACATTGGGCATGACTAATCCATCTTTTCACTTTTCCCCCACGCCAGAGCACAGATGTGTCTGTGACCACGCAGATCAAGATACCCTAGGAGATGATAGAGCAACCATGGAAGGAACCCGGGTTCTTGCATGATCGTGGGAGCTGAGCCATCCCGCTGACCTGGACCATTTACCTCTGAGTCTTCTATAAGAATAATAATAATAATAACTATATTATTTAATCCACTGTATTTGGCCAGGGAAGAGAGGGGTTCTTTGTTACTGTACCCTAACTTTTTTTTCTAGCTACTACACATATTGAGCCTTTACTCCTGCTGGGAATTGTGTTAAGAAGTGTTTTTCATGCATTCTCACAACAGCCCTATGCGTTAGGTACAATTACTGATTCATCTGAGGGATAGGGAAACTCGGGGTGCAAGGTTAAAGAACCTGTCCAAACCCAATAGGCTCTAGTAGCACAGCCTGGATCGGTGTTCCAGCCCATGACTGAGGGAAGGAGAGGGAAAGACTGAGTCCAGGAACCATGAGTAGAGGACATCTAACGAGACCCCAGAGTTCCTGGCAAGGCATGGAGCTTCCTCACTGTGTTACAAGCTAAAGGGCAGTAAGGAGGGGCCCATCTGTTCTTTATATAATCAATTAATTAATTTGGTCATGCCATGTGGCTTCTGGGATCTTAATTCCCCAACCAGGGACTGAACCTGCAACCTTGTCATTGAAAGCATGGTGTCCTAACTGTTGGGCAACCGAATAAGTCCCTGCTATGATATTCAAGATTCTTGCTCTGCTTCTCTCAGCAGGGGTCTGTCAGATTGGCTGGCCTCCACTCCCCTCAAAGTCCAGTTTTTTCCATGTCCCCACGTCCTCCCCAGAGCTCCCCTGTCCTCACTCTCACCTGAGACTCTCTACC
The DNA here is from genome assembly GCA_006410635.1 of Cephalophus harveyi. NCBI lineage: Eukaryota > Metazoa > Chordata > Mammalia > Artiodactyla > Bovidae > Cephalophus > Cephalophus harveyi. Next base: position 138,545 of record SJYT01022253.1, on the reverse strand, counting down.
TGCCCACAGCCCACCAGGGTTTCAGGGCAGCGGGGCTCCAGGGGGCAGCCCTCAAAATCCAGGTGGATGGGGCCATCCCTGTGCCCCAGGATGTTGGTCAGGGAGGCCAGGTCGGCATAGGTCAGCAGGAAGTTGTGGAAGGGCAGCTGCTGGGGGAGGCTGTGGGCCATGAAGCTGGCCAACTCAGGCTCCTGCGTCTCACCCACGCAGTGACACAGCTCTACAACCTTGGGCCCCGTGAGCCGACGGGTGGCCAGCTTCTTCAGCGCCTGCAGGACCACCGCCTGCTTGGCAGCCACCCACTCCTCCTCCCGCTGAGCCAGGAGGCTGAGGAAGGAGCGGCAGGCATGGGATGCCAGGCCGGCCAGAAAGGTGGGAAGGTGGTCCGACAGGCCCAGTCTGGCTCTGGTCCGCTGCACCCAGCGAGAATGGAGGGTGACGTGTTGGCTGAGGGCCTCTCTGTCCACCTGGGGGCTGGCCATCAGGTGCAGGGCTGCAAAGAACTCCTGCAGGCTGAGGTGGGAGAAGGCGTAGCCGGTGTCCTGGTGCCCGGGCCCCGTGCACACGCAGAAGGAGGTCAGCAGACCAAGGGCAGTCCCAAAGGCCAGGGTGGATGCAGGGATGTCTCCAGCGGAGAAGATGACCTTCCCTGACTCCAGGCCACTCAGGGCCACCTCCCCGAGACCCAGCAGGGGCTCGGCCCGCAGGACCCTTCGGGGGTTGAGGGTGAGGAGCATCTGCATGTAGTTCTGCGTCATGGTGGGCAGGAGGGCCGCAGCCTGGCCTGGAGACCTGCCCGGGAGCAGGTGATGGAGGCAGAGGCAGGCGACTTGGCACAGTGCGGGCACTGCACACATGCTCCAGAGGCGTCTGTCCACCCGCAGCTCTGCCAGGGCCGCCTCCTGGGACGGCTGGTCGCTGAAGAAGTGGTTCACGTACTCCTCCACCCGCGGGCCGTCGAAGCCCCACATGTGGACCGTGGCCGCCTCGGTGGGCAGGCAGGCGGGCAGCTTCCCTGGACGGGAGGTGGCCATCACCCAGCAGCCGGGTAGGAGGGTCCCATGGCAGAGGCGGGAGAAGAGGGTGAGGGCTGATGCCGGGTCCTCAGGGTCCGCGGTCTCCTTGTCGGAGCAGGGCTGGAGGATCTCGTCCAGCCCGTCGAAGATCAGCAGGATTCCCTCCGCATTCTCCTTCAGGTGCTGGAAGACGGCCTCCGGGCTGGCCTCGGGCCTCAGGTGCACATCGAAAAGGAGCTGCGGCAGTGTCAAGGAACCTGTGATCAGGTTGAGTTGGCGGAATTCGAAAAGGAACACGGCCTGGAAGCGGTCCAGCTGACCGTCAGCCCACTTCTGGCAGAGCCGGTGGGCCAGCGTGGTCTTGCCCATGCCCGCCTTCCCCAGAAGCACCGTCACTCTTGGGCCCTTGCTGGCCTTGGTACTGAAGAGGTCCCGAATGTTCACATCAGCGCCGTCTTCTGCCTTGGGGTCCCCTGTCGTGGCGCCCTCCTGAGTGTGGAAGGGCGCCGAGGCCCGGCTCCATTGCAAGATTGGAGGGACATAGGCTTGGTGGAAGGCCAATGGCTGCCCCGGCCCAGGGGTCCTGTCACCATAGCGCTGCTGGACAGACGTTCTCAGTAGCTGCAGGTACCTCTTGACCAACTCTGCAGGGGACAGGGAGATGGCATAAGAGCAGAATGCCTCCTTGCCCCCAGCTTCCCTCCCTCCCCCCAATGCCCCTCCCCCTCATCAGGTGGTTGGGAGCCTGCAGCCTCAGCTCTGCATGTGTGTGTGGGTGTGGGGGCAGAGATGGCGAGGGCACACAGGTGGTCTTGTTCCACCCAAATTCCCAGAATTAACTGGCTGCACAGGAGCACAGGCTTTGGCTGCCATTTACACATGGAAATAATGAATGGGTACGTGTGGATCATGGCTCTTGTTTGTTTTGCAACAATGCAAGTGGCGTAAAGTTTTCAAAAAGATGGGGGAGACGAAAGGGGGGCACTCCCTTTGCAATATCTTATTGGAACAATTACTATGATACTGGAGTAACCTGCCTTTGCCACCACCTCCTCCCGACAATATTTCAGTTCTGCGAGGTCAAGGATGAGCACCAACCACCTACGGGCCCAGGTTCTGACCAATCAGAACTTCCAAAACCGGTCAATAGTCAACACCTACAGTGCCAGGTGTTGATTTTAACTGCTGAGTTATTTGGGAGATCTTTGGTAGCTCAGGGAAAGGTTTGGGGTCTCAGGGAGGGCTCCAGTGCTGAGGGACACTGGAGATGCCCACAAAGAGGGGGGACTCCTGACATAGTGTCCTGTTTTATATTGATACAAATCCTCTGACCAGCTGCGAATCCTCTGGCTATGTCTGATGGGGCTGGGTATCACAGTTGGTGGGACAACTGGTGGAGAATAAGAGAAGCTTCTGTCTGTCCTGACTGGTTCTCAGTAGCCTCCATGTCTCCCCAGGGACCCCTGAGGCTTCTATACCGGCATCCAGTTCAGCTCTAACCTGGTCATTGAGAGCCCAGTTCTGAGGTCATGCTTGTCACATCCCTGGGGCTCCCTAAACCCTGAGGATCTGGAAGCATTCCCAGAAAATCCTGGGTGATGGAGCTGCAACCTCCAGGATGCTTCGAGCTCCTTCATCTCTGCAGAAGCCCTGCCCCTGGGGGCTTGGCAAGGCCTCCCTGCCAGATCCACCTCCCTCCTCTGCCCACTCAGGACCTCCTGGGAACCTGGAAGACAAGAGCCCCTGACCAGCTAGAAGCCTGTAATCAGGGGACAGAGTCTAGGGTCTGGGTCCTTGCCCCAAGGCAATCCGCTTCCCAACTTGGTACCCACCTCGGTACCCACCTCGTTGCTGCTTCCTGAGCTGTTTTCGGCGAGGTGAGGACCCACAGCTCTGATGAGTCCGCTTGAGGCCTGGAAGGAAAGAAAGGAGGAGTACGGGGTGAGGTTTGGGGGCTCAGGTTGAGGAGGTACCCAGCACTTTCAGGGAGCTCCGATTCACAGACAGGCAGCAGCCAGACAAGTATATCTACACTCAAGGACTGAGTGAAGGCCGACAACAAGCACAGGCTGTGTCCACATCAGCTTCTGTCTGCAGAGGGGTCCCTGGGCCCAAGTGAGTGGGCTGGAGGCTCTGGGCCTGGGGTCCTAGCCCAGAATGCAGGGAGCCGGGCCCACAGCCAACAGCCTTAAGCACTAAACTGCTTGGAAAGGACCCAGCTCTGTCAAGGGCACTCCTGGTTAGAGAAGTGGAGCTTCCCCTAGGCTTGGGCAGGCCTGTGCCCTCCCTCCTGCACCCGTGTGCTTTATCCCCCTTAGCTCCCCTCTTCCACATGTCCTCACCGCTCTCACTAGTCTCGTGAGTTCTTGTCTGGGTGCATGGACTTTCAAGAGCTAATAGTTTTCTGAAGAGGTTGGGAAAAGAAGGAGAACCAGAATGAAGGGGAAACAGAAAGGAAGGGAGGAAGAAAGAAAGAGGATGAAGAAAGGATTTTAAGAAGTAAAGCAGGGGACTTCCCTGGTGATCCAGTAGTTAAGACTTCGCCTTCCAACACAGGGGGTGCAGGATGGGTCCCTGGTAGATCTCACAAGACTCAGGACCAAAAAACTAAATGCAGAAGTAAAGTTGTAACGAACTTAATAAAGACTTTAAAAATGGTCCACATTAAAAAAAAAAAAAGTCTAAAATAAAATAAAAGAAGTAAAGGTGGATACTTCTAAAGCCAGGCTTTAGTGATCAATCAGAATGGTCCCGAAGCAGGCCCCTTCCCCTGCCAGGTGTTAAATTTTTAGTTGCTGGTTTGCAGGGAAAGCCAGGGGTCCCAAAGAGGGGCTGCAATCAGGGTAAGAGTGTGTACATATATATATGTAGCCAAGTGTGTATGCTTGGCTACACTGTGTGGCTTGCAGGATCTTTGTTCCCCAGCCAGGGACTGATCCTGCGCCCTTGGCAGTGAGAGCACAGAGCCCTAACCACTGGACTGCCAGGGAATTCCCTTGTATTTCAATATTTTAATAAGTCTTCTACTAATAAGGGACTCATTAGCTAAATATCAACCAGACCTGGTTACAGCCAGGTGACCAATATGCCATCTCAGTGATAAGGGACAGAAGGACCAGGTATCAGTTTTGATTTGTTGGGGGGCTAGGATGGGGCTTCCCTGGTGGCTCAGTGGTAAAGAATCCGCCTATAGTGGAGGGAACATGCATGCGATCCCTGGGTTGGGAAGATCCCCTGGAGAAAGGAATGGCACCCCACTCCAGTATTTTTGCCTGGAGAATCCCATGGACAGAGGAGTCTGATGGGCTACATTCCAAAAGGATGTTTTCTGTTAAAGCCTGGTGATGTTATTACCATGTACATCTGTAAGTAAAAAGTCAGTACTTCTATAGAAATAAAGATTCTGAAACCGCAGAAACATCATATGCAATGGTCAAAGACTATAAGTTTTTCCTCTAAGATCAGGAAAAGGGTATTTACCACATCTGTTCAACATAGAACTGGCAGTTCTAGCCAGAGCAACTAGGCGAGAAAAAGAGATAAAAGACGTCCAAATTGAAAAAGAGAAGTAAAATAATCTCTGTTTGCAAGTGATAGGATCTTATACGTAGAAAACCCTAAAGACACCACAAAGAAAAGCTGTTAGAACTAATAAATGAAACCAGCAAAGTAGCAGGACTAAAAAGTCAACACACAAAAGTCAGCTACATTTCTATACATGAACAATCTGAGAAAAAACTACCAAAACAATTCCATTTACAATAGCATCAAAAAGAATCAGTAGTTAGGAATTAACTTAACCAAGGAAATGAAAGATTTGTACAATGAAAACTACAAAATGTTGCTGGAAGAAATGAAAGAAGACATAAATAAATGAAACGGTGTCACATACTCATGGATTGGAAGACTTTCTAACATTGAAAATATCAGTACTATCCAAAAGTGATCTATAGATTCAATGCCCTTATAATCCCAATGCCTTTTTTTTTTTTTTCCAGAAATAGAAAAGTCCATTCTAAAATTCATGTGGAATCTCAAGGGAACCCAAATAGTCAAAACATCCCCCAAAGAAAAAAAACCTGGAAGATTCACACTTTCTGATTTCAAAACTTACTAAAAAGCTACAGTAATCAAAATCAAAAACAGTGTGGTATTGGCATAAAGACAGACATAAAGACCAATGGAATAGAGGAAAGTGAAAGTGAAAGTGAAGTCGCTCAGTCGTGTCCAACTCTTTGCGACCCCGTGGACTGTAGCCTACCAGGCTTCTCCGTCCATGGGATTCTCCAGGCAAGAATACTGGAGTGGGTTACCATTTCCTTCTCCAGGGGATCTTCCCGATCCAGGGATCAAACCTGGGTCTCCCGCATTGGAGGCAGATGCTTTAACCTCTTAGCTACCAGGGAAGCCTGGAATAGAGTAGAGAGCCCAGAGCCCAGAAATAAACCCTCACACATACGGTAGAGTGATTTTTGACAAGGGTGCCAAGAGCACTCAGTGGGGGAAAGGACAGTCTTTTCAACTGTGCTGGGAAAACTGGGTATCCACAGGCAATGGAATGAAGTTGGACCCTTACCTAACACCATATACAAAAACTAACTCAAAATGGATGAAAACCCTAAATGTAAGACTTAAAACAATAAAACTCTTAGAAGCAAACGTAAGATGAAAGCTTGTGACGTTAGGTCTGGCACTTATTTCTTGAAGATGACACCAAAGGCACAGATACCAAAAGAATTAATAGAAAAACTGGACTTCATAAAAAATTTAAAAATCATACATCAAAAGGCCCTTCCCACAGAGTAAAAAGGCAACCCACAGAATAGGAAACATATTTGCAAAACATATATTTGATAAGGGGTTAATAACCAGAATACAGAGAGAACTCCTAAAACAACAACAACAAAAAACCAGAGAAGTCAATTCAAACATAGATAAAGGACTTGAACAGACATTTCTCCAAAAAAGAAATAGAAGGCCAATAGGCACATGAAAGGATTCTCAGCATTACTAATCATTAGGGAAACGCTAACCAAAATGACAATGAGGTACCACCTCACACCCATTAGGACGGCAACTATCAGAAAAGAAAAAAAAAGTGTTGGTGAGGATGTGGAGAAACTGGAAGCCTTGTGGACTGTTGGCAGAAATGTAAAATGGTGCAACTTCTGTGGAAAACACTATGGAGGTGTCTCAAAAAATTAAAGATAGAGTTGCCATGTGAACCTGGATCCTGGACATAGACTCAAAAGAATTGAAACAGGGTCTTGAAGAGATATTTGTTTACCCACATTCATGGCAGCATTAGTCACAATAGCTAAAATATGGAAACAACCCATAAGTCCACCGAAGGATGAATGATAAGCAAAATGGGATTTATATATACAGTGGAATATTAGCCTTAAAAAGGAAGGAAATTCTGACATATGACACAACACAGATGAACCCTGAAAACATTATGTTAAGTGAAATAAGCCAGTCAAAAAAGACAAATATTGTATGATTCCACTTATACAATGTACTTAAAGTCACAGAGATGGAAAGTAAATGGTGGTTACCAGGGGCTGGGGGAGAGATGAAGGGGGAGTTATTATTTGATGGGTATAGAATCTCAGTTTTGCAAGAAGCAAAAAGAGTATTGGAGATGGATGGTGGTCACGGGCTTCCCAGGTGGCACCAGTGGAAAAGAACCCACTTGCCAATGCAGGAGACATAAGAGATGCAGGTTCGATCCTTGAGTCGAGAAGATTCCCTGGAGGAAGGTATGGAAACCCCCTCCAGTATTCTTGCCTGGAGAATCCCATGGACAGAGGAGCCTGGTGGCTATAGTTCATGGGGTCCCAAAGAGTCGGACAGGACTGAGTGCCTCTCACATGACATGATGATTGTGCAACAATGTGAATGTGTTTAATACACTGAACTGTACACTTAAAAATGGTTAAGGTGGTAAATTTGATGCTACGTAATTGACCATGGTTAAAAAAAGAAAGATGGAACAAAAAGGAAAGAAAATTCTGAAAAGAGAGTGGTGAATCAGTGAAGTGGACCATCTGATCACTAACCTCTCTGCGCTCCACCAGAAAACCAGTCAGAGGCTCCCTGGGTGTGGACGGCAGACTGTGGGCCAGTGTCAGGCCTGAGGGTGTCTGAATGGTGAGAGGCCTGAGTCTGTGGGCTTGGAGCCTGAGGCCCTGAGGTTTGGGGACAAGGAAGTGAGAACGGGCTTCCCCAAGTGAAACCAGGTGGGGGATTCCAGCAGTGGCTAAGGGCTGAAAACCTCAAACTCTCCCAGGAGGCTCCAGGCGAGACTCATGGGGAAAGCTATCAGACAAGCCAAAGCCTTGAGGGGCAGAAACGGGGTGCAGGCGAGGCTGGGAGCTCTGGTGAGGGGCATGGGAAATGTGCAAATGGGTCCAAGCATGAGGAGGCTAGTTTACGGAAAATGGCTCTGACCAGCCACCACCAGCCTGTTCTGGGTTTGAGGTGGGGGACTTAGCGTGCACCCACCCTCCACATCCCACCCCTACCCCCAACCCCAGGCCTTACCAGGGTGGAGCTGAGAGTCTGATTGGCTTTCCTCGCCAATTTCCATAAGACTGGGGAAGCCTGGAAGAGGGTAAACCTGGAAGATTCACACTTTCTGATTTCAAAACTTACTAAAAAGCTACAGTAATCAAAATCAAAAACAGTGTGGTATTGGCATAAAGACAGACATAAAGACCAATGGAATAGAGGAAAGTGAAAGTGAAAGTGAAGTCGCTCAGTCGTGTCCAACTCTTTGCGACCCCGTGGACTGTAGCCTACCAGGCTTCTCCGTCCATGGGATTCTCCAGGCAAGAATACTGGAGTGGGTTACCATTTCCTTCTCCAGGGGATCTTCCCGATCCAGGGATCAAACCTGGGTCTCCCGCATTGGAGGCAGATGCTTTAACCTCTTAGCTACCAGGGAAGCCTGGAATAGAGTAGAGAGCCCAGAGCCCAGAAATAAACCCTCACACATACGGTAGAGTGATTTTTGACAAGGGTGCCAAGAGCACTCAGTGGGGGAAAGGACAGTCTTTTCAACTGTGCTGGGAAAACTGGGTATCCACAGGCAATGGAATGAAGTTGGACCCTTACCTAACACCATATACAAAAACTAACTCAAAATGGATGAAAACCCTAAATGTAAGACTTAAAACAATAAAACTCTTAGAAGCAAACGTAAGATGAAAGCTTGTGACGTTAGGTCTGGCACTTATTTCTTGAAGATGACACCAAAGGCACAGATACCAAAAGAATTAATAGAAAAACTGGACTTCATAAAAAATTTAAAAATCATACATCAAAAGGCCCTTCCCACAGAGTAAAAAGGCAACCCACAGAATAGGAAACATATTTGCAAAACATATATTTGATAAGGGGTTAATAACCAGAATACAGAGAGAACTCCTAAAACAACAACAACAAAAAACCAGAGAAGTCAATTCAAACATAGATAAAGGACTTGAACAGACATTTCTCCAAAAAAGAAATAGAAGGCCAATAGGCACATGAAAGGATTCTCAGCATTACTAATCATTAGGGAAACGCTAACCAAAATGACAATGAGGTACCACCTCACACCCATTAGGACGGCAACTATCAGAAAAGAAAAAAAAAGTGTTGGTGAGGATGTGGAGAAACTGGAAGCCTTGTGGACTGTTGGCAGAAATGTAAAATGGTGCAACTTCTGTGGAAAACACTATGGAGGTGTCTCAAAAAATTAAAGATAGAGTTGCCATGTGAACCTGGATCCTGGACATAGACTCAAAAGAATTGAAACAGGGTCTTGAAGAGATATTTGTTTACCCACATTCATGGCAGCATTAGTCACAATAGCTAAAATATGGAAACAACCCATAAGTCCACCGAAGGATGAATGATAAGCAAAATGGGATTTATATATACAGTGGAATATTAGCCTTAAAAAGGAAGGAAATTCTGACATATGACACAACACAGATGAACCCTGAAAACATTATGTTAAGTGAAATAAGCCAGTCAAAAAAGACAAATATTGTATGATTCCACTTATACAATGTACTTAAAGTCACAGAGATGGAAAGTAAATGGTGGTTACCAGGGGCTGGGGGAGAGATGAAGGGGGAGTTATTATTTGATGGGTATAGAATCTCAGTTTTGCAAGAAGCAAAAAGAGTATTGGAGATGGATGGTGGTCACGGGCTTCCCAGGTGGCACCAGTGGAAAAGAACCCACTTGCCAATGCAGGAGACATAAGAGATGCAGGTTCGATCCTTGAGTCGAGAAGATTCCCTGGAGGAAGGTATGGAAACCCCCTCCAGTATTCTTGCCTGGAGAATCCCATGGACAGAGGAGCCTGGTGGCTATAGTTCATGGGGTCCCAAAGAGTCGGACAGGACTGAGTGCCTCTCACATGACATGATGATTGTGCAACAATGTGAATGTGTTTAATACACTGAACTGTACACTTAAAAATGGTTAAGGTGGTAAATTTGATGCTACGTAATTGACCATGGTTAAAAAAAGAAAGATGGAACAAAAAGGAAAGAAAATTCTGAAAAGAGAGTGGTGAATCAGTGAAGTGGACCATCTGATCACTAACCTCTCTGCGCTCCACCAGAAAACCAGTCAGAGGCTCCCTGGGTGTGGACGGCAGACTGTGGGCCAGTGTCAGGCCTGAGGGTGTCTGAATGGTGAGAGGCCTGAGTCTGTGGGCTTGGAGCCTGAGGCCCTGAGGTTTGGGGACAAGGAAGTGAGAACGGGCTTCCCCAAGTGAAACCAGGTGGGGGATTCCAGCAGTGGCTAAGGGCTGAAAACCTCAAACTCTCCCAGGAGGCTCCAGGCGAGACTCATGGGGAAAGCTATCAGACAAGCCAAAGCCTTGAGGGGCAGAAACGGGGTGCAGGCGAGGCTGGGAGCTCTGGTGAGGGGCATGGGAAATGTGCAAATGGGTCCAAGCATGAGGAGGCTAGTTTACGGAAAATGGCTCTGACCAGCCACCACCAGCCTGTTCTGGGTTTGAGGTGGGGGACTTAGCGTGCACCCACCCTCCACATCCCACCCCTACCCCCAACCCCAGGCCTTACCAGGGTGGAGCTGAGAGTCTGATTGGCTTTCCTCGCCAATTTCCATAAGACTGGGGAAGCCTGGAAGAGGGAAGGAGATGATATGCCATGGGGATGTGCTAGGATGCCCAGGGATCAGCTCTGGCCCCGTGTCTGGCTCAGGGCTCATCCCTCAGGGGGTGTTCCTAGCAAGCCAGAAATCTATACTTGGCGATCTGTGGAGGGCACAGCTGGTAGTGAGCCCTGAAGGCAGCTGGGGGCAGAAACACGTGCGTATCTAAAGGTCTGTGCACATACAAGTATATGGGTGCGTGCACACGTGTTTATTCATGCCTGTGCACAAGTGCACCCCTGTGTACCCCCACCTGCCCTGTACTCTGCCTTGTAGAGTTATTGAGTGAGTTCTCACTTCCTCTCCATGAACACAATCAGTGTTCTGAGCTTCCCCACAGTGCTCTGTAAATGGAAGCGCCCAAGGGACATTCACTGAACAGGACAGAGTCCAATCAGCCTGCCCCTAAGTGGCAGCCAGAGGGCTCTCCCTAGGACTGTTTCTTTGCAAAAAGAAACCTCTTGGGCAGTATGGGCTATCAGGAATTTCCTGGCAGGAAGGAGTCACCTGGTCCTTTCTCTCTGCATCCTGCCTTTCTGGGCAACTGGGGTGGTACAAGGTGGAAGGAGGAGTCCTCCAGGTCCCCAGCAGATGTGGTGGCATTAGGGCTTTTGCTCTGGGAGGCGCACAGAAACACGGAAGTTTGTTCCTGGCTGGGCCACACGTCTCTGTGTGACCCAGGCAAGTCCTGGCCTCGTCTGGGGCTCTCTGGCTCCCCAGGCCCCGGGCACTAGCTGGCAGCACTGCATCTCTCACAGCCACTCTTACCGTCTTCGTGGCCCCACGTGCTCATCAGCAGCACCTCCATGTCCATCGGTACATCCAGCTCCATGCACACGCATTGGATGAATGACTTCCAGGTGGTTGGACCCTGGGCAAGCAGTTTTTGGAGATGCAGGATGACCCTCTGTGTGGGGTCTAGGGCCTGATATTCGGAGCCCAGGTCCACGTTGGGGAGGAATAACTTCACCTTGGCGTCTAGCCATTCTAGGTTTCTGCTGAGCAGCCTCACGAGCCATCCATGCAGGTTCCTGGTGCCCAGTTGGAGGCTAATGGGGTCCATGAGGAGCTGACCCTACAGGGACCAGGTAGGCAGGTGAGCTGCGAAGTAGGTGAGCTGGGGGACAGGTGAGCTGGGGGAAAGCCAGGAGGGGCAGTCAGAAACTACTCCCCACAGCTAAGGGGAAGAGAAGAGATGGACACAGAAGGTAGAGAAGTGGTCTCTCTGTAGTGTCTCGATGCCATTGCCCAGAGCTCAGGCCCGAAATTAATCTCCTTCTTCTGTATTCTCTGCCAAAATAATCCATGCCTATGTCATGGGCCTGGATGGTTTAGTTCGTCCCCTGTGGATAAGCCCTAATAATGCTTTATTTGTTCTTGTTTCCATGGACCCACTTGTGCTGCTATCTGAGCTAAGTTGTCTCTGGCAGAGACAAATAGCTGTCCCCCCGTCTTTGTTCTTCTCTTCTTTCTTAGTACTAGAACCCCTAAATATTCCCTAGTTATCTGAAATAGACTATTTCCCAGCCTCCCTTGCAGCTAGATATACTCATGTAATTAAATTTTGGCCAATGAGATGTTGGTGGAAATGTTGTATATCATTCTTAACCTCTTGTTGGCTAGAATGCTGATGTGATGACCAAACCTTGGGCAGCCATACTGGATTGTGAGGTAGAAGCCAGCACTGAGGAAGGTGGAGAGTAAAGCTTTCCTGTCCTGGACTCTCTGATTTTGAATTTCTAATACATGACAAGGAAATTCATTTCTATTCCGTTTAAACTACTGTTGCTTAGGCCCTTTTGCTATTCACAGTGAAATATAATCCTAGATAATACAGACCCTCTCTTCTCTCTAAGCAAATTCTCCCCTTCTAAACTGGAACTCAACCAACTTGCTGGTAGGAGTATTAAAATGAGGCAAGGAGAACTTATTTTGTGAAAGCTTAAAAAGTCTGAAGGCCCTTTGATTCAGCAATTACATTTCTAATATGCTGGCCTTGGGACACAATCATGGACTTAAACAGAATTTTTAGTTACAAAGCTGTGCACTCCAAGAGTATTTCTAATAGTTAAAAATTGGAAGCAACCTAAATATCCAACAGTTAGAGATTAACTGGTTATCCATCACATGGTGGAATATGCTAGAACGTTTCCAAATGTACTTTCTGGCACTACTGTCTTAATAATAGAGATAACCGCTCAGAAAGCACTTACTGTGTGTTAGGCTCTGTTTTATGTGCTTTATTTGTCTCATCGAATCCTCATAACTCCAGAGAGTTCATTTCTAACTCTGAAAAAGACAGGAGGCCCATGCAGGGGCCAGCCTTATCAACTCCCAGACGCTGGGGCCAACACCATGTGTTCTGGGTTCAGACTCCAGCTTCTGCCTTGACCCCCAGCAGAGACCTACTGGGCACATGTCCCCAGCTCCTCTGGTCACCCCTCTTCAACCAAACTAATAGCAACAACTCCTTGCTCAGGCACAGAGTTTGAGACTTCAAGAAATATGCTCACATCTATGGCATGGATCACCCTCCCCACTCAACAGATGAAAAGGCTAAGCAGGGGAAGAGTAAAGGACATACCCAAGATCATCATGTAAGTCCACGGAGGACACATGCTCAGAACTGAGGTTTCTTACCTCTCAGGCCAGTTAATTTCCAAGGCTTGGGAACCCTAGGTGGCACCAGACAAGGGCTAATCCATGGCCTCTGTGTGATCTTGGCGCCTATGGCATGGCTTCTTTTCCGGGCTAGAGTGTCCAAAGTCCATGCGGCCCATAAAGAACTCATCCAGGGCAGCAAGGTGCCAGGTGGAAGTGAGGAATGCCTGGATGGTATAATTGCTGGGAAAGTCTTTCACATTCAAATTTCTCCCCCAGCCAGTCTAACATGATGCCTTTGTTTCCACCATGAGTGCTCTTTCCCCTTGGAGTAAGACATTAAACTCTTTAAAAATAACCAGCCCTGGAAGAAAAAACACATTATATCATTATTGGTCATTGTGAAACTCAGTAGCAAACAGCCTTGGAGACAGAGGATTATATCAGAAAGATCCTCAGTGAAGGGATGGTCACTGACCCGGCTCCCTGGTTCATCATAGATATTCTAGGATGTCCACAGAGAGGGTCTCCTGAGTTCCTGGGCCAAGTCCTGGAGCTGGATTTTCAGATTCTTTCCATAGGATAGGCTCCTAAGAGAGAGGAGACAGACAGCTTTCTCATCATTACTCCGCATTCCAAGAGGAACCCTGTAATGAAGGCACTGACCCTCACTCCTAACTCCCCTGAGGACATCAACCCACAAACAGCCTTCTCATCTTCATGTACAGATCTTATTTCCCAAGCAAGATTCTTCTTGTCCCTGGACTGTGCACAGTCCAACCCTCCTCGGTGTCACTTCCCACCACACCTGGCCCAGAGGATGCACCTCTTACTCTTCCAATTTGAATATTCCCCTTACAGTGACTTGTTCCATCACTACATACCTCTCCAATCCAGTAAATTTATTACAGCTAATTTATTAAATGAAGAGGAATAACTCTTACCAAAGATGTCAGCCTTCTTTCCTAATAAAACCTCAAAGAAGTTAGAATGTGCAGCTTTCTCTCTTCATACATCATGAAGAAGTTTTTAAATAATTGAGAGTAAACATCCTTCTTAATGAGAAAACCCAGAGGAACTGATCACTGTCTCACCAAGAGAACAATAAAATGATGTTCATTTAATCAGTTTTATTTTATTAGCTCCTTTATTATAATAACTATAAATGAAGTATGACCTGTAGAAATTGTGAATCACTATATTGCATACCTATAATTTATATAATATTTTATATCAACCATATCTCAGTAAAAAATAAAATAAGGACATCCCTTGTGGTACAGTGAATAGGAATCCGCTTGCCAATGTAGGTGATGTGGGTTTGATCCCTGGTCTGGGAAAATTCCACATGCCATGGAGCAACTAAGCCTGTGTGCTACAACTCCTGAGCCCGCACTCCGGAACTCCTGAGCCCAAGTGCCACACTGCTGAAGCCCGTGAGACTAGAACCTGTGCTCTGCAACAAGAGAAGCCACGGCAATGAGAAGCCCACACGCCTCGACCAGAGAGCAGCCCTGCTCACCACTTTGAGAGAAAGCCCATGCACGGCAATGAAGATCCAGCATAGCCAAAAACGAAAATAAACAAACAGAGCTTCCCTGGTGGTTTAGTGGGTAAAGAATCTGCCTGCGAATGCCGTAGACACAGTTTCAATCCCTAATCTGGAAAAAGACCACATGCTGTGGAGCAACTAAGCCTGTGGGCCACAACCATTGAGCCTGTGCTCTAGAGCCCAGGGGCTGCAACTACTGAGCCTGTGGGCCGCAGCTACTGAAGCCTGTGTTCTGCAAGGAGGGAAGCCACGGCACTGAGAAGCCCAAGCACTACAACTAGAGAGTAGCCCCCGGGGGCCACAACTAAAGAAAAAAGCCCAGGCAGTCATGAAGACCCAGAACAGCCGTAAATAAATAAGTAAGTATAAAATAAAATGACACTGGTACAAATGTCTGTGTAACACAGCTTCGGAGATCTTGTCTAACAATAAGGAACAGACAAAAGAAAAGATGGCTGAAAGGTATATGGAAGGACGGAAGAAAGGCAAAAGATCAAAGTACGCACTGATGGAGTATCTAAGAAGTATGAGAAGGTAACAAAAAAGTTCCAGACTTTAGATCAATCCACATCAAGGGCACATTTTATAGAGAGCCCAGAAATAAACGCACACAGCTACACTCAATTAATCTTTGACAAAGGAGGCAAGAATACAATGGGGAAAAGACAGTCTCTTCAGCAAGTGGTATTGAAAAAGCTGGACAATTGTATGTAAATCAATGAAGTTGATTTACACCTCACACCATGCACAGCAATAAACTCAAAATGGCCTAACAATTATAGGACATGACACCATAAAACTCCTAGAAGAGAACATAGGAAAAACATTCTCTGACATAAATAGCACCAATATTTTCTTAGGTCAGTCTCCCAAGGCAATAGAAATAAAACCAAAAGTAAACAAACGAGACCTAGTCAAATGTACAAGCTTTTGTATAGCAAAGGAAATCATAAACAAGACTAGAAGACAACCTATTGACTGGGAGAGAATACCTGCAAATAATGCAATAGACAAGGGCTTAATTTCCAAAATATACAAACAGTTCATACAATTCAGTAACAAAAGAAACAATTCAATCAAAAAATGGGCAAAAGATCTAAATAGATATTTCACCAAAGAAGACACATAGATGGCCAATAGACACATAAAAATATGTTTAACACTGCTACTTATTAGAGAAATGCAAATCAAGACTGTGATG
Source organism: Cephalophus harveyi (assembly GCA_006410635.1). Classification (NCBI taxonomy): domain Eukaryota; kingdom Metazoa; phylum Chordata; class Mammalia; order Artiodactyla; family Bovidae; genus Cephalophus; species Cephalophus harveyi. The sequence continues at coordinate 122,995 of SJYT01022253.1, read as the reverse complement.
AGGTACCACTTCACACCAGTCAGAATGACCATCATTAAAAAGTCTACAAATAACAAATGCTGGAGAGAGTGTGGAGAGAAGGGAACCCTCCTACGTTGTTGTAAATCGGTGTAGCCACTATGGAGAACACTGTGGAAATTCTTCAAAAAACTAAAAATAGAGTTACCATGTGATTCAGCAATCCTACTCCTGGACAAAACCCAGACAAAACTATAATTCAAAAAGATACACGTACCGCTATGTTCATAGCAGCATTATTTACAGTAGCCAAGACACGGAAGCAACCTAAATGTCCATTGACAGATGAATGGATAAAGAAGATGAGGTACAAATATACAATGGAATACTGCTGCTGCTGCTGCTAAGTCGCTTCAGTCGTGCCCGACTCTTTGCGACCCCAGAGATGGCAGCCCATCAGGCTCCCCCATCCCTGGGATTCTCCAGGCAAGAACACTGGAGTGGGTTGCCATTTTCTTCTCCAATGCATGAAAGTGAAGAGTGAAAGTGAAGTCGCTCAGTCGGGTCCGACTCTTAGCGACCCCATGGATTGCAGCCACCAGGCAAAAGGATAAAATGGTGCCATTTGCAGCAGCAGGGATTGAACTAGAGATTATCATAGTAAGTGAAGTAGGTCAGAAAGAGAAAGACAAATACCATATGATATCACTTAGATGTAGCATCTAAAATAGGACACAAATGGCAATTATATCAGAGACTATTCATTGGGAAAGGCAGGCAATAATGGAGAGACTTCCAAACAAAAGCACTTTATAAAGTAAATGTCATTAAAACCTGCCAGATTTAAAAAAGAACAAATTGATCTAAGGAATGGAAATGAGTTCAAATTAGCTTCATACCCATTTAAAATCCACTATTTGATCAATGGCATTGAGAGGGGAAATATGGAAAAATACATAGTATTAAAACACATACTAATACAACTATTTTAAATGGGAAGAATTATTATTATTGGCTGTGCCACACTATTTTTGGGATCTTAGTTCCTGGACCAGGTATTGAACAAAGGCCCTCGGCAGTGAGAGTACAGGGTCCTAACCACTGGACTGCCTGGGAATTCCTTTTTTTTTTTTTAAGAATTATTTTTAAATTAAGTAATTAAAGTTTTCTTATTAAAACTACAACCAGATATCATCTCATACCCCCCTCAAATATCTACAATGAAAGAGAAGATAATACAACTGTTAACGAGGATGTGGAGAAATCGGAACCCTTATATACTGCTGGTGGGAAGGCAAAATGGTGCAGCCACGTTGGAGGAGTTTGGCAGTTCTTTAAAATGTTAACCAGAGTTATAACTCAGCAATTTTCTACTCTTAGGTTTATACTCAAGAGAAATAAAATATATATACTTACACAAAAACATATACACAAATGTTTATCATCCCTCATAGCCAAAAAGTGAAAAAAATCAAAATTTCCATAACTCACAGATGAGTAAGCAGAATATGGTATGTCACTACAACAGAATATTATTTAGCAACAAAAAGGAACAAAGTAACATTGTGTTCAGTCACTTCAGTCATGTCCACTGCTTGCGACCCTATGGGCTGTAGCCTGCCAGGTTCTCCAGTCCATGGGATTCTCCAGGCAAGAATACTGGAGTGGGCTGCCATGCCCTCCTCCAGGGGATCCTTCCAACCCAGGGATCAAACTTGCATCTCCTGCATGTCCTGCACTGCAGACGAATTCTTTACTGCTGAGCCACTATTACGCACTACAAGATGGAAGAACAGCTAAAATATGCTAAGTGAAAAAAGCTCCAAAGTATACTAGTAAGTGAATTCAACTTTTAAAGGCCATGGCATATGTCTGTTTTAAATGTGCTGTGTGAATCTGCACACAGAGAGACCAACTCTAGGGTTACACAAGAAAACTGGTGACAGGATTGTACCTGGGGAGTGGACGTGGGGGAAGCAGGCAAAGGAGAGCCCTTTACACTGTACAGTTCGCTCTCTGTATCTGTGTATCTGAATCTTCAAGTGTGGAACCCATAGATGTGGAGTGCTGACTGTGCTGTGCCATCTTATATAAAGGACTTGAGCACCCGAGGATAGGGACACTGAGGGCCACCCGTACTCTTTGGACCATTGCGTACATTAAAACTTTTCAACAGGTACAATTGTTTCAAAGCCATAAAATGTTCATATTAAAAACTAGGGTTCGATCCCTGGGTCAGGAAGATTCCCTAGAAAATGTGTTACCTCTAAGAATCACCAATGCATTCCTGGGACATGGGGCTCAGAGAGAGGTAATGAAAAGCCAGCATGACACAGTAAGATTCCCAAGGGAATCCAGGCATGCAGGTTTGCGGTCCCACGCTCCTGCCACTCCAGACAGCAAGAGGGAAAAAAGGTAGGGGCCTTGTTGGCGTGCTGGTCTCACTGAGAGGTGGGCATAGGAGGCTTGCCCAGATGGGAGCCCCATCCTGGCTTCCGTCGCCCTCATCACTGTGCTCTTGGGGAGTCCTCTTGCTATCTGGGGCATGCCATGCTGTGGACGTTAGGGGAGCCAGTTCCTTCGCCCAGTCCTTTGCTCTTGCTGCTCCCTATGCCTGGAGACCACCGCCCCCCACCTGACTTCCAGTCCACACTCATGCACATGCGCACACATGCCAACACGCACTCCTCTGGCCGGAGTCATCTCTAAAACTCAGCTCTGGTCTGGTCTCATTTCTGTCTAAACCTCCTACAGTTTCCCGTCACCTGCAAGATGCAGTGTGGCACCGCAGTTAGTATGACTTCCACAGAGCAGGTCCACATCAGGTGCTTAAGAAAGGTTCAAAGGATGAGTAAACAAACAGTCCTTCACCATCTGGGTCGTGGCCACTTTCAGGCCCTCTCACACCACCTCTGCTGCCTGCACGTGACCACGCTCCCGGCCCCACCCCGCCATCCTCTTTCACAACTCCCCACCTTGCACACATGCCCTGCCCTGCCTCGAATGCCCTGCCCTTTCCCTTCCATCTTGCAAACTCCTTCTTCTTATGGATTCAGCTCAATCAACTTCTGCTCCCTTCTCAGGGAAGTCCTGCCGGCTGCCTTCCCAGACTGAGTCGCGCCGCCACCACTGGGCTTCCCTCCTTAGCAATGTCTCCTTCCTCCCCCCAGCACGGCTTGTCATTCTGCGCCGTCATTTCCTCTTGGTCAGTCCTTCCTTCAGCAGCTGGGAACACCACTTGATTCTGGACAAGAGCAAACGCCTTGGCAACAGGGCCCTGGATTGGAGTCTCTACTCGGTACCGGCTGTGTGGCTTTGGTTTGGTTACCCCACGGCTTGGTACTTAAGTGTCCTCATCTATAAAAAGAGGATGTTCGAAGTTAGACTGCTAAAAGCAGAACCCAAGATAGGGGTGTCTGTTGAAGTTATTTATTAAGGCTGAAAGGGAAGCAGGATGGGGCAAGGGAAGAAGTTAGGCAAAGATGCGGTTTCAGGAGCCTGACCACGGGGCGCTCTGTGAGTGACAGGTCAACAGGCCTATCCTGCCAAGAGGCAAGGGGGCTGGGCTGCTGTTTCCCGCCCCTCCAAGGGCCACATCCACCAGACACTGGCTATGGGCCGTATCCAGGTAGTGGAGGAGGGGCATTCCGATCAGCCAAGGGCAATCCTTAAGGGCAGGGTGCAGTGTGAGCAGCCTACGCCCACAATGGATGGGGAATGAGGGTGGGGGACTGGCCCATGAGGGGGGCCCAGTAGACTGGAAACCCGGAGCACCAGCAGGGTCAGCCTTGGGGGTGATAACAGCTAACTGGCAAGGGCATCAGGAGGTGAAGCAGGCAAACCCCTGACACGGCATCTGGCGCATTAGCTATTATTTCCAGTGTTGTTCCGTCTGCAGCCCCGGCCCAGCACAGGGTGGAAGGAAGAGAGACGGGGGAGGAGGAGAGGGTATGGCTGGAGTCACAGACCTCTGGCTGCTTCTTCCTTCTTCCTGCTTGGATTGAGAGGGAGGCCCCTCGAGGCTGCGGCTTGGCAGTCACAGATCCTGGCGGCACCCCCACACCTCACTTGTTGGGCTCTGTTTTCTCATCTCTACAAGGCGGGCATCACGGGCTGTCCCTGTTCCCCGGGCTGTCTGGGAGGGTCAAGCCGAGCATCGGGGCCCGTGGGTGGCTGGAAGCCCTGTCTGACAGACCTGGGGTTCTGCCCCAGGTCCAGGGCCCTGGGGGAGGAAAGAGGACAGAGAGGGCGACTGAGGTCAGACACCGGAAAGAGAGGACCAGAAATAAGAAGGCGAGAACCCTAACCTCAAGATCAGGAAGGATATGGCTGGTGGGGGCAGTAAGAAAAGCATGGCCCGGGCCATGACAATCACTCCAGACGTTTGGACCAAAATATCTAGAGGGCAAGCAAAGTGCTGCTGGAGTCGGTTTCTCAGGACCGAGTGGACAGGTCAGGCCTGGGGACCCCGGGGTGGACCAGAGTCCACAGAGGCCCTCAAGCCCTCTCACACCAAGTCCTACAGGGCTGACGACAGAAAACTCAGGGCCTCCTCATCTCCCCAGGGTGGATGATCACAGTCCAAGGCTTTGGAGGGCGCCTGAGGCCAGAAGCAAAGGCAAACCTAGCTGGAAGAAGCCATGCCAGCTCCCACTCCCCCACTCCCTGGCCTTTTTTTCCCCTCTGGCCACACTGAGGCCATATGGGATCTTAGTTCCCTGACCAGGGATCGAACCCTCTGCCCCTTGCAGTGGGAGTGTGGAGTCCTAACTACCAGACAGCCAGGGATATTCTCAGGCCCATTTTACAGATAGGGAAACTGAAGTCCCGAGAGGGGAAGGCCTTACTGACACTCAGAGCAAGTAAGAAGTGAAAGTGGGACCAGACTGAGCTATCAGGCTTTTTCTAGGGGGGCTAATGCAGCCCCACCCCAGGAATCATCCTCTTTTCATGGGTCCCCACAACGGGGTACCTTCAGGGAGATGTGAGCAGCCATTTCTTCCCTCATTCATAAAAGTGGGCAGAGAGGGCAAGAGGGGTCCTTGACCCGGCACATTTCCATGCGGCAGGGGTGGGGGGAGGGTGTGCGATGGGGATGATTTCTTTTGAAAGCCATCATCTTTATTGTCCCTCACAATGACAGGGTCTTGCAGGACTTAACATGCACCCCCACATGTTCTACCAAAGCAGAAACCGAGGCCCAAGACTTCCCTAGTGGTCCAGTGGCCAAGACTCCCTGCTTCCAGTGCAGGGGGCCCGCGTTTGATGCCTGGTCAGGGAACTGGATCCCACACGCCTCAACTAACAGCCGATCTGCCTCAATAAAGATCAAAGATCCCGAGTGCCACAACCAAGACCTGACATAGCCAAATTAATTAAAAAAAGAAAAAGGAACCAAGGCTCCCAGCAGAACCAAGGCCCTCCCCACACCACCAGCTAGAAAGATACAGAGCTGGGAGTTGAGTAAGCATCTTCTTGTCTCAAAGTCCTTGAGGAGGGTGGCACGAGCCTGCACTCTGAGCCCCAGGCCTGGGCCTGGGCGGTCCCTGTTCTAAATCCAACAGGGCTTCTCTCTTGTCACTGCTGCTGCTGCTGCTGCTAAGTTGCTTCAGTTGTGTCCAACTCTGTGCGACCCCATAGACGGCAGCCCATGAAGCTCCCCTGTCCCTGGGATTCTCCAGGCAAGAACACTGGAGTGGGTTGCCATTTCCTTCTCCAATGCATGTAAGTGAAAAGTGAAAGTGAAGTCATTCAGTCGTGTCCGACTCTTAGCGACCCCATGGACTGCGGCCCACCAGGCTCCTCCGTCCATGGGATTTTCCAGGCAAGAGTACTGGAGTCGGGTGCCATTGCCTTCTCCACTTCTTGTCACTATAAACCAGGAATCTGCCTCCCAGCCCCCATCACTAGAACTGAAACTGCCTCCTTTATTCCAGCCAACTTCCTGCTCAGACAGCTCAGACTCTCCACCAAAAGACCCCCTGGGGTTTCCGGGTGCACCCTTCTCTGAAACGTGGACAGCAGGTGGCCAGGGAGGGGTCTTGCGTTTTCCGCTCAGCCCTGGCGGTTTGGGTCCAGCACCCACCAGAAGTGGCCGGTGAGAAGGCTCCTTCCCAACAGGGTCCTGGCCCTCTGGAGGGCCCGTGGGTCCCAAACCTGCCTGCATGTTAGAGTCATCTGGGGTTTTAAAAATTCCAATGGGCTGTACCCCAGATCAATCACAGCACAATCTCTGAGGGTGGGACACAGGCCCCTTTGGAAGCTACCCAGCTGAGCTTGGGAAATACTAGTCTAGGCCACGCTGCCACCCAGCACTCCACTCCGGGTGGCAAGAGCGGCTTTGTGTTCCCTTGTACCCGGCGCCTTGCTTCCCCAGCAGAGCCGAGGCTTCTTGCCTTCGAGAGGTTGGGGACAGGAAGGCCACCAACATGGCCACATTTAGATGGGACCCTGAGGTCCCAGCTGAAAACTGACGCTTCTCCTGCACTTCCGCCTCTGGCCTGCTTCTTGGCACCTTGTTGCCCTGCCAACTCCTCCCACGCCCACACCAAACCGAAAATGAAGCTGAGACCTGGAAATCCCCCTTCCATCTCCAACCATGTGGTTGAAGAGGATCCTGGAGGACTTATGTGCTGGTTTGGGGGGCAAAGAAGGCTCAAGATGTAAAGGGGAGAAATTTGATCCTGAGGTTCAAATTAACAGCCTGGAGATTGGTCTGCCCACTTCTAAAGGCAAATTGGAGGCGATTTCTAAAGCTTAAAGTGTGTCCACCCTTTGACTCTACAACCAAGCTGCTTGGCAGAAAGCCCAGGGAGAGCCACACAGCCTGGAATACACAGAGCATACTGGATAAGGAAATCCTGCAGCCGTGTTTGACCAACTGATATCTCAATAAAGTTTGGTGTGACCACACCTCTGGGTTATGGGCATGAAGACCACTGACATGGCAGGATCCTTATATGTATTAACTGAATAAACAAGATACATGAATAATGATATGCATAATATGATACCATTTGTTTGAAGAATACATAGAAAACAAAAGTACCAACACTGTATGTCTTCATCCAGGTCTATAATCCCATGTTTTTATAACTTAGAGGTTAAGAGCATGAATTTTGGAGCCAGCTGTCTAGCTTGGAACTAAACATTTCATCATTAGCAGGCTGTGTGGCATCAGGCAAATTGTATAGCCTCTCTAGGCTTCAATGTTCTCATCTATAAATCAAGGATAGGACTCCCCTGGTGGTCCAGTAGTTAAGACTCTGGCAGCCAATGCAGGGGATGCAGGTTCGGTCCCTGGTCTGGGAAGACTGCACATACCTTGCGGCAACTAAGCCCCTGTACCACAACTACTGAACCCTTGAGCCCTACGGCCCATGCTTTGCAGCAAGAGAAGCCACTGCAATGAGACACCCTCGAACCACAATGAAGACTAGCCTCCACTCACCACAACTGGAGAAAGCCTGAGCGTGCAGCAACAAAGACCCAGCACAGCCAAAAATAAAACAAATAAATAAAAATAAATAAACCAAGGATAACTTCAGTATCTACCTCACAGGGTTGTGAATGTGTCAGTACATGTAAAGTGCTGAAAACAAGGCCTTGCAGTTAGTGAGCCCAATAGATGTGTTTTGGGCTTTTTTTTAATTGTTGGTTTTAGGGTTTTCTTTGGTTGTACAACATGGCTTGTGGGATCTGCACTGAGAGTGCAGAGTCCTAACCACTGAACCTCCAGGGAATCCCTTTCTTTGTTTGTTTTTTGATGCGAAGCCTTAGATAAAGTTCTGGAAGGCAACACACCAAATTGGTTATCTCAGACTAGGAGAGGACAGTCCTGGGGCAGGAAGCAGTGAGTAATAGAGATGTATGCCCCTGACATGGTATCCAGCTGTTTGCAAAGCGAATTTACTCATGTATTACCTGTGTGGTTTAAGCTGAAAACATTTTTTTGAAAGTGAAAGAAGACAGAAGATCAGTGACTAGAAAACTTCACTCTTTGAAGTCAGAAGAGGAATTCTACTTCCAGGATGGATCAACTGACCTATGTCCTCCCATGCCAACTGACAGTGCCCAGACACACAAAACGTGGCAGAAGAAAGGCTTGTGGAGAGGGCTGGGGGTTAGTGATTGGTTGGTTGGAGCCTCGGTTCTGAGTTCCACTGCCCCACACTGACTTGCTGGGTGAAACCAGGCAAGTCCCTGCCCTCTCTGAGCCGTGACTCACTTGTACATCAAGTAGGGTTAATACCAGCCCATCTTACAGGGACTGGTGGAGCTGATAAGGGGTTAGGAGGCTTGGGTGCAAATCCTGATTTCAACATGTTGTGCTGCTCAACCTAGGGCAAGTTTTCTAACTCCTCTGTACCTCCAGTTCCTCATCCGCAAGTGGGGGTGATGACTCTGCATCTCCTTCGCAGGGTCATTCTGAGGATGGAAGACAATAATGAAGATTACAGCACAATGAGGGGGACTGCCCATCTGCAGCGGATGCTAATCTCATATACTGGGCACAGGTCCGGGCAACATGCTACAGCATTCCACTTGGATTTCCTCAGCAGATTCTCAGTCACCCTTTCAAGCAGATGTTACCTTCATGTTGCAGACTCTGGGAAGTCAAGAAGTAAAGAGTGGATTAAAAACCTCTGCTGAGGGACTTCCCTGGTGGTCCAGTGGTTAGGACTCTGTGCTTCCAGTGCAGGGGGCATGGGTTTGATCCCCGGTCGGGGAAATAAGATCCCACATGGTAAATGGCCCCAATTTTTTTTTTTTTTTTTTTAAAGAAAAAAAAAGACATTAAAAGCTCTGCTGAGGACTTCGTTGGTGGTCCAGTGGTTAAGAATTCGCCTGCCAATACAGAGGACAAGCGTTTGATCCCTGATCTGGGACGATCCCACATGCCACGGAGCAACTAAGCTTGTTAGCCACAACTACTGAGCCTGTGCCTTAGAACCCATGCTCTGCTGCAAGACAGAACACCAGAATGAGACGCCTGTGCACTGCAAGTGGAGAAAGCCCTCACATAGCAACAAAGACCCAGCATGGCCAAAAATTTAAAAAAAAAAATTTTTTTTTTTTTAAAAACCCTCCACTGAACTCAGAGGCGCTTTCCTAACTGAAGCACTACACTGCCTTCAACCAATGATCTTCTTTCTGAACAAAATAATCATTTCCATAGCTCTTGATTATTTTTCTGCTATAAAATATAATCTGTACTCATTTGATTATTTTTCTGCTGTAAAATATAATCTGCACTCATTTGAAAAGTTCTAAACATTTCAGAAATATATCATGTGAATTTTCTCACAGTCTTACTCTTTAGGAAGAGGAATACAAGTTCCAAGACTTTTTTTTAACCCATATTGGAGAATATTTTTGCTTATATGAGAATCAGAGTATCATTTCCTTAAACATTTTCTAGAAATCATTTCACTTTGAACTTGATTTTCTAGTATCATTTGCTTTGCATATAAGGTAACCCCTCCAAAGAAACCCACGGGAAACAAAACTAAAATGATGCCCACTGAAACTGGGTACTGAAACTGCTGCCCTGGGGCTCTGGCCTGAGGCCTGGCCTCCAATTGTTGAAAAGGTGGTCCTTGGTGTGACAGGCATTATGGATATTAGCAGTCAACTGAGACTTTCTTCTTGACAAATCAGGAAGGATCAGAGAGAAGTGAAAAGAGCACAGCTGCTCTCACTTTATGATTCAACGAATGCCCTGTCCATGCACCACTTAACATCATCTGGCTGACTCTGCTGTGTAAGTCTGAGACAAAGCTTGACTTGTCCATTTCAAGAAGAGAATTCTGTGGCTGCAAAATGCACAGGACACCTTCAAGAATGTAAGGAAAAGACTATTGTGAGACACGCAAAACAGCAAGCTATTTCTCTCTTCATACAAGATGCTGTGACAAGACCTGAATGCCTCAGAGTACAAGTTCCCCAGGGTTTGAGTCTTCCCTCCATTTGGCACAAAGAGCAGAAGCAACCTCTCAGGCAAGGAATTAATGGGAGTTTGGGTTTTGCTGATGGTACAGCCTCCATGCCTCCCCTCAGAAGATGGATGTTGGGGAATCAAGCAGTTTTATAGCTGCCTGCAGCCTCTGTATCCATACAGTCTTCTAGGAAAGAAATTTAGCAACATGGTCTCAAATTTTTAAAATAATGCTTCATTCAGGGACACAGAATTCAGACTGTTGGCTGCCAAAGGGGAGGGGGCTGGAGGAAGGATGGAGTGGGAGCCTGGGGTTAGCAGATGCAAGCTTTATTCAGTATCCTATGATAAACCATAACAGAAAAGAATATTAAAAAAAAAGAATGTATATAAAAAACAATGGTTCAAGAGAGGATTCGGGGAAGATGGCAGAGTAGGAAGCATTAGGATTCTGTCTCCTTATTTAGACAAAAATGGTGTGAGCAGAATCTGGTATAACTGTTTTGGAACTCTGGAGTCTGTTGAAAACTTACAACTGCAAGGGGAAGTCTGGACTGTTAGAGTTTGGTTAATTTTGGTCAGTTTCAGCTCTTCACACAGTAATAGGTGCCTGTCCCTTACCCCTCAGACTCATGGCAGTCAGCTGTGCGCCTGGAGCCACCTGCACACAGCTCGCAGGAGCTGGGGTGGGAAAAAGGGCCCTGTCCTCCAGACACTGGAGATGGGCCATGACTGTTGACTGCTGCTTCTGATCTCGGAGGCGCAACAGAAACAAGCAGCCATTGTTGATACACCCCACTCCCCCCATGTCGCAAGCCTCTTCTCAGCTGAGCTGACCTCCAGGAGATTCAAAAGTGGCTGGTGGTAAAGAATCTGCCCGCAATTCGGGAGATCTAGGTTCGATCCCTGGGTTGGGAAGATCCCAAGGAGAAGGGAATGGCAACCCGCTCTGGTATTGCCTGGAAAATTCCCTGGAGAGAGGAACCTGAAGGGCTACAGTCCATGGAGTCATAAAGAGTTGGACACGACTGTGCAACTTTCAGTTAACGCCCTTTGTTTCTTCCTTCAATTCTGCTTTTCCCCTTTTGGAAGCCAGACATTAAAGACAAGGACATTCAGAAACAACCGCACATATGGGGAAAATTATCAAGTGACTGCACATGCCTAAGAAAAGGTTCAGAAAAGACATAAGAAGACATAAATTTACATCTCAGGTTGACTCTAGGCACAGAAACAGTTTACAACAATACAAAAAAAAAAACAACAATAACCAAAACCAGCAACCCTGGAGAGGGGGAGAATCTGATTCCCAGATTTTACACATTATTAGATTCAAATGTCCAGTGTTCAACAAGAACAACAGCAACAACAAAATCACAAAGCATGCAAAGAAAACAATGGCCCACTGAAAGGAAAAAAATATTCAATAGACTCTCTGAAAAAAATTAATGATGGATATATTAGACAAATACTTTAAAACAGCTGCCTTAAAGAGTCCCAAAGAGCTAAGAAAGTAAAAAAAAAAAAAAAAAGTTGTGTGAACAAAATGTAAATATCAATAAAGAGATAGAAAACCTAAAAAGAAACCAAGAAGAGATTCTGGAACTGAAAAAATGTAATCTTGAAAATGAAAAATTCATAGAGGGATTCAAAGGCAGATTTGAGCAGACAGAAAAAAGAGTCAGGGACCTTCAAGATAGAATAAAGGAAATTATAAGGGCTGAGAAACAGAAAAAGACTGAAGAACGTGAGCAGAGTTTCAGGGTTGTGAGACATGATTAAGTGGACCACCATATGCACTATGCAAGCCCCAGAAGAGGGAAGAGGAAGGGACAGAGAGAAAAACTGAAGAAATAATGGCTGAAAAGTTCTCAAATTTGATGGAAGAGTTGAATATAAACATTCAAAAACCTCAATGAATTTCAAGTGAAATTAACTCAGAGACCCACATCAAAACACATTAAAAGCAGACTTTCAAAAACAAAAGAGAGGGGCTTCCCTGGTTGCCCTGGTGGTAAAGAATCTGCCTGCCAGTGCAGAAGACAGAGGTTCAACCCCTGATCTGGGGAGATCCCACAGGCTGCAGAGCAACTAAGCCTGTGCACCACAGCTATTGAGCCTGTGCTTCAGAGGCTGGAAACTGCAGCTACCGAGCTTGTGTGCCACAACTACTGAAGCCTGTGTGCCCTAAAGATCATGCTCTACAACAAGAGAAGTCAATAAGATGAGAAGGCCACACAGTGCCGCTAGAGAGGAGTTTCCACTCTCTACAACTAGAGAGAAGCTCAGGCAGCAACAAAGACCAGCACAGCCAAAAATAAATAAAATTATTTAAAACATACCAAAATCTCAAAGATAAAGTTCAAGTCTTGCAAGCAGCAAGAGAGAAGTGAATCATCACATACGCGGGCTCCTCAATATGATTATCTGCAAATTTCTCCTCAGAAGCCTGAGGACAGAGGGCCATACATTAAAAGTGCTAAAAGAAACACTGCCAACCAAAAATCCTGTATCCGGCAAAACTGTCCTTCAAAAGTAAGGGGGAAATCAAGACATTCCCAGATAAACAGAAGCTGAGGGAGTTCATGATGCGCCCCGCAAGAACTGCTCAAGCTACTCCCGCAAAGTGAGATGAAAGGACACCAGACAGTACCTTGAAGCCATATGAAAAATAAAGATATCAATAAATGTAGGTATAGGGGCAATTATAAAAGCTAGTATTATTGCAGTAATAGTTTGCATTTTTTGTTTTCTATAGGATTTATGTATACATGTAAAGTAAAACAATTATTAATGCAAAGACTAGTATTACCATAATTGGTTTTTAATTCCAAATCTTGGTTTCTACAAATACTAGGAGACTAATGCATTTTTTAAAAATTATTATTTTATATTTGAGGCACATAAAGTATAAAGATGTAATTTTGTGACACCAACAACAGAAAACAGTGGGAATGGAGCTGTAAAATAGCAGAATTTTTGTACCTTACTGAAGTGAAATCACTATATTCAAATTAGAATGTTATATTAGGATGTTAAATGTAATCCTCATGTTAACCACAAGGAAACTAGCTATTGAATATACTCAACAGAAAATTAAGAAAGAATTAAAACATTTCACTACAAAAAGTTAACTAAACACAAAAGAGGAATGCAAAAAGTGAGGGACCAAAAAGCTATAGGGCATATAAAAAGCAAAGAGCAAAATGACAGAAATAAGTCCCTCCTCATCAGTAGTAACCTAAAGGCAAATGGATTAAACTCTCCAATCAAAAGACAGATTGGCTGAATGGATAAAAACACTGATCTAACTATATGCTGTCTACAAGAGACACACTTGAAATTCAAGGGCAAAAACAGATTGAAAGTAAAGGGATGGAAAAAGATATCCCATGAAAATAGTAATCAAAGGAGAGAAGGAATGGTTAGACTAATGTGAAACGAATCGCCAGTCCAGGCTCGATGCATGATACAGGATGCTCGGGGCTGGTGCACTGGGATGACCCAGAGGGATGGTATGGGGAGGGAGATGGGAGGGGGGTTCAGGATGGGGAACACGTGTACACCCATGGCAGATTCATGTTGATGTATGGCAAAACCAATACAATATTGTAAAGTAATTAGCCTCCAATTAAAATGAATACATTTATATTAAAAAATAAAAAAAATTTTTAAAGATAAAGTAGACTTTAAATTAGAAAAGAGGTTATAAGAGACAAAGAAGGACTTTACATGTTAATAAAAGGTTAAATATATCAAGAAGATATACCAGTTATAACATTTACATGCCTAACGACAGACAACCAAAATATATAAGGCAAAAACTGATAGAACTGAAGTGAGACATAAGCAATTTTACAATCATATTTGGAGGCTTTAATACCCACTTGCAATAAAGGATAGAATAATCAAACAGAAGACAAGTGAAGAAATAGAGGACTTAAACAATACGATAGGTCAAAAAGATCTGACAGATATATACAGAATCTCCACCCAGCAACAACAGGATACACATTCTCAGTTGCACATGGGGTATTTTCCAGGATAGACCATATGTAAGGGCACAAATTATGTCTCGATAGATTCTAAAAGATAAATATCATACAAAATATAGTCTCTGACCACAATGGTGTTAGAAATCAATAATGTAAAGGAAACTGGAAAACTCACAAAATCATGGAAATAAGACTGCCCACATTCAAGCAAATCAAAGAAGAAATCACAATGGAAATTAGAAAATGTTTACAGAAGAATGAAAAAAAAAAAACCCAAAATTTATGGGACACAGCAAAAGCAGTGTTATGGAGAAATTTTATAGGTATAAATGTTTACATTTAAAAACAAGAGAGATCTCAAATCAACAACCTAACTTTATAACTTAAGAAACTAGGAAAGAAAAGTAAATTAAATGCAAAACTAGCAGAAGAAATGAAATAATAACAATTCAGTTCAGTTTAGTCGCACAGTTGTGTCTGACTCTTTGTGACCCCATGAACCACAGCACGCCATGTCTCCCTGTCCATCACCAACTCCCGGAGTTCACCCAAACCCACGTCCACTGAGTTGGTGATGCCATCCAACCATCTCATCCTCTGTCGTCCCCTCCTCCTCCTGCCCTCAATCTTTCCAAGCATCAGGGTCTTTTCAAATGAGTCAGCTCTTCGCTTCAGGTGGCCAAAATATTGGAGTTTCAGCTTCAGCATCAGTCCTTCCAATGAATATTCAGGACTGATTTCCTTCAGGATGGACTGGTTGGATCTTCTTGCAGTCCAAGAGATTCTCAAGAGTCTTCTCCAACACCACACTTCAAAAGCATCAATTCTTTGGCACTCAGCTTTCTTTATAGTCCAACTCTCACATCCATACATGACTACTGGAAAAATCATAGCTTTGACTAGACAGACCTTTGTTAACAAAGTAATGTCTCTGCTTTTCAATATGCTGTCTAGGTTGATCATAACTTTCCTTCCCAGGAGTAAGTGTCTTTTAATTTCATGGCTGCAATCACCATCTGCAGTGATTTTGGAGCCCAGAAAATAAAGTCAGCCACTGTTTCCACTGTTTCCCCATCTATTTCCCATGAAGTGATGGGACCAGATGCCATGATCTTCGTTTTCTGAATGTTGAGCTTTAAGCCAACTTTTTCACTCTCCTCTTTCATGTGTCTTTTAATTTCATGGCTGCAATCATCATCTGCAGTGATTTTGGAGCCCAAAAAAATAAAGTCTGACACTGTTTTCCCATCAGTTTGCCATGAAGTGATGGGACCAGATGCCATGATCTTCGTTTTCTGAATGTTGAGTTTTAAGCCAACTTTTTCACTCTCTTCTTTCACTTTCATCAAGAGGCTCTTTAGTTCTTCTTCAGTTTCTGCCATAAGGGTGGTGTCATCTGCATATCTGAGGTTATTGATATTTCTCCCAGCAATCTTGATTCCAGCTTGTGCTTCTTCCAGCCCAGCGTTTCTCATGATGTACTCTGCATATAAGTTAAATAAGCAGGGTGATAATATACAGTCTTGACGTACTCCTTTTCCTATTTGGAGCCAGTCTGTTGTTCCATGTCCAGTTCTAACTGTTGCTTCCTGACCTGCATACAGGTTTCTCAAGAGGCAGGTCAGGTGGTCTGGTATTCCCATCTCTTTCAGAATTTTCCTCCTGCCCTTTGTGAACATCCTATAAAATGCCCACCATCACACAGTCCAGCCACTTTACAGTGCCTCTACTCTTCCTCCCCTGGGCTAGCCATCATTATATAGATCTGCAGAATGAAGTACTGAAAGGTTAATTGACTTGCCCAAAGTCATTAGCCTGGTTGAGGCAAAACTGTGATTACATTCCAGTGATCTGGGTCTAGGCTGAAGATGAGGATAATGATGATAATAAATATTAATAGATAAACAAAAATATTATTTAATACCATTCACTGAGCACTTGGGACTTAACTGCCTGGTAGTGTGGGTCTTATACATCATCTTAATCAATCTTCAAAATAATCCTATTATTTTTTCTATCTTCTATTGAGGAAACTGAGGGTATAAGTATTAGGTAAGTTGTTCAAGATCTCACAGTTGTTAAAGGTCAGAGATGAGATTCAGTCCCAGGTTTCTCGAGCTGCAAAGTCCATGCCTTTAACCCTAGGGAGAAAACACCTGGTAGTGTGCTTGTTCTCAAGGGGCTTATGGTGTGTGTGAGAGTGTTCATTATGACTCTTTTCATATATGTGAACTATATATATATATATATATATGATAAGTCTTAGTCCTTCCATATATGCTACACCTACAAAATTGTTTATATCTCTCTTTTATAAAGTAGCATCTACACATGGTTAGTGTTATCTGTAACTATTTTTGAAAGCATTTGGTTGTACCCCAAATTACCCCTGTGCTGAGAGTCAATATGGAAAGACATTCCAGTCCTTAAAACAGATTCACCTGTATGTCCTTTATAGACTATACTATAAATATCAATCAGTTCAGTCGCTCAGTCATGTCCGACTCTTTGCAACCCCATGAATCGCAGCATGCCAGGCCTCCCTGTCCATCACCAACTCCCGGAGTTCACTCAGACTCACGTCCATCGAGTCTGTGATGCCATCCAGCCATCTCATCCTCGGTCGTCCCCTTCTTCTCCTGCCCCCAATCCGTCCCAGCGTCAAAGTCTTTTCCAATGAGTCAACTTTTAATGCAACAAAAATGGCTAAGATATTATCATTTCTGGGAAACATTGATGAAAACATGTTACCAATGTTTTTGAAGCTAAGATGGTAAGATTATCATCTCATACCATTTAGTTTTATTTTTTTTTATCATTGGTTCTTAATCACTGTTTTCTGAGTGTACATTTCTCAATCACTTGTAGAGCTAAGTGAACCATAACCCTTGCCAGAAGAGTATCAGATCTTGGAGCTTGAAAAAATTGCCATGAGCTTTGTTTTTGAGAAGCTTAAGGCTTTGTTTCAATGGTCTTTAAGAAATCAGAACTTTAGCTTCCTTTGAATCAGTCGTTAGATTGAAATTAAGTAAAGAGCATCACAGAAACATATGCAGAAACAGATTTCCATCTTTTCTAATTCTGGTCTAATTTCAGCTGAAAGTTATTAACATACAAGATGAATGGGTCATGGTCAAAGATTCAGAACATTCCAATTGGTTTCTTGACCCCTGAAGCTCCAGCTTTAACATTGCTACTCACTGACTTTTTTGCATCCCTCTTCTGACTAGTCTAAGGAAGCAGCAGGTCTCATGAAGGGAAAGGGCACGTAGGGGCCTTGCAACCAGTCAGGTCTCGCTATGTTTCTATGATCACTGTAAGCTGAGGCAAGTAGTCGAACATGTATGAGCATTCATTCCTCATCTGTAAGATAAAGTTTCATGTAGTCATTCAATAGATGGAGTATTTAGTGGGCACTATTGTGACCACTCCAGTACTCTTGCCTGGAAAATCCCATGGACGGAGGAGTCTGGTAGGCTGCAGTCCATGGGGTTGCTAAGAGTCGGACACAACTGAGTGACTTCACTTTCACTTTTCACTTTCATGCATTGGAGAAGGAAATGGCAACCCACTCCAGTGCTCTTGCGTGGAGAATCCCAGGGATGGGGGAGCCTGGTGGGCTGCCGTCTCTGGGGTCGCACAGAGTCGGACACGACTGAAGCGACTTAGCAGCAGCAGCAGCAGCTTTGTGATAGCCATCATTTACTAAGCATTCATTATGTGCTTAGAGTGTATTATGTACAATATCTGATTCACCCTTCTGAAGAACTAATGATGATGATACAATTACAGTAGTGGTTAACCCTTATTGAGCATATTCTATTTGCCAGTCACAGTGCTAAAAATTCTATGTAAATTAATTTAGACCTGATAATAATCCAGTGAGGACAGTGTTCACCCCATTTTCAGAGGTGAAACTGAATTTCCAGAGTGATGAAATTAGTTGCCTTTTGTTATTCAAACAATCCCTAAGAGGCTGCAGTAGGATTCAGACCGAGGTAGCTTGACTCCAGACCCTGTGCTTTCAACTTCAGTGATATTCCATACAAATTTCATAATAAATACTGTTACATTTCTTAAGATAATCATAGATTTGATAGAAATAGGTTTGTTCTCTGGGATTTCACAGCTTGCATGAAGAAAGAAATGGAGAGTGTACAGATTCACTTTGTCCAATCATTATATGCAGTAGCTAGATAATGTTTTTTAAAAAGCTGATATTGCTTTTTACCTAGAGTTTCCCTTCCACAAGACTAGAACAGACTGGGATGAGCATCACCTTATGGAAGGCCCAGAGTAGAAAAACCGGGGAATGTTGAGTAAGAGGTGTTCGCCTCGTTCATCACAGTTACCTTGTGTGATTGGGAAGAAACCAAGAAGATTATATAAACCTTATGCTAGGCAGGCGCAAGAGAGACAGACAATCCATTGTGAAAGAAAAATATGGAAAAGGTTATGTGTACAAAGGTATTCATTAATACACTGTCTATAATAGAAAAAAACAACAACTGGAAACAACTTAAACACCTACCCAGTAGGGAAATGACTAAGTCAATTACAGTCCATCAACCTGAAGGGGTATTACGCAGCTGTGCATTTGTTTATTTTAGTGTTTTGCTTTTGCAAAAGTTATATCTTCCCGTGAGAATCATGATTAAGTTTCGGGTTATTTCTTTCCAATTTGTATTTGTTTCATTTATAATACAGCAGCCACTATTAGGAATAGTTATGAAGATAAGATAGCAAAATTTCTAAATGAATGTGATAATAAGTAAATGAACAAGATGAAAAGTTTTTACAACTGTAAGAATGAATAAATGGGGGAAAAGATTAGAAGGAGCTGGATTCAGTTCAGTTCAGTTCAGTTCAGTTGCTCAGTCATGTCAGACTCTTTGAGACCCCATGAATCACAGCACGCCAGGCCTCCCTGTTCATCATCAACTCCCAGAGTTCACTCAGACTCACGTCCATCGAGTCAGTGATGCCATCCAGCCATCTCATCCTCAGTCGTCCCCTTCTCCTCCTGCCCCCAATCCCTCCCAGCATCAAGGTCTTTTCCAATGAGTCAACTCTTCACATGAGGTAGCCAAAGTACTGGAATTTCAGCTTCAGCATCATTCCTTCCAAAGAAATCCCAGGGTTGATCTCCTTCAGAATGGACTGGTTGGATCTCCTTGCAGTCCAAGGGACTCTCAAGAGTCTTCTCCAACACCACAGTTCAAAAGCATCAATTCTTCGGCACTCAGCCTTCTTCATAGTCCAACTCTCACATCCATACATGACCACAGGAAAAACCATAGCCTTGACTAGATGGACCTTAGTTGGCAAAGTAATGTCTCTGCTTTTGAATATGCTATCTAGGTTGGTCGTAACTGTCCTTCCAAGGAGTAAGCGTCTTCTAATTTCATGGCTGCAGTCACCATCTGCAGTGATTTTGGAGCCCCCAAAAATAAAGTCTGACACTGTTTCCACTGTTTCCCCATCTATTTTCCATGAAGTGATGGAACCAGATGCCATGATCTTCGTTTTCTGAATGTTGAGCTTTAAAGCCAACTTTTTCACTCTCCTCTTTGACTTTCATCAAGAGGCTTCTTAGTTCCTCTTCACTTTCTGCCATAAGGGTGGTGTCATCTTCATATCTGAGGTGATTGATATTTCTCCCGGCAATCTTGATTCCAGCTTGTGTTTCTTCCAGTCCGGCATTTCTCATAATGTACTCTGCATATAAGTTAAATAAGCAGGGTGACAATATACAGCCTTGACGTACTGCTTTTCCTATTTGGACCCAGTCTGTTGTTCCATGTCCAGTTCTAACTGTTGCTTCCTGACTGCATACAGATTTCTCAAGAGGCAGGTCAGGTGGTCTGGTATTCCCATCTCTCTCAGACTCAGCATTCTAATGGGAGTTATTGCAGGGTGTGTACTTACGGGTTTTTTTATTTTTGCTATTTTCTTCATTGTGTTTATATGAACACAGGGGTTGACACTGCACACTCTCAAGAGCTCTTAGGTGTTAAATTAGTAAAACCTATACTTAACGAGTAAGGTGGGACTTTATGCAAATGTCTCCTCTAAATCTTTGCTACTCAAAGTATGGTTCTTGACCTATATACCAACATCAGCATCACCTGTTCATTTAGTAGAAATACAGACCCCAGACTTCCCTGGTGGTCCAGTGGTTAAGTGTCTACCTTTTAAGATCCTGCATGTCTCAAGGTGTTGCCAAAAAAAAAAAGCCCAACCCCAGCTCAGACCAACTGAATTAGAATACAATTTGACAAGATCCCCAGGGGATCCTTATGGACAGTAAAGTTTGACCTGCATTTCTCTAAATGACAGGCTTTCTCATTTTGAGAAAAGCTCAGTTTGATGATAGCTTAACCAAAGTATTCATAAATCTAAACATAATATGCTAAGTAGAGAGGGTTGATTGAAACATTGGCAGATGGCAGTGGGGCAGAGTTTGAAAGCTTATCTGACACTGTTGAGGGGTGAGGGAGTCAAGCTGGACCACAGAGAGAGTGCCCTGGGAGCTGAGACTGCCCCCTCGCCAGGGTAGGCCTCTGCTACCCTGAGGCATCTCCACGGCACTTTCTTTGGCTCTGTCTTTGCACGCACCTCTTAACTCTTTGGTTTTCCTTCTAGCTTTCCTTCAGAAAGAAATGGCCCTTGTCATGTGTCTAAGAGAGATCGAATCTTTTGGAGAGTTCTAGACCTTATTAAAATATAAATAACTGCCAGTTTCTCTGGTGGCTCAGAGGGTAAAGAATCTGCCTACAGTGCAGGAAACTGGGGTTTGATCCCTGGATAGCAAAGATCCCCTGGAGAAGGGGATGGCTACTCACTCCAGTATTCTTGCCTGGAGAGTTCCATGGACTCAGAAGCCTGGCAGGCTGAAGTTCCATGGGGTTGCAAAGAGTCAGACGTGACAGAGTGACCAACACTTTTACAGTAAAAAAAATTCCTAATGCATGAGCTATAAGTTACGGTATCCAGTTTGTAGATTTATTTTGATTTATTTCTAATAACTATTATTACTACATCATCATCACTGTGAATTTGTAAATTTGGCATTGCTTTTGGTTTATAAATGTCCATATAAGAGACTGATACATTTTAAGGGGCTACTAATAAAGTTACCAATAAAACTCTAGAGGATTAAAACCACCTAGAGATTCTGTTCCCTGGAGGACCTGTCTGGATGGTCAGGGACCTCCTTACGTAAGGAATGTGTTGGGTTGGCCAAGAAGTTTGTTCCATCTTATGGAAAAGTCAAACAAACTTCTTGGCCAGTCCAATAGATGGCTGTCTTGGAAACCACATTAACTTTTGTAATTGATTTTTCAAATTGAAATAAAAAAGGAAAACAAATGGGAAGGAAAGTATCACAGAGTTTTGTTATTCAAGGACTCCTGACTTATTTGGCACATTGTAGCCCAAAGAGCACTTCTCAATTATTGATTTCTTCCCCTCTTCAGTGATAGTTTCTGAAAATATTTTAGGAACATTGAACTTCCTGTTTCTGTGATGCCTCAGAAGTTAGTGTGTCTCAATGTCTTCCTTTTAGAATGAGATCTTCTTTTCTAACATTTTACACGGTGTGCTCAGAGAAGATCACGCCCTGGTGTCTAGAGCCGTCTCCATGAAGATGGAAAGTTTCACAGAAACCAATGAAATAAATGAGCTCTTTGACTTATTTACTTACAGCAAGGTAAAACGGTTTCACACTTATATTTGTGCTGCACTCTTGCAGAAAGCTACATAAAATGGGTTCTTTGGGTTCTAGACTGATGTGCTACTACACAATTTTGGTACAAAGACCTTAGATGGATTTCAGAAAACGTGGTTAAATCAGTTCTTATCTAGTAAATGTTAATCTACAACAGGTGCTCAATGCCATCTACCTTTTTTAATATAGACAGACAGCTGGATACTGTTAAGGTGAACTCTTCTGCCTGGTGGAAATATGTTCTTGTGTCACTGAAAGGAAAGCACACACCGTAAAAGCTGTGTTATTCAGGAGCCTGACTGAGGACTCTAGCCCAGGAGACAGCCTCTCAGAGTATTCCGAGAAACTGTTGCAAAGAGATAAGGGAGGAGCCAGGATATAGCTGAAGGTTTGGTTTTGTGTTGTTCCTGGGAAAAACATCCAGTCAGGTATAAAAAGACTATTGCTAGTCACAAGGAACATCCCAAATGAATACTTTCAGAGCTTTTCTGTGTATGGAAGGATGACAGAATCTGGGGTCATTGAAAATTTTCTTTAGATATGTATCTGAACTATCTTGGGATTAGTATATTCAAAACAAAGAATGCTTCCTAGTTTTCTCCATCCTGAATCCCCCTTTCCCACCCCCTGCACCCACCCTGGGACATTGTCAGTAGGCAACCAGAGTGGCTAATTGCTGATCCTTGTAGAACTGGAACAACAGGCAACATTTATTTATTTATACCTGTCTTGTGAGTATCTCAATTTAAAAAGTTTTCTGTACCCTGAATTCTTATACATAGGACATTTTCTCATCTTTTATCTATTAATTAGTGACAGTTTATTTTATTAGCACATTTTGGGTTAACCCAGACATTCAATTGAGGTATACAATGCAATGAGGAGCACAGCCCAAAATCTTGCGTGCCCAAATGGAATGTGTCAGTATTTAGATACTGAATTTTGTTCAAATAATGGACAACTTCTTATGTCTTAGGGAGCGTCTCTGGCCCGGATGCTTTCTAGTTTCTTGAATGAGAAGATATTTATGAGGGCACTTAAGGTGAGTTTACAAAATTGTTGTTACCTAAAGACAGTAACCAGGAATTGCTTTGGCAGGTTATTCATCTTAACCTTACCTTTTCTATTTTAACAGTCATATTTGGAGACTTTTTCTTACTCAAATGCTGAGCAAGATGATCTATGGAGACATTTTCAAATGGTAATTCTCACTCTCTGCCGTGTGTTTGCTGTGTTGTGCTGGAAGATTGTGAGGCCACGTGTGTATGCTGATGCCACAGGAAAGCCCCCTTCCCTTGTCTGTGAAGTGAAGTGAAGTGAAGTCGTTCAGTCGTGTCCGACTCTTTGCAACCCCATGGACTGTAGCCTACCAGGCTTCTCCGTCCATGGGATTTTCCAGGCAAGAATACTGGAGTGGGTTACCATTTCCTTCTCCAGGGGATCTTCCCGACCCAGGGATCGAACCTGGGTCTCCCGCATTGGAGGCAGGCACTTTAACCTCTGAGCCACCAGGGAAGCCCTTGTCTGTGGCACTCCTTTAAGTCAGAGGTTACTTCTTTAGCCTTCACAGCCTTCACCACTGCATTTCCCTGGTGGCTCAGACGGTAAAGGATCTGCTTGCAGTGCAGGAGACCTAGGTTCAGTTTCTGGGTTGGGAAGGTCCCCTGGAGAAGGGAATGGAAATCCACTCTAGTATTCTTACCTGGAAGATCCCGTGGATGGAGGAGCCTGGTGGGCTACAGTCCACGGCATTTTGAACACAACTGAGCGACTACCAACACACACACTGTGTTTCCAGTGCCCAGAATAGAGCCTGCAAATCCATAAAAATTGTGTTCAGTGATTGAATGAATGAGTGAAAGGATGAACTAAGGAGCCACTCATATATACAGAGATGAACAGAATTAAATTTGGTCCAGAAATTCCCCACTGAGTTTTACTCTATAAATGAGAAATACAATTGCTCTGTATTGATAGTTTCTTTTAGGAGTTGGCTACCTCAAAAGATTTAGATGGTAAATAACCGCTTTCATGATTATTTCTTTTTTAAAACAGGCCATAGATGACCAGAGTAAAATTCTTTTGCCCGCAACAGTAAAAAGCATCATGGACAGCTGGACACACCAGAGTGGTTTTCCAGTTATCACCTTAAATGTATCCACGGGCGTCATGAAACAGGAGCCATTTTATCTTGGAAAGGTTAAAAATCAGACTCTTCTAACCCACAAGTAGGTAGATTTGCTCCTGTCTTCACCTTCCTTGGGGCTGAGCTCTGATCAAAAGGAAACCAGCCTATGGATAAGGGAGCGTAACTCCCACTGGATACACACCCCTCCATGAGATGACTTGGGGATGGTGACGCAGTGCTCCGTGCCGGATGCCACCGTGTGCTAGGCCGGGGCAGAGCCCTGAGGTCCTGAGCAAGGCTAGAGGCCTGCCTTAGGGATTCTTGGCAGTGTTCCTCCCCTGGGATTTGGGGCCACACTCACAACCAGAGCTTTGAGTGCTAGGCATTCTTTTTTGTCCTTTAGACAGAGGTAATGAATTACTCAGAATTCTGTGTGAAAGCCAGTGAAATAGCATCAGAATGGCCTTATGTTAACTAAGAAAAAAGGGGATCTGGTTGCCAGGTCGTCTTCCCTTCTCTAGAAATGGAGCTGAATGGTGACCATATCCTTGAGGAATAATTCTGTGCATGTATGCCCACACATGAATGTGTGCTTTTGTAACCATACATAAAATATTAGAGTTATAGATCCCAAATTCAAACCTTAATCTTATTTAAAATCTCTGAGTTTCAGTTTCCTTATCTATAAAGCAAATGTAATAATACAAAGCCCTGGGGATTGTTGTAGAAGTGAAATGAGATAGTATACCGTGGCTTAGCATTCATCACTTTCTCCTTCCGTTTCCTTTTCTTCCTTAACTTGTTAGATAGTTTTCAACTGTTTTTGATAAAGGGTTTGATTCTCAGATCACATTGTATTAAGCATAAGCACAAATGAGTAATTTATTTTCATATACCATCACCAAAAGTTTCAGGTTGTCCCACTCTTTCTTTAAAACTTCAGGGGAGGAAATAGACCTGCAGGTCCCTTCTCCCTGTGATATTTCATGACTTTTGAGAAGAGGTGGCCTTAGCTATCATATGAACAAAGACTCTCAGTTCAAAGTCTGAGAAGCCAGACATGCGAGCACTTGAGCAAGATTGGAAATATTGTCTAAATTCCGAGTAATGTGTGTCTTCAGATGACTAATGTCCCCTTCGTGGTCAGTGACTTCATCCAGGTCACATCCACCAACACGGGAAGAGTTCCAGCGTTCAGTGAATATGAATAATCTGGCTGATTGCTGTTGAACACTTTTCAAACTGGGAGAAAACTTGAGGTGGAAAAAGCATTTTGAAATGTTTGTCATGCTTTTTCTTCTTAAATGATTATTCAGTTTTCTTGGCACAGATAGCTTGGGTATGTCTGCAGCATTTGAATGACCCCTGAGTAAGGCCAGATGGCTATAATTGAATATAAACAGGCCTTGAAACTTTCAGATACAGGAGAACCTTAGAAGCTACCCTGCATTGCAAGAAGAAGCAAATCTGTGAGGCACAAGAGAATAAATAGCCAAAGCTGGCTTGTGAAACAACAGTGAATAATTCTAAGAGCAAAGTCCTGTATATCCACAAGGAATGACTAAAGAATTTGAGTTCTTTTATTTTATCATTTTATTTAATATTGGCTCAAAGCTTTTATTCTTATGTGTGAACAATAACTGAAGTTTTCACTTTTTTTTCCAAAAAGTGACACATGGATTATACCTATTCTTTGGATAAAAAATGGAACTACACAGTCTTTAGTCTGGCTAGATAAAAGCAGCAGTAAGTAACAAATTTTTAAAAATACCTTCACATATATATGCAAATATCTGTGTGTGTGTATATATGTGTATATATATATATATATA